>OY856410.1:142375017-142880017 GCA_963693085.1 Alisma plantago-aquatica | reverse complement strand
GGATGCTTGAGGCAGCAAAGATCTGTGGCTTTGCAACTCACAAGCCATAGCCCAGGTGGGCTCGCCGGTGCCAGCCGCTATGGTGGTGGGTTGAAAGGGGAACTTCTCTTCATTTGCCCAAGCTTCACAGATTTGCTTCAAAAAGCATCATGAGGTCCTTCTCAACTCCTATTTGACTCCAAAACACAGTGGATGAACCTTCGTCTACCTCTCTGAACTCTATTTCTCCTCCAACCAGGCTTGGCTTCATCCACCATGAAAACTACCACGGAGGTCACTGGAAACACCACGATCCTTTTCCCCTAGACTTCCTCGTCATTTCCCCCTTCTTTTCTCTCCTCTACAAGCCCTATATCTGAGTTCTACACTCTCGGCCATCATATGCTCCTCGCAATGGAGAAGCAGATCGAGACTGGGGCTCGCTCTCTATCTATACTCCACTAAATACCATGAAAATAGGGTCAGGGTGGACGTTGACGGGAAGGCGAGGCCAACTACCCCTTTGTTTCCCCACTAGGGCCATGACTACTACATGGAACAGGCCCAAGACTTCCCCCTTGATGCCATCCCATGATCTCCAGTCTGACCGGAGGTAGGGGATGAAGAGCTAGCCATCTGATTTGAAATGCAAGATTATGATCTCGTCATAAGGTTGGGGATCCTTGGTTACACCTCTTGCATGCCTATTGCTACATGATTTAATATCCAGGGTCACAATTTTTTCGTGCTGCCTGGACGAGATGCGAGGCAGCTGATATTCAGAACCAAGCAAAGCAATCATTTACATTGATCTATTTGTACTTAATAATGCACATAATTTCACACATTTCAAACCAAAATAACTCCCTCTTGGATATTCTAATTGCCACCAAATTTTAGCCATATCTTTACTACCTCTCAAGCTACATTCTACTCAAATTTGATGACAAAACCCAACTATGTGGTCAATCAAATAAATACTTTAAAAATGCATAAACTTATGAATCTTAATCATAATATTAACATCATTTACCACTAAAACTTTACCAAAATAGTTGGAGCTCTCAAGATAACTCAACATGTGAGTTCCAATATGTTTTTGGATATTAAAGGATTCAAAAGAGCACTCTATCACATCCTACACAGCTTAAGAGAAATTTTGTCCTCAAAATTAAGTTAAAATCCAGTCTTTCACATCCTATACATCTTAAAAGAAATTTTGTCCTCGAAATTAAGTCGGCCTCTAACTTTAAGGAAAAACCAAAAGGACTTCATCCATATATAGGACACCACTCTGTGTGCAACATATCTATACAAGATACCTAGAACCATATATCCAAAGCACTTCTAAGAGATTTTAAAAGAATCTCAGGTGAACCCCGCAACATATAACATGATGTAGATTCTTAGGCTATGTCACATTCCCAAGTAGGATTTTTGTACTAATTTCACCCAAGCATAAGATTAGACAATAGATTATTCATCACATTTTTCACATTTTAGGATTTACATCCTCATTTTATCCAAACATCAGGTTCTAACATTATGTGCTCATTTTGAGAAGCATTATTTATATATTAACTCGATTTATAAATATAGATCATATCAAGGTATCATCATCATTATATTTTGCAAAACTTTAAGAACATATTCAGCATTAACATATGCCTTTTGAGGATGATGGCTTCCGTGCTCCCTGACCCCTCCGCTCTGGGTGACAAAGTGACTGGGAAGGTGACGGTGCTTGCTCGGCCATCTTACCGTAATCATCTATGGCATGTTAACAACATCAGATCTGGGAATGATTCGGAGGAGTCTCACAAATCTGGGAAGGTGCCGGATGCGGATTCAGATCTGGTTCCGATCAAATGGGAGTCCATCCAGCCGCGAAAAGAGGGAAAGCCAACAGACCTGAAGAAAATCGACATTACTGTTATAGAAGGGAAAATCTCTTATCCTAAGAGAGAAGCAAGGGAAAATGCAGATCGGTGGAGCAAATGCCTTCTAGGATACATCATTGATTTTGCTCCTCATATTCCTACTATCACTAATCACTTTTCTGGAGTATGGAGAACCAGAAAAGGCTTTGAAGTTTTCAACAGGGGTGAGGGATTTTTCTTGATACGGTTCTCCAATCAAGATGACCTTGAGATGGTCTTGAACTCAGAATGGTCTGTTAGAGGGTGTCCGGTTGTTCTGAAGTGATGGTCAATCGGTGAGAAACAGATGAAATCGATTCTGGAGGATGTCCCAGTTTGGGTGGATATCTGTAAACTCCCTATGGAGCTGTGGGATGTTCGGACGTTTGAACGGATAGGATCCTACCTTGGTACTCCGGTCAGAATGGATGAGAGTACACTTAATCTGGGATGCATTAAACGTGCCCGTATTCTGGTTATGATGAACAAATAAGCTCTATTTCCGAGCAGGCTATCTCTAGTCAGTGATGAAGGGGATGTGCATATTGTTGAACTGGAATATGAATGGATTCCATACAGATGCAAGAAGTGCGGTTTCATGGGTCACGATGATTGTCGTGTAGATCCTGTTTCGACCAGACCAGCTCTTAAAGTTGACAAAAATCCTAAGAAGGTATGGGAGATTAAAAAGAAGCAAGCTCTAACTCATCTTGATGAGATTCCTAAAGGTAGCAAGATTGATGATGGTCTGTATATCATTGAGGAAGTGGTGGATGAGGAGGAAATCAATCGAGCTAGAGAGAAGCTGCATGAGGAAGTTCCTGCTGTTGAAGATTTGTTGCTTTATAAAGAAGTTAACGAAGGTTTTGAAATCAGTAATACAAGGGCATCCAGTTCTTCAGGTCCTTCGACTCCGGTTTCTATTCCTGTTGCTCCTAAAGTGTCTCCAAGCAGTAACATTAGTTTGCAGGCTTCTTCGGCTCCAACTGGTAATCCTGTGAATTCTGTCAATCTTAAAGACCCTCATAGGTGTCAAGCTAAGCTGAATGTGGGTATCTATCACAGGGTTGAAAACTCTCAATACTCTCCTATTCAAGCTGATCTTCACTTGTCTTCTGAAAATACTGAGGCTGACAGTTCAACAGCCCCGGGTATTAAATGACCCCTTCTTTCTCCATTTCTTCTTGGAATGTTAGAGGGATTAACAATAAGATTATCCATGTCCAAGAAGAAATCAGAAGGGCAGGGAATGACATCTTCATTATGGTTGAAACCAAGTTGAGATTTAAGAAAATGTCCAGTTTTATGTCAAAATATTTTCCTAACTACGCCTGGGTTTCCAATCTCTCTTCTCACCCTTTGGGTAGGATTATTGTTCTGTGGAAAGAGGATAACCGCTGTGTTACCAAGCTAGATGAGAATGACCAGGTTGTTCATTTGGGAGTTTCTGTTGGAGAGTCTTATTTTTTCCTGTCTGCGGTGTATGGCCATAATCCTGATAAGGATAGGACCTTTCTCTGGGATTCTATTGATAGTTTTTCCCACAAGGTGGATAGTCTGTGGATTCTTATGGGAGATTTTAATTGTGTTAGGAAGTCCAATGAAAGAATTAGCAAGCAGCAGCCATCTAGATGCTCTATGGATGATTTTAATAGCTGCACTCTTAATTGTGGTCTCTTTGATCTTGATCTTCAGGGTCCTTTCTTTACTTGGAGTAATAACCAGGATGGTATTGGCTTTGCTACTTCGAGGATTGATAGAGTTCTCTATAATGCTGATTTCTTATCTCTTAATGCTGAGTTTTCTGGAGAAGTTATTTCTAACATCATTAGTGATCACAAAAGAATTCTTCTCACTGTTGGTCATCCTAGAAAGATCAAATCTCCTTTTAGATTTATTAACTCTTGGGCTCATCATGACCACTTTCTTGATATTGTTAGGTCAGTCTGGAGTATTGATGTGCATGGCTTTGCTACTTTCAGGCTTTATAAAAAGCTTTCCTTACTGAGAACTGAGCTATCTAAGTGGAATAAGAATTCCTTTGGAGATGTGAATGATAAAGCCAATATTTATAACTTTAAAGCCCTTCAAGCTCAGATTGAGGCTGATTTACATCCTACGGATGAAGTCCTTCGGACCAAGGCTAAGTGTTTGAGGTTGGAAGCTAGTAAATGTGCTAGGGTCCAAGAAGCTTTTTATAAGCAAAAATCTAGGATTGCTTGGATTAAAGAAGGGGATTCGAATACTTCCTTTTTCTATTCTTCGATGAAAGTAAGGAGGAATTCCAATTCTATTAAAAAACTCAGTATTGATGATACTATATCTCATTGCCCTTTTGAGATAAAGAGATTTATTTCTTCTTTCTATAGTAGCTTGTTCAACGCTCAATCCCCTGGTGTTCATGTTTGGAAGGGTGCTTGGAAAGGTAGAACCATTAACTCTAGCCAAAAGTTCTCTCTTATTCATGGTGTTACTAGAGCTGAGATTAATGATGTTGTTAATAATCTAAAAAATGATAAGGCTCTGGGACCGGACGGGTTTAATGATGTTTTTTATAAAAAATCTTGGAGTGTCATTGGCGATGATGTGGCTGCTGCAATCATGGAATTCTTTTCTAATGGGAGGCTTCTTAGAGAAGCTAATAAGACTTTCATTACTCTCATTTCTAAAGGTGGTGATTTGTCTGACATTAAAAATTGGCGTCCTATAGCTCTTTGCAATGTGTTTTATAAGATTATATATAAGATTCTGGCCAATAGAGTTCAAGAGGTTCTTTCGTCCATTATTGATCAGAAGCAGTGTGCTTTTGTTAAAGGTAGAAGCATAAGAGATGCCACTTTGCTTACCAATGAGATTCTTAGTGACTTCAAGAAGCATTCTAGCCCCAATATGATGTGCCTCCAGGCTGATATCACAAAGGCGTATGATTTTGTTAATTGGAAATATCTCTTTTCTGTCATGGTGAAGATGGGTTTCCCTATGTTGTGGATCAAATGGATTGAGGAGATTTTTGCTTCTACATCTTACCAGGTTCTTATTAATGGTGAGCCTTCTGATTCTTTTAAGCCCTCTAATGGTGTGAGGCAAGGGGATCCCCTTGCTCCTTATCTTTTTGTTATTGCTATGCAAGGTTTCACTAAATTAATTAATGTTGCTGAAGAAGAGGGAAAGATTAGCCCTATTAGAGCTTCAAAAAATCTTGCTATTTCTCATCTTATCTTTGCTGACGATCTCATGATCTTTTCCAAAGCTCATTATGACAATGCTTGTGCTATTAATGAGATTCTTCATGAGTTTGGGAATATGTCTGGTCTCCATGTTAATCAGTCTAAGAGTTCGATTATAAAGGAGTTGTTAAAGCTCCCATTCTTGAGACTCTTGGCTTCAAGGAAAGTTCTTTCCCTTCTAAGTATCTTGGGCTGCCTCATTTTACTGGAAAGTTATCTAAAACGTTATGTTCTAATCTTGTGGATAGAATCAAAAGTAGGCTGGACTCTTGGAAAGCCAAGCTTCTTTCTATGGCTGCTAGATTGGAGCTCATTAAGTCTACTCTCCGCAACATGCATACTTATTGGCTGTTCTCTTTTCCTATTTCTGTTTCTACGTTGGACCAGATTGATAAGCTTTGTAGAGACTTCCTGTGGAGTGGATCGGAATCTAAGAGGAATCTCCATTTGGTGAAGTGGGATGATGTTACTGAACCTAAGAAGGAAGGGGGTCTTGGTCTCAAGAAGGCAAGAGACATGTCATTAGCTTGTCTTCTTGTTAATACTTGGAACGTTGCTAGCAAGAAGGACTTGTTATGGGTCAAATGGATTTCGGAAAAATACTTAAAAAGGATTTCCTTTTGGCTAATCAGTGCTTCCTAGGATTTTTCTTGGTTGTTTAACAATATTATTAGAGCCAGAGATGTGTTGAAGACTCATATTAGTATTCATATTGGGTCAGGTTCTAATACTTGGTTGTGGCAGGACCCATGGCTCTCAAAAGACTGTTTCCTTAGTGACCTTGTTGGAAGGAATCTTATCTCTATGTCTGGACTTTCTTGGGATGCGAAGGTGGATATGACTATTAAGAATTCTAAGTGGTATATGCCTAAAAGTACTAATAGACATCAGGAAACTATTTTGAATTATCTTAAAGTTGAGAAGATTGACTCTTCGAAGGATGATTATCTTACTTTCAAGAACTTGAAGTGTCCTAAGTTCAATGACTTTTGGGAGGCTGTTAGAATTCATAAGCCTGAGGATGATGGCTTTGTTTGGCTATGGAATATCAAAACTCACAAAAAAGTTATTATACATTTGTGGAAGGCTAGACATAATCTTATTCTTACCTCTGATTTTCTGAGAAGAAGAGGAATTCCCCTTGCTTCTATTTGCTAGCTATGTAAAGCTGGGTATGAAGATTCTTTTCATTTGCTGTTTGGATGCACTTTTGTCCATAGTATTTGGGAGTTTGCTCGATCCATTATGCCTTCTCTCTCAATTACTCATTGCTGGAATGATCTTATCTCAAATGGAAGCAGTAATTTTGGTATTCTAAGCAGCCTTATCTTCTATCATTCTTGGTACGAGCGCAATAAGAGAATGCATGAAGAGGTTTATAGACCTTCGGAGGAAGTGTGGAAGTTTATTTTGGAAGATTTGCTTATCATTGGTGCTAGTTGATGTGCTTCTTGGGCTGTTGTTTTTTGATGTGGCTGTTTGGTTTTTTTGATATGTGGAGTTGTTGCTGAAATTGAAGACTGTTGCTGGCTCTATGTGGAGTTGCTGCTGTTGTTTTGATTTGGCTGTTTGGTTTTTTGATTTGTGGAGCTGCTGCTGAAGCTTTTCCTCCGGGCTGTTGTAGCTGCTCTGAAGCTTGTTGCTCTGGGCTATGCTTGGTGCAGATGATATGATATGTGTTACTGCTCTTTGCTGTTTGAAGGCTGGGCTATGTTTTCTTGTTCAGTTTTTTTTGCTTTCTGCTGGTGTTGCTATATGCTTTGTCATCCTGGGATCTGTTCGGTTTCCTTTTGTTTCTTTGGTAGTTGTGGACGGCTAGTTCATGGTTGTTTGCTTGGGTTGTTGAGAGCTTATCCTTCTTGGAGTGGCAGAGCTCACCCATTGCTGTTGTGGTCTTTGGTTTCCCTGTGCTTTGCAGAGGACTCGTTTGGCTCATTTTTCTTCTCCGGGCTGAGATGATGATGTTACGCTGGTTTGTCTGGTGCTGTGTTTTCTTGCAGATGCTTTGTTCAGCTGGTTTTATGGTCTCTTGGCTGGGTTGATTGATCTTATCCTTCTTGGAGTGGCAGAGCTCACCCATTGTTGGTTGTGGTCTTTGTTTTTGTTGTTGTAGGCTTGATCCCCTCCGAGCTGAGGTGGTGGTTCTGAAGCTGGTTGTCTGGCATAGTGCTTGTTTGTAGAGGCTTGATCGGCTGGTTTTATGGTCCCTTGGCTGGGTTGGTTGAGAGCTTATCCTTTTTGGAGTGGCAGAGCTTATCCATTGTTGTTCGTGCCCTTTGGTTCCCTGGTTTGTGAGATGGTGGTCTGCAGGTTTTTTGAGAGGTCGAGCTGATCCTGGTATGGGAGTGGCAGAGCTCACTCATTCTTTTCTCTTGTGGATGTGGATGTTTGGTGTGTTGCAGGCTCTTGTTGAGTGGTTGAGCTGATCCCGGTTTGGGAGTGGCAGAGCTCACTCAACTCTCTTTCTGGAGTGTTTTGAGAATCTTTTCTTCCTGTGTGGTGGCGGGAATGTTGTTGGTTCATGTTCTGTTGTTTTGATGCTGGTTTTTGATGCTCTGTTCAAGCTGTTTTGACGCTGTGAGCTGGTCTTTGTGCTTGGATGTTGTTCTTCTTGCTGGAGCTCTTGTCTTATCCCTGTTTTGGGGTTTCTTTCTGGTTTTTTTCTTTTTCCTGGGGGAAGTTCTTCACATTGTGTATTTTCCTCCTTCCCTTAGAGGCTATATTTGTAGAGATAGATCTATCTTTTTCTTCTTTTTTAGTTGGTTTCTCGCTTTGAGAACTAACAAGCTTTGTACTTTTTATACAAAAATGAAAAAAAGCAACAGGAGTTTTGACAGACCAAAAAAAAACATATGCCTTTTAGGAGGGAGTTAACTCACTTTATCCATCTAGATCATATGAAGGTATCATAATTGTTATATTGTGCTAACTGTCAAACTATTTTTTTCATCTACATTAAGCACTAAGGTTAACACCTCATGTAACATGTATCATTCATATTATCTTATTTCATTGATCATAATAAATTGCAAAATTTACTAGTGATTTCATCACAACCTAAACCAACAATATCACATTATCATCATTATTCATGTGTATGGATAACCATTTATGCATTGATATCTATTAAACAATCTCTACATTTCCATCATATCATGACTATATATCACATCTCAAGATTATATGACATCCTTACATATATTATTTCATGGTTGTGCTAAAGAAACTTATGTGAGTGGCTTGTTAAACATATATCAAAACTTCATCTAGTCCAACTGAGGTTCTCCTTACCAATATCATGAGGTTAGTGCCAAGCTCATTCTCTCTGAGCTAACTAAACTCTATGAGTGTCTCATATGCAAAAACTTTATCTTCCCTCTTTAGTCTAGGGTTCTCTGATTACCTCATTGGCACTAGTGATAGCCTTACAAGCTCTAGCCACATAAGCACAAACCAAAACATGCTATGAAATTACCTTCATAGGTCTCTACTAATGAAACACTATTTCCCAAATATCTATCTCATATACACCACTAGAGACCTAAAAGGAACCACCAACCTGAGTGTGAGGATTCATAGAAACTAAAACATAGTTACCTCCTCTAGGGTCTTGGGACTCTCTCTCGCCCTCACCCAGATGGAAGGTTCTCATATTCATGTTCACATGCACATATATAACCAGCCTCTCTCTATCTCTATGGTTTGGTCCTCCCAAGGACATCTAGGGTTCAACAAGACTATAGGAATCATGCATAAAGTGGCTCAACTCAATTGCTCAAGAGTATTCTAGTTTAGGACATATCATAATGTATATTTCTCATAATTCTCATATCTTGGAGTTTAGGTTCTCTGACCTTCTCCCAATGGGTCTCACCCTCTCTGGAGTTAACCCTAAAACTGGTCCTAATACTAGAGGTCCTCCTTTGTAAAAGAGATTGAGGCTCTTACTGATTCACATCATTGTCTTAACTTAGCTTATCTTAACTTAGAAAAGCACACATACTTGCATAATCAAAACTTATCTCAAATCCTCAAAAATGAACTTTAATCCTTAATGACAACATTGATCATCATAAACCATCTTATATCATCTATATAAGACCTACATCATACCATCAAAACTTCTTTCATCTATTCCATCTATCATATATTCTAACAAGGCTTTAGACATCTAATCTAGAACTACTCTCTCTTCTAGACTGATGTCATCTCACTTTCACTTAGGTTGCATGACCACCTCCTACTCGTACATGTATGGGGACACATTTTTATAATTCTTACATATATAATAAAATATAATATAGGTTTTCTCTGATAAAACATGCGTCGGAGAAAACTATCGAGGTTCGATCCGATTGAAATTAAAAACCAAAACCACAACATGAGTGTCCCACGCATAGTAGAGAGTGCAGTTTCATGAAAACTAGTGAAAAGGGTGAGAACAAAGTGTAGACTAGCGTAGCTACCCTAGATAATGAGCACTATATGTCTAGGATTTCTCTTCCTGTGATGTATGCCATTTCCAAATAATGCATCATCCCATACCGTTTCACTATAAGGAAAGAGTGACATCTAGGGACCTGTTATACAACAAGAACCAGTCTAGACCTAGTTCTCAGACATCTAGGTGCTAACCTAGAGGCTAGGTCAGATCTAGTCCCTAAAAGACAACTAATCTAACCCTAAAAATTTTTAAAGTTTAAGGTTCTTTAGTTTAGAGTAGCACAATGAGAAAATGTTAGGCTTTGCTATTGTTCATGCTCTGATACCACCTATTACGTCCTTGTATTTTCTAAGACTTAATCTAGTATATGACGCCCAAATTGAAACCTCACCTCAGCAAGATTCCCAATTTAAGCACCCCACACTATGCTAAGAAGAAGAAAATTAAGGGAGTTAGAAGGAAATAATTAGTATCACATGCACATGAACTATAATAAAATCATAAAACACATGTTCACCATTCAGCATATAATTACAATATGAATTGTTACAACATTTGATATTACACATTGAACAACAAACATTTACATATATACATGCCACAATCTAAAACAAGATCTTAAGACAATAGGTCCACCTATACATCAGCTCTCCATACAACTCTCAACTATCTTGGTCTTCAAGATCACATGTCCACAATCTAAATAAAAGATTACATGTGGTACATGTCAGCACAATATTCAAGAATATTGCACTGAGTACGCCTACGTGTCTTTTTATATACCTCTCATTACTAAGATTGGAAATAAGATAAAACTAGTCCCATGTTTTTCCATGTTCTACATTTAATCTTCAAAAGACTAATATTATAGTCACATGTTATTCTACTTATTTTTCTGAACATTTTGATACCTTGTTTATATTTTTCAAATCATCGAGCTAATTTCTATGAATTTTACATGATCCTAACATTTATTGAAGATTTACTTTTTTGTGGCCAATCAAGGAACACCACATGGCTAGTGTGGGGGTGTGGCTCCTCCTTCCCCTGGACTGCGTTGATTTTTTCCAGTTTGTTGTGAGTAGGGTGGTCTGTCTCGGTTTAGTTGGCTAGTTCTTGGGTTTGGCTAGGTCGGTCGATTCAGCGATCTGGTCCCGGTTTGCGTTCTTTCTCTTTTGTTTCTTTCGCTCGACGCAAGACTCTACATTTGTGCGAGTCCATAACAGAGTCGCCGCAGCTGGGCTCTTCTCTGGAATGAGATCAGTGGCAATGCTCTCCTCCTTGCCAACTTCTGCTGCTTCCACAAGGACCACAACACGTGGGATGTTTGAGGCAGCAAGGATCTGTGGCTTTGTAACTCGCAAGCCACAACCCAGGTGGGCTCACTGGCGCCATCCTCTATGGTGATGGGTGGAAAGAGGGACTCCCCTTCAGACACCCAAGCTTCATGGATTTGCTTCAAAAAGCATCATGAGGTCCTGCTCAAATCCTATTTGACTCCAAAACACGGTGGAAGAACCTTCATCAACCTCTCTGAAATCTATTTCTCCTTCGGCCAGGTTTGGCTTCGTCTACCATGAAGACCACCATAGAGGTCACTGGAAACACCATGATCCTTCTCCCCTAGCCTTCATCATCATTTCCCCCTTCTTTGCTCTCCTCTGTGAGCCCTATATCTAGTTATACACTCTTGGCCACCACCTACTCCTCGCAATGGAGAAGTCGTGTGAGACTGGGGCTCGCTCTCTATCTATACTCCACTAAATACCATGAAAATAGGGTTAGGGTGGATGTAGACGGGAAGAAGAGGCCAACTTCCCCCTTTGTTTCCCCATTTGGGCCATGACTACTATGTGGAAAGGGGCCAAGACTTTCCCCCCTTGATGCCATCCCGCGATCTCCAGACTGACCGGAGGTAGGGGATGAAGATCTAGCCATATGATTTGAAATGCAAGGTTACAATCTCGTCATAAGGCTGGGGATCCATGGTTACACCTCTTGCATGCCTATTGCTACATGATTTAATATCCAGGGTCACGATTTTTCTACACTGCCCGGATGAGATGTGAGGCAGCTGATATTTTGAACCAAACAAAGCAATCATTTACATTGATCCATTGTACTTAATAATGCATATCATTTCACACATTTCAAACCAAAATAACTCCCTCTTGGCTACTCCAATTTCCACCAAATTTTAGCCACAACTTTACTATATTTCAAGCTATATTCTACTCAAATTTTATGACAAAACCCAACTATATGGTCAGTCAAATAAATACTTTAAAAAGGCATAAACGTATGGGTCTTAATCATAATATTAACATCATTTACTACTCAAACTTTACCAAAACACTTGGAGCTCTCAAGATAACTCAACATATGAGTTCCAATGTGTTATTGGATATTAAAGGATTCAAAAGAGCACTCTATCACACAAATCTATCCATTTTTTTATAGATCCAAACCATTAATATTCATTGTTATAACAAGTAAAGGCTACATGAAAATTTGATCTCATTTGGAATTTTCTAAGTTACTCTTTTATGACCAATAAAATCGACGCACAAAACTAATTTTTATTGCATAATTTTTGTTGTGTTTAGATGCATGACCTATAAGTATCCAAATGAGCTGAAATTTTATATGTAGCATGTTCATATGATATTTAAGAAGATCAATGGTTTAGAATTTTAAAATAAACATTGAATGAAGGAAAACGACTTGAGTGTATTCGGTCACCAGTGCACTTGAGTGTATTCTAGCTTCTCTCTCTCTCTCTCTCTCTCTCTCTCTCTCTCTCTATATATATATATATATATATATATATATATATATATATATATATATATATATATATATATATATACACATACATATATATACATATATACTTTGTTAGTAGGTACTAGTCACTTACTACCTATGAACAAGGTGGCATCAATTGTAAATACCACTAGTTTTCAGTATTCCACATATCCTTAGTTCTTCCACTATCTTCACTTCTTCTCCCATCAACCTTCTTGATCTCCATTTCCCTCCTCCACCTATGTCACCCCTACTTTGGTTGCAAACTATTCCTACCTTATGAGTTCTCTCTCGCTTCCCAAATCAATTCTCCCTTGTGCTTTTACAACAATATGTCCATTGACGACATGTCTCCCATCATGACTTTCTGTTGGTTCACAAGAACGGTGCAACTATCCTCCTACACTTGGAGGTAAAGAATATTCAAATGTGCCAACATCACCCGTCTAATCTAGATTAGCCTCGTCCTAACGGCTCTCTTCAAGAGCATGATAGTTAAAACCTCAACGACGACCTGATCTGCTTGGTCACCTGCAACTGCCCGCACTAGTACTCAACCATCTCTACCATCCTCATGATCATGAACCTCTCTGATGCACAAAGAGTGTGCAAAGTCAGGTTGGGCATGGCATTGTATGATGATTAGGCCAGGTGCACGACATTCTTGGGCACAGATATCAATTTTGTCTTGAAACTTCTCAACACCACAATGAGTAAGTGGAGTATGAGACAAACCACGGTGGGATCTAAGAAATTCCCACTCAGCTATTATGTGAACTCAATCATCAGGACAATCTTGAGGCTCTCTGTTGTGATAGGAAGGTCGAGTCTATTGAATTCCTCACCTAGGTCACTTTGCGGACGCATGTATTGTGTTTGACCAGATGCCACAACAAGATCTTTCCTCTTGGGGCCTAATGATCACTGCCTATGATTTGAGTGAGGTCCCATTTACTGGCTATAGCATTTAAAATCCCCAACCAACAAGCTTTGGTTTATTTTATCAGCCACGAAGTTTCAATCTCCCCGACATGGTCGTTGAACAACATGCACTTCTTTAGCCGCTACTGGGCTCGTCTAACTATGACATTGCTCCATATGTCAGAATAGGACCTTCCCCTATGGTTGGTCCTTCTCTTTCACATCACTATGTCGAGGACATTAGCATGATATTGATGCATTCCTATCGTACATCCAAGAGAGCATACGGATATGGGAGATGTGGTGGACGAATAATGGATAGAAATGGCGTTGTCATCAATGTCGATGCTACTAGTATATTACTACGACAGTGATCCTCTAGAACTTTTAGTTTGTTTTCTTTATTTGTAGCTGGCATGAGTTACCATGTGCCGTCGTTAGAATAAAACATAGGCCAAAGAGGGTCTTTTCACCAAGTACATACAATATATTAAGTATCGTTGAGTTTTGTCCATTTTGTATTTGATTTGGATTAACAAGAACAGGTCGAGCTTACATAGTCGTCACTCATATTCTTGCTTCCTACACAATTCCAACTCTTGATTTGTTGTTTTTCCATAACATCTTTTCATCTTTTACATCCCAAACTTCTCATTAGGGACATCGCTTCAGCTGTCATGCTTGCTAAGAAAAAACAGATCAAGGTAAATAAGAAGCTACAATACATAAACTATCTCCGAAGAATATAATTTTTTTGGAAACTATTTTTTTTTTCAATAAAATTATATAAACTATCTTGAAAATATGATATGTAACCCGATAGTGTAGGATCTTACAACTAAACTTGAACCCATCAATTGATGATCTTCTGGTATTCACATAATGAAACACCAGAGTATTGAATTTAACTATGTGGTGCTAAAAGTAACTATGTAGTTTACAAGGTAACTATATAGTATGTGAAGCAATTATTCAACTGGGAAACTAGCATTCGATCACAAAAACTACAAAAAACAATTATTAAAAGAAACAAGATATGTAGGTAATTGGCCTCGACCTTCTTCATCTCTTTCAATAACTCAACAAACATTAGCACACGGTTCTAGGGTTCCATTTTTCCACTTTGTCTAATTAGAGAATTACTTGTGGAGGGCCTTTATGAGGTTAACTAGTAACCTCATCATTTGATCAACTTGGTCGAGAAATGTCATGGTGACATGGAATGGAGGCTAAAAATTATTGGGGGCAGACATATTGATTTGACATGTAGTTAAGATATGGATGACATTGTGGTGGGGATCAATAATGTCTTCCTACACAAGGTACGAGACAAAGTACAATCAAAATGGGTTGTGGTGGTGGGATGTACAAATGATGCCATGCTTGTAGTATGAAAATAACCAGTTCACACAAAAAGTAAACATTTGGTCATTAAATGTAACTATTTGACACATACAATAATACTTGATCATAAAAAGTAATTATTTGACAGGAGCAATCCTCATGAAAATTAACTATTTGACAGTAATAATGGTCATTTGAACATGAGAATGGAGCCGACACAAATAAAATAAGAAGCGGGCCATGAGGTGCATAGTTGGCCTTAAGGGAAATCTAGACCCAATTAGCCACCATGACTACATATGCAATCAAGGACATCATGTTGTAATTATGTATTATGCTCGATATTCATATGATGTTCAAGAAGATTCTACATGTTGGCCAAATAAAACGAATCAAATTATTACATGTTGGTGAAGAAGTATGTTGTAAATGAGGAAGCAAGTGATGAGTAGGAGGTGATGGTGGTTCTTCTTGCCACTACTACTTGTCCTCATTGATGCATCCCTAGAATATCTTACGCCTTGGTATGGAGTTGATCACCATGACTTGGTATGACAACTTCTGAAGCAGTCCCTAAATTTGTTACTTTTGATTACCGAGTGTTACTTTTTGTATTCAATAGTTACTTTTGATACCAAATTATTTCCTTTTGTACCACATCATTATGGTCCAACCCAGAGGGTTATATTTCCATGATTAATATTTAATTTGTTACTTTTCATGATCAAATATTACTTTCTTATATAAAGTAGTTATTTTTCATATCATATAGTTAGCTTTTGTGTAAAATAGATACTTTTGTGCAAAGGTTAAAAAACTGACAAACAATACAGAAAGTTTCTAAGTAAGAGCCGTAATTATTAGGGCATATATAAAAATGTTTTAGCGTGAAGCGGCTATCATGTAGAGTCTGCATGTTCGACCATATCCCCAATACATACGTTAGTATTATTAGTACCACATTCACAAAATTCGAAATCAACTATCTCCATTATTCCCTTGTCTATGTGATGTCAACCTGATCACATGTAGCATGAATTCAATGGAAGCCGACGCATAAAAGTTCTATATCGTTCTCACAAAAATTAGCATAAATGTTTATAAAGTGACATTCAAGGAAATTTGATTGCACATAACGTAAATATTATATTAAGAGAGTAATTATATTGCATAAGTACGCAATTCTTTTAGACAAGATGTAGCTAGTGTCCGCCAAAAGAATATAACTTTTAGAAATTTAACAAGTCACCAACTCTAATGTGATGACAAGGAGGCTACAAAGACGGAGCCTAAAATGTGTGGTAGCGAGATCATGTCTAGCTTGTCTAACTATGTACATTTCATGTACATAAAATTACATTTAACATTAATATTCATCTACTCTGTAACATGCATTTAATTTTCAGTGGTTACTTTTTATGCCGAAATGTCAATTTATGTATCAAATAGTTATTTTATGACCAATAATTACGTTCTGTTTGAAATAGGTACTTTTCATACTTCTTGAAATTACAAGCCAGCTAGAGGAGGAGGCTCATCTAAGAGGTCTCAAGAGAGTCCTACGTTGTTCATGGAACATGCTTTTGTGGGTACTTGCCGCAGTCCTTATTAGGCGTAGTTGTGTTTAATGGTGGTATTGTTACATTCACTGAACATTGTTAATTATGGATTTTTTTTTAAATTAAAGATGACATGGTCAAATATTCACAAATAATAAATACTTATTTACATTTGATCCAACTATACCCACATGAGTAGAAACTGCTATTGTTCTTTACGGTGTTCTAATGTTTCCGCAGATTGATAGATCAATGGTGCATTTTATCAAACAAACTCATTGTCATTTTAATTAAAGTGATCTTGAACATGTAATGGGCACTAATTTGCAGTTCGGTTAATAGCCGGTCACTGAACAAGAAGGGTTTAAGATAGAAAGAAATGAGCATTATTCATCCTCTAATCTTTAGTATCATTTGATTTTGAACAAAAGCATACATCTCATCCAATACGACAAGAATCAAGCCACTGGTGGTGATGCCTGCTGCCGTGCATCCTTGTGAGTTTTTCATTCATTGAGTCCTGACCCGAATGGACCTCACGGTTATAAAAGCATACATCTCGTCTGATGGCCACTGGTTCATTGACGTTTTCCACATTACCGATAGTTCTTTTTTTTTTACGTTACCGATAGTCATGGCAGGAAACTCGCCGACGACTCCATCATGTCATGATGTCATACATTGAGCATACCCTCGCCACATACGGAACAACAAGGAACGACAGCAGCCAGAACCTCAGTAAGCCTGCGAACCTTGATGAAACAGAGGACGGCGGCGACCTCACGACATTGGAGCTCGTGGGGATAGACAGACCCGGCCTTCTCTCCGAGGTCTTCGCAGTGCTTCCTGGCCTCGGGTGTGGAGGCGTGGATGCTAAAGTCTGGACCAACAATAGTCACATAGACATAGCGACTGTAATTTCTCTCTTGGACTGGTGTTAAGGTCTGATGGAGAGGCCGATGAAGCCATAGAGACCGACGACACGAGTAGTACTTCTGTTGGAGATAAGCCGGACATGACAGCTGGATAAGTTATCAGGTGTCAACGGTATTGTGTGGGCATTCAAGTAATCTTGAGAAAAGGGTGGAAGTAGTGTAGCTACGTAGGAGTTTAATACGGGTGAACGTGTTGTTCAACACTTTAGTGGTAGCGCATAAGTAGGATCTGTTTCCCTTGCAGTCCTCGTTCTGCTGGTCTGTTATAAAAGACACTGCAGTATGCGAAATAAAATTAAGCACTCGGTCTTCCACCAAATACATCGTCTTCTACCTCTCAAGCCATCGTGATTATCATCATTGATATTGGGTCTAGCCTTCAGGTGGTATCAGAGCAATACCTGGAAGTCTTGATTCACGATGGCGCCTTACGGTGAGACAAGTTTCGACGGGAACCATGAGAGCTCGGTTACCCTGAAGTACCCAATGCTCACAAAGTCCAATTACCCCATCTGGGTAATGAAAATAAAGGCCATGCGCGCCCAAGGAGTCTGGGTGGCAGTCAAGCCGGTGGATGGAGCGGCCTCCGTTGAGGAGAAGATTGATCAAATGGCGCTCGTGATCCATCAAGCGATACCAGAAGAAACCATGCTTCAATTATCAGGGAAGGAGATAGCGTGAGCGGCTTGGGAGGCACTCAAGACCATTCATGTAGGTGTAGAGCGGGTTAAGGAGGTGAAACTCCAAAAGCTCTGCGTTGGGAATTCGAGAATCTCCAGATGGGAGATGCTCAGTCGGTGGATGAATACGCTGGCAAGCTGTCAGGAATCGTCAATCAGATTAGATTGCTCGGGGAAACTATGGAGGAGAGTTACGTCGTCAAGAAACTCTTGCACAGCGTACCCCCGAAATACCTCCAAATTGCCGCTACCATGGAGCAATTCGGCAATTTGAAGAAGATGCAGACGGATGAGGTCATCGGAGCATTGAAGGCACATGAAGAAAGGTATCACGACTATGATGGTCGCCACGAGCAGCTCTTACTTGCGAAGAAAGATCCCAAGTCAGAGGCCAAGATCATGCGTGGGGAGGAGCAATCATTCTCAGGCGTTCGCGAAAGAGGCCAGGGTAACCCTCAAGGTCATGGAAGAGGCCGCGGAAGGGGTCGAGGAGGCCGAGGCGACCCTAACAACACAAGACAAGGGGAATCGTCTCGCGAAGCTGTAAGGGATAGAAGCCAGGTACGTTGTTTCCACTGCAACACCCTCAGCCACTATGCCTCTGAGTGCAGGGGTAAGAAGGAGGAAGAAGTAAACCTCCTGAGGACACACGACGACGAACCGGCGTTGCTCATGGCCAAAGAAATCAGTGAAGAAATCTTAGTAAATGAAGACAATCTTCTACCTGATACTTATGCTAATGAGGATGGAGGCACTCAGCCAAACGTTTGGGATCTGGACAATGGAGCCAGTAACCACATGTCAGGAAGAAAGGAGAAATTCAAGGATCTCAGTCAGAGTGTCCACGGCAGGGTCAAGTTTGGTGATGGATCCACCGTAGAGATCAAGGGAAAAGGGACAATTATGTTTCAATTCGATAATGGTGAGCAAAGACTTCTCACATATGTGTATTACATTCCTAGTGTGGAGAGTAATATCATCAGCATATGTCAATTGACGGAGCAAGGGAGCACAATCACGTTGCAAGGTGTGTTTCTCTAGTTATATGACATATCCTGGAAGCTTCTAATGAAGGTACAATGATCTTTAAATTGCTTGTACAAAGTTGAGATCGAATCAGGTGAACATGTACGCTTGGCGATAAGCATCTCTGACACAGCGTGGCTATGGCATGCCCGAATGGGGCACGTCAATTTTCAATCTCTGAAGACAATGGCGGACAAGGAGATGGTGATCGGTCTTCCAAGGATCAACCATCCAAATCAGGTATGCCTCGTAGCTAAACAGGCATGGATGTCGTTCCCCACCGAGGCACTGCACATAGCCTCAACCCGCTTAGAATTGATCCACGCAGATCTGTGTGGACCTGGTGCGCTCCCGCTAAAGGCTTGCAACAAGTGCAATCCATGAGGTCGGGAGGCACGGGATGAGATGGGATCTTAGCTTTCGATATTTTTATGGTCCCACACTAACTACCTACGTCTACTAAGACACTACGCCCGCAAGCGCACGGGGTCGTGTCGTAGTATAGGTGAGGCGGCAAGTACGGGGTCGAACCTCGGAGATAGAGGGGGCGCTAGAGTTAGATGGCGTGAGCTACGTTCCTAGTGCAGAGAGTAAGGTTTTAGGGTTTTAAGGTTGATTGGTTGATTACACTAATGAGCAAGTAAGAAATGTGAGATGGAAACTAGATTATGGAAGAGCAAGTAAATTAGTAAACTAAGTTATCGAACTAACTAAGCAGGAGCAAGAAGGGCTACACTACTCTAGCAAGGCAAGGAGCAAAAACGAACTAAACTAACCACTAGCAAGAGCAAGAGCCTAAGTTAGCACTGAAGAGTAAAACTAAGCAATTGACTAAGTTAGACTAAAGCAATTGGACTAAGCTAACATTAACAAGCAAACTAAGCGATTAGGGTTTTAAGCAAGGTGATTAAGGTGGGTGGGCCGTTTGGGGAATGTCACTTTGATTTTAGTTGGGGGAGTTCATTAAAAATGCATGGTGCTCAATTCATATCTAGATTACCAAACCAAACAACAATGGCAATGCCATTAGAACATACCCTATACTACTAGTAGAAGACTAGGGTTAGGTGTAGTTTTAGTGAGATTGGCCAAATCTAGGTTTCTAGGGTAAGTGATAGTGGACAATTGAGGGTTGAGGGTAGAGATGGGAGTGGAAATGAAGGGGTTTAACCTCATGCCACTAGCCACTCTAGCCTTTAGAAGGCCCTAGGCAATTGCATCACTCTCACTTACACTAGCCACTTAAATCTCACACTCATTTGTAGGAGGAGGGATGTGTATGTAGGAATAAAGGGGGCTAGCTAGGGATCCACTAATTGGACCTAGGAGTCATTCCTAAGATTGCCACATACACCCCAATTCCTCCTAGAAATGAAGTGTCATCAAAAACCTCAAAACAAGCAATTCATACAAGAAGCACAAACCACATGCAATAAGATAGGAAAAGAAATGGAAGCAAGAAGTAATCATCATAAATATGAATTGAGTTCATTACAAGAATTTATCCCCCAACATAGTATCAAAGTAACATTTTAATCCCAAACAGCCCACCACAAAGGGGCTTAGCTATACATGATCATGAAAACAGGAAAAGAAAGGGGTAGAAGAGGAAGAAACTCCATGAAGCTTGATGAAGTGGCCTTCTTCTTCACCTCCAAGCAGCTGCAGACGTCCTCCCTCCTCCAATGGTGCAGGGGTGCATGAAAATGGTGGAATGGATGGATAGAAACCAAGAGAAACTAGGTTTCTATGGTGGAAATGAGTGGAAAATGGATGGAAATGGGGTTGAATGCAAGGAAATGGGTGGATGGGAGCAATGGATGCAAGGGAGCAGCTAGGTGACGGCTAGAAAGTGCTCTCTCTCAAGCCCTAGAAGCAATTAGTACTTATATAGGAGCTAGGGCTAAGTGGGGGCAAAATAGGAAAAACAGTGGAAAGTTATATAGGGTAGGTGATCACCACGGTCGTGGTGGGTGTGCCACGGTCGTAGTGAGGGTAGTGGGGGACGACCGTGGGGTGGTGAACACGGTCGTGGGGTGAAGAAAGTGGTGAGATGGTGGCGGCCACGGCTGTGGCGGAGTGCCATGGTCGTGGTGGGTAGCATGCACCACGGCCGTGTTGGGTAACACGGCCGTTTTAGAGGAGCTGGGTTGACCGTGGGGAGGGGCCATGGGCGTCTTGATCAGCATCGGCCACGGTCGTGGCAACTTGGCCATGGTCGTGGTTTTCTCGGCAACTTCCCTGTTGGAATCTGACTTTCTGGCAATTAATTCCCACGACCGTGGCAGGGTGCCACGGCCGTGTTCTCTTCTACTGACCATGACCGTGCTGATGGCCACGGCCATGGTGTCTTCAATGGCCACGGTCGTGGGTGGGAGGCCACAGTCGTGGGCGATCTAAGGATTTCCCTGTTGCAACCTGTTGGATTTTGGCAAAAAAGCCACGACCGTGGCATTGGGGCCACGGCCGTGGTGAGGCTTGACTTCTTGATTTCTCTTCTTACTTTGTCAATTTCGGATGTCTTTGCTCGGGGATGAGTCTTGGCCACTGGAGGTAGGTTGAGGGAGACTTTGGGGCCTTCTTTGGGTCCCTCTCTCTCCCTCGTCCATCTAAGCATGGTCCAAGTACCTGAAAAACAGTGCAAAGAACATCCATAAGCATATTTGCAATGATAATCATATTGGGGGAAAATACTTGTAATCTAACATGTTTAGATGCAACTTAAATACAAAATGGCACAGGATGGAGCCCTAAAATAGGGCTGCATCACCACCCCAAACTTAAAACATACTTGTCCTCAAGTATGCTCCAACTTAATCTCTCTTTTCCATTCTTTTCAACAAAAACAAATGACAAATGCAAAGCAACAGAAAATTATTGAATATATGATCTTGGAAATGACTAAGTGCATGTGTCTCACATCTCTCCTCTCCTTCTTTCATAATCCAATCATGAACTAAGCACTGAGCATACAAACTTCAAATATAAAGCATAGAAACACAAGTTTTCCATATGTCCTTTATGTTATTCCGGGTAGACCGTTTCATGTTGGTGTTAATCACAGGTGACTAGGAGCATTGTTTCACTTTCATGCATTCAGTCTTATGCTTCAAACCACACTAGATGATCCACTTGGCTGTAGAAAGGGTAAAGTGAGCTAGATTTGATGTTCTCTAGCTCAATGGGTATAAAAGGAGAAGAAAGGGTTGCGGTAAGATTTGGAGTGCTTTTACACACTCTTCTTTTCTTTATTTGAATGCTCTTAAACAGGAGCATCCTTTTATTTTATTTTTGCTTTTCTTTTCTTTTTCTTTGCCCATGGTGTACGTAGGGCGCAAGGTGGATAGAGTGAAGCGGGGAGATAAAGATGTGGCCACCCCAAACTTTTGGAGGTGGCCACGGCTAATATGTGCACTTTGGCATCTTTTTATGAGGCGGAGGGGTATGAAGATGGTGGAAGAAAAGTCGGATCAAAGAGGGGTCATCAGTGTAGTTTTCAACATACGATTCCCTGCATGAAAGCTAATTCAACACTTCACCAAGTAATATCACACCACATGATAGAATTAACACAATATTCATATCTCTACCAAGTGATTCCATTGGCTTTAAGCGTTTGTCGCTTGCTCAATTCATGATTCAACCAAAGCATTCACAGACTTAAGAGATGTGGTTCCCATGTAAAAAGTCACAAACAAGACCATCTATCAATAAGATCTAAGAATGTATCATGCATTTGTCACAAGAGTAAACCATTTCATTTCAAACATTGGAGATTAAGTCAAAACATCCTATCGGAGCAAGAATATTCAAATCTGGGCAAAATTGGCCAAAATGGTGCCAATCTGCACTAAGTCACATCTAAACCTACTTTAGGGAATTTAAAAACATAAAGCAACAAATCCTACTTAACATGCACAAGAAATTATCAAAAAATACGTGAGAATGCGATGCATGGTATGGAGAAGCAAAAATTTTGAAAAATTACTCAAAAATGCAGAAATCAACTACATGTCATGCAAAGATGCAATAAAAAGAACAAAAATAGTAAAACTAAACTAGATGGCAGAGGTGATATCAAAATGACAAAAAAAAGAGAAAGAGCGGTGCATACCACCCTACCCACCCCAAACTTTAGAATCATGCTGTCCTCAGCATGAAACTATAGTTTAGGGGAGATAGGGGAAGAATCAAGGCTGCGGTGGCTGGTCCGGCATCTGAGGAGGATCTGGAGGAGGAGCTGAGTCTGGAGCCAAATTGGAAGGAGGATGCTGATAGTAGTGCCCCCAATAGTCGTCCTGGGGTGGAGGATACGCCTGTGAATGTCCAACTATACCACCCCAAAAGTCTGCACCCCATTCGGGGTTTCGTGCTTCCTGGGCATGTTGGTATTGGTACAAGTGGTTGATCTGGTAGTGCATCTACTGTTGATCTTGCCACATGTACTGCTGGACAAGCTGCATGTCGCCTTGAGTCTTCTGAATACTCTCAAGGTGCGCCTGGATGGTAGCCATGTCATAGGCGTTCCCTGAGGGCGGCTACAACTGGGATGTCCCCTCATCCCTCCTTCTAATTCTTCGGGGATGCCGTTCTTCTTCTTCTTCATGCTCCTGCCCTTGCACATTAGATTCAGCAACGTCTTCATGTGCGGCAGTGGCTCCCCTTGTATACGTCTCTCGTGGGTGTTCTTGCTGCCATTTGAGAAGTTTTTCTCTCAAATTGAAATTACTTCCCAACGCGGAAAGAAGAGGCACCGCGTGGTATGGCAACTCGAGCTCGAAGTCCAGCACACTGGTAGTAAGATAGATCATCTTCTTTTCCCTAGAAAGCTTGGTGCGCTCCCGCTAGAGGCTTGCAACAAGTGCAATCCACGAGGTCGGGAGGCACGGGATGAGATGGGATCTTAGCTTTCGATATTTGTATGGTCCCACACTAACTACCTACGTCTACTAAGACACTACGACCGCAAGTGCACGGGGTCGTGTCGTAGTATAGGTGAGGCGGCAAGTACGGGGTTGAACCTCGGAGATAGAGGGGGCGCTAGAGTTAGATGGCGTGAGCTACGTTCCTAGTGCAGAGAGTAAGGTTTTAGGGTTTTAAGGTTGATTGGTTGATTACACTAATGAGCAAGTAAGAAATGTGAGATGGAAACTAGATTATGGAAGAGCAAGCAAATTAGTAAACTAAGTTATCGAACTAACTAAGCAGGAGCAAGAAGGGATACACTACTCTAGCAAGGCAAGGAGCAAAAATGAACTAAACTAACCACTAGCAAGAGCAAGAGCCTAAGTTAGCACTGAAGAGTAAAACTAAGCAATTGATTAAGTTAGACTAAAGCAATTGGACTAAGCTAACATTAACAAGCAAACTAAGCGATTAGGGTTTTAAGCAAGGTGATTAAGGTGGGTGGGTCGTTTGGGGAATGTCACTTTGATTTTAGTTGGGGGAGTTCATTAAACATGCATGGTGCTCAATTCATATCTAGATTACCAAACCAAACAATAATGGCAATGCCATTAGAACATACCCTATACTACTAGTAGAAGACTAGGGTTAGGTGTAGTTCTAGTGAGATTGGCTAAATCTAGGTTTCTAGGGTAAGTGATAGTGGACAATTTAGGGTTGAGGGTAGAGATGGGAGTGGAGATGAAGGGGTTTAACCTCATGTCACTAGCCACTCTGGCCTTTAGAAGGCCCTAGGCAATTGCATCACTCTCACTTACACTAGCCACTTAAATCTCACACTCATTTGTAGGAGGAGGGATGTGTATGTAGGAACAAAGGGGGCTAGCTCGGGATCCACTAATTGGACCTAGGAGCCATTCCTAAGATTGCCACATACACCCCAATTCCTCCTAGAAATGAAGTGTCATCAAAAACCTCAAAACAAACAATTCATACAAGAAGCACAAACCACATGCAATAAGATAGGAAAAGAGATGGAAGCAAGAAGTAATCATCATAAATATGAATTGAGTTCATTACAAGAATTTATCCCCCAACATGGTATCAAAGTAACATTTTAATCCCAAACAGCCCACCACAAAGGGGCTTAGCTATACATGATCATGAAAACAGGAAAAGAAAGGGGTAGAAGAGGAAGAAACTCCATGAAGCTTGATGAAGTGGCCTTCTTCTTCACCTCCAAGAAGCTGCAGACATCCTCCCTCCTCCAATGGTGCAGGGGTGCATGAAAATGGTGGAATGGATGGATAGAAACCTAGAGAAACTAGGTTTCTATGGTGGAAATGAGTGGAAAATGGATGGAAATGGGGTTGAATGCAAGGAAATGGGTGGATGGGAGCAATGGATGCAAGGGAGCAGCTAGGTGACTGCTAGAAAGTGCTCTCTCTCAAGCCCTAGAAGCAACTAGTGCTTATATAGGAGCTAGGGCTAAGTGGGGGCAAAATAGGAAAAAATAGTGGAAAGTTATATAGGGTAGGTGATCACCACAGTTGTGGTGGGTGTGCCACGGTCGTGGTGAGGGTAGTGGGGGACGACTGTGGGGTGGTGAACACGGTCGTGGGGTGAAGAAAGTGGTGAGATGGTGGTGGCCACGGCCGTGGCGGAGTGCCACGGTCGTGGTGGGTAGCATGCACCACGGCCGTGTTGGGTAACACGGCCGTTTTGGAAGAGTTGGGCTGACCGTGGGGAGGGGGCACGGGTGTCTTGATTAGCATCGGCCACGGTCGTGGCAACTTGGCCACAGTCGTGGCTTTCTGGGCAACTTCCCTGTTGGAATCTGACTTTCTGGCAATTAATTCCCACGACCGTGGCAGGGTGCCACGGCCATGTTCTCTTCTACTGACCACGACCGTGCTGATGGCCACAGCCGTGGTGTCTTCAATGGCCATGGTCGTGGCTGGGAGGCCACGGTCGTGGGCGATCTAAGGATTTCCCTGTTGCAACCTGTTGGATTTTGGCAAAAAAGCCACGACTGTGGCATTGGGGCCACGGCCGTGGTGAGGCTTGACTTCTTGATTTCTCTTCTTACTTTGTCAATTTCGGATGACTTTGCTCGGGGATGAGTCTTGGCCACTGGAGGTAGGTTGAGGGAGACTTTGGGGCCTTCTTTGGGTCCCTCTCTCTCCCTCATCCATCTAAGCATGGTCCAAGTACCTGAAAAACAGTGCAAAGAACATCCATAAGCATATTTGCAATGATAATCATATTGGGGGAAAATACTTGTAATCTAACATGTTTAGATGCAACTTAAATACAAAATGGCATAGGATGGAGCCCTAAAATAGGGTTGCATCAGGACCCATATCATCGGAGACTCCGTCCCACAACATGTATTTCCTGTTACTTGTTGATGATTGCACTTGATTTATGTGGATTTGAATGATCAAGACCAGAGATGAGGCGCTCGAAGGTTTCGAGATCTTCAAGACTGAAGTTGAGAAGGAAACAAGCCTCAAGGTTCAAACATTGAGAACTAATCGAGGAGGTGAATTTCTTTCTCATCATTTCTCCAGGTACTGCGAAGATGAGAGAATACGTTGACAAACCACTGCCACCTACACGCCACAACAAAATGGGGTAGTGGAATGCCGGAATCGCACAGTCATGGGTACAACCCGAAGCCTGATGAAGAGTATGCACGTCCCGGCACATCTATGGGGAGAAGCTGTCCGACACGCGGTGTACCTCCTGAATCGATCGGTGACCAAAGCCTTAAACGGAGTCACTCCTTACGAGGCCTGGACGGGGATAAAGCCTTGCCTTGCACATCTCAGGGTGTACGGCTGTACAGCACATATGAATTCACTAGGATTTCACTTGAAGAAACTTCATGATCAAAGCACGAGGATGGTCTATCTTGGTGTTGAACCAGGAAGCTAGGCACATCGGTTGTTCGATCCTATCAATCAGAAGGTATGTGTCAGTCGAGATATTGTCTTTGAAGAAAATAAAAGATGGTCCTAGAGTGAGAATTTGTAGGATCCATCCACACCCAATACCTTCAGCGTGGATTCGCCTCTTGTCACCGGCGATGACCACCTTGATGATGATGTGGGTCCTGATGTGGGTGCATTGACACCACAATCATTACATGCTTCAACTACAAGGTCCTCTTCTTCGAGATCGTCACACCACGACCATCGATCAAATTTCCTGGCATCACCAGCAAGTGTTAGCAGCACATCGAGTGAGCCAGGACCTATCTAATTTTAGTCTCTAGAGGAAATCTACCAAGACACGGAGACTATGGAAGAAGGCGGTCAATTACTTCTTTTGAACGACCAAGATCCCACTAACTACTCACAAGCCGTGAGAGAAGAGGCATGGCAGCAAGCCATGACCAAGGAAATTGAGGCCATAGAGAAGAATGGCACCTTGCTCCTAACATACCTCCCTACAGGTCACAAACCTATCAATTTGAAGTGGGTGTTCAAGACAAAGAAAGACTCCCAAGGGCACATACTCAAACACAAAGCAAGATTGGTGGCAAAGGGATACGTACAACAACATGGCATCGACTTTGATGAAGTCTTTGCCCCTGTAGCTTGGATGGAGACCATCCGACTCATCTTAGCACTTGCATCACACCACGAATGGAAGGTTTATCATCTAGAATGTCAAATCAGCATTCCTTAATGGTGACTTGAAGGAAGAAGTATACATTTCTCAGCCATAAGGATTCATCAAACAAGGAGGAGAAAGGCAGGTGTTCAAGCTACAGAAGGCCCTTTACGAGCTTTGTCAAGCTCTACACTACTACAGAAACAGCATTCAGTGTCACTTTTCTGGGCGTCAGTCATTAAGATAATCTGACGCCTATATTAGTCAACGTTGAATATTTAGGGAAACCGACGTCTATCATCGAAGACCAGCCAGACACGGGTACCACTTTCTATTCAGTGTCGGCTGGATATACCATACCGACGCCTAAAATCATCCGTGAAATCCAAATTTTGAGCGAAAAAATTTTGCATCACATACAGCATCGGTGTTTTCAGTAATCACTGACACCTATACTAGAAGGATATTTCTGTGAAAAGTTTCGCTTTTGGTGTCGGTCAATTCTTTTATAACCGACGTTGATAATATTTCCCGCCAAATAAGATTGTCTAATTTGTACGTCGGTTTTTTCTTATCAACTGACGCTTATCTGAATCGGCGTCGGTTATCTACAGAACAACCGACACTGTTTGCTATCGCGTCGGTTTTTTGGAATGACTGACGCCGATTGTTTACTAATTAGCACCCCCACGAAGCAGACTCTTCCCCTTTCTTTGTTTCACTACAATCTAGTGTCGATTTTAGGTCTGGCGATTCCGGTGAGCAAGCACCTGCCGCCGTCACCGATCCTTCCCCCTGCTTGGCGATTATGGTGAGCAAGCACCCGTCGCCGCCGCCGCTCCTTCCCCCTGTTTGCTTTGGCGATTCCGGTGCTGACACTGTCTCTTGGTTGCCGCCGACACGCCTCCTGGTCGCCCGGCCGCTCACCGTCGTCGGTGCTCTGCTCTCTCCTCGTCGGCGCTCTGCTCCTGGTCGCCCGCTCACCTGGTACCCTTCTTCTTCCTCTTCCTGCTTAGACAATAGGGTTTCTCCGGCTTGCTCCTTGCTCCTGCTCCTGGCCCCCTACCCCTCTTCCTGCTTTTTCCTGCTCTTCTCATTTTTAATTGAGTTGTACATGCATCAAAATCATTCCTACTTCATATAATCTCTGTATGTATGTACTGCTGCACCCATTTACATCTTTATGTATGAACTGCTGCACCTACATTACATATTTATCATTTGCACATACATTGATGCTCTACTATGAACTCAACCACTAATATTTACTTATACATTATACTTATACCTATACATACATTCATACCTTAGTTTTTCTTGTATTGTTATGCGTTCAACTAATGTATTATCTATGTAGATGTACTTTGTAGTTTGCAATACATATAACGGTATAATGTACATATCATGTACTGCCTACTACTAATGTTATGCGTTCAACTAATGTATTATCTATGCATATTCTATACTATGTTTCAGGAATTAATTGATCATCTACTGCTGCCTGCCATCTCCCTACCCGTCGCCTGCTCACCTACTTGCCTACCTACTCGCCTACCCTCCGTCTCACCCTCTCTCCCTGCTGACGCTCAAACAGAGGTAATTGATCTAGCTTTCTTACATTCCTTGTAATGCCATTTTTTATGTGCTATGACCCACTAGTCACCTTTAGATATTAAAATAATGCAACTTGTACACTTGTTAAATTTGAATTTATAAATCCTATGAAATGATATCACCCCACAAAATCAGTAGTCACTATTATGTCTTGTACACTCTAGAATCAAGATCTAATACTCTTATGCCCATTCTAGTGGATTATTATGACCTATGATGACCTAACATGAAACTATAGTCTTAATGATATGATTTTGTTGGCCTAGAAACCCGTCCAAGATTTACTCATTAGGAGTAAATCTTGGATAGTCCCCGGTTTGGGACTGTTCTTGAACACCTAATCTCACTTAGGATGTAAGTGTATAATGTGTATTGGGTTTTCGAGAAAGTTTCGGCAGCATTTCCCCATTTGTTCTCTAAGTACATATGTACTTAGAGAACAGCGGGAAAATGTTGTCGAAATTTTCTCGAAAACCCAATACACATTATACACTTACTAGTTAGATTAGGTGTTCAACGATGGGATAGGTGGTACACATTTATTATATATAAGAATAACATCACATGTATTTGCTAACCGTAGACCCTAATCTTGTCCTAATATATACTTATTTTCTCTTTGATCATAGAATGGATAGATCATGGATGTCCATTCGCAATCGTTGCACCCCAGAGTTTATATCTGGTCTTGATCAGTTTATTAGATTTGCCGAGGAACATAGGAAAGAACCTGGAGATAGGTTGTACTGTCCATGTAGGCATTGCGGTAACAACTTGAAAGTCAGCACTGGTGACGAAATCAAAAGTCATGTCATGTGCAACGGGATTGTACAAGGCTATACAGAATGGCACTGGCATGGAGAGATTTCAAACTCGAAATCAGTGGATGTCGATAGCAGTGCTTGGGTGGAAGAAGAAATCAAAAGTCATGTCAATGGATGTCAATAGCAGTGCTTGGGTGAAATCAAAAGTCATGTCATGTTGATTTTGCAGGTTTGTGGCCTGTTTGTTGGATGATATCAATGGATGGCGTAAACCTGCAGTTCATAAAACTGAACTGCAGGTTCTCATCCTGCTGACTAGCCACAGCAGGCCTGCAAACTGATAAGAAAAAAACACATAGGCATCGGTTATTTATAGAACACTGTCATCAAAGACCTACCGCGTCGGTTTTTGGACAAAAATTGTCGCCGAATGTGACCACGGCCGTGGTGGAAATCGCGTCGCTTATTCGTATAAAACTGACGCCTATAGGATATATAGCGGCGGTTGTTTAGTTGATAACCGACGCAGAAAGTGTCCTAGATGGTGCCCTTTTTGTGGCGCGAACCCTTTTGGCGTCGGCTGACTATATATAACTGATGCATGTCAGTTATATAGGTGTCTGTTATAAAACCGACGTCGAAGAGTTCGACCTTTAGCGGCGCCAACATAGGCGTCGCTTGAAAACCGTCGCTAAAAGGGGTTAAACAACCGACGCCAAAGGTGTGTTCTGTAGTAGTGCTGAGAGTATGGAACACCAAGTTGGACTCCAATTTCCGGCAACTCCAGTTCGAAAAATGTACCCATGAACAAGTGGTGTACATTCGACGAAGGGAGGAGGGAATACTCATCATTGGAGTTTATGTAGACGACTTGATTGTCACAAGATCCAGCTTGGATGAGATATCTACATTCAAGGCACAAATGAATTTGAAATTTGAAATGAGTGATTTAGGCTTGTTGTCCCATTATCTGGGAATTGAAGTATCACAATAAGAGGATTGTATCACCTTGAAGCAGACAGACTACGCTAAACGAATTCTAGACTCAGAAGGATTGCTTGAATGTAATCCAACAAAGATTCCCATGGAACCAAAACTGAAACTCAGCAAGGATTCCGATGGGACGGCAGTAGACAACACACAATTTCAATGTCTCATAGGGAGCCTTTGATATCTACTGCATACAAGACCAGATATAGCTTTCTCTATTAGAGTCATCAGTCGCCATGTAGAACGGCCAACTTCACTATACCAGCAGGCAGCAAAGCAAGTCCTTAGGTACCCTAAGGGGACTCTTCATCACGGCCTGGTATATAGACGATGCGAAGAAGAAGAAAGAGTGCTCGGTGACAGTGATCTGGTAAGGGACGTCAACGATCGAAGAAGCACCAGTGGCATGGGGTTTGATGCGAGGATTTTGAGTCACTTTTATAGGCTAGTTTTACATTCATTTTATGCATTTATTAGTCATATTTGTGGTTAATATTGCATGATTCACTTTCCTTAGTCTACGATCTCAAAATGCATCAAATTTACCTTATTTCACCTTATTTGGTATCAATGATCATATTTATCGGACTTGATTGGTGTCCTTCTCGTTGTTTTAAGAAATTCGTAGGTCTGAGGCCGTCGATACCGTCGACGGCCGTCGATGCCATCGACATGGCCACAACAACAAGCTGGAAAACGACCAGAACCAGTCGATGGTATCGAGATCGCCCCAGCAGAATGAGCTTTTGGCGACGGATTCCATAGCAGAAGCGACATCTAAGGTGTCGATACCATCGACCCATAGTCGATGCTATCGATATTACATCAGTGTGCCAAAGATCAGTAAGTCAATACCATCGACACCACCGTCGATGGTATCGAGCCATCTTCAGAGAGGACGCCAGAAATTGAAGAAGTGTCGCTACCCCAAGGAGTCGATACCATCGACATCACGTCGATAGTATCGACACCGCCCGATCAGGAAAACACTCAAGACGATCTTCATCGTATAGCTACGATCTTTTAGTGGCCATAGGTGATACCTATACCTAAGAAAGACGGCCCAAGCCGTATTATCACGTCATTAGTTGTCGGACAAGTCTCAAGAAGGAGAGGAGAGAAGAACGGAGCCAAGAGCTATGCCCCGATCGTTTTGAGAGCCGCAGAATATGTTTTCCACCATCGAAAGGCTGTAGAAAATTCACCCTGTGCCAAGGAATGCTCGGATCTTCTCCGTTCAGGGGTTACACAACATCTATCCATGTTTTCTCCATATTTTCTCCTTTCCTCATGTTATTTTCATTGAGATGAACATGCGGGGCTAATCCCCTTTATCTTTAGGACCGGGAGTAGCCCGGGTAATCATTGTATGATACTTTTTACATAGTTTATCATAATTTGTCTCTTAAATCCATGGTATGATGTCATTTTCTCAATTATATCATTATGATTGATCACCCTAATGATAATCTAATACCTTTAATTACTTTGAAAGAAGAATTAACGATTGAAACTAGGTGATAATTATATTAACTAATAAATCCTTTGAATAAGGTGATGTATAGTTAATGGTGGAAACCCAGAGTATGATCTACATGCACCTAGTTTAGGGTATAGGTTACTATGACCGTAGAACCGACCTAGATTTAGGTAGTGAAGTGCATCGCGAAAGCGAGCAATTATGACTACAGGCCACTACCTAGAATATGAGATGAATTAGGATAATTGTGTGAGAAATAGTACAACGAGAACCTGCGGTGAAACCGCAATCCTAAAGATGCCATTTTAAATTGATTAAACCAACCATTTAATCGATTGATTTGTTTTCTTTCTTTCTTTTTTTCTTTTACTTTCTTTTTCAAATCAACTCTCAAACCTTTTTAATTGGTCTAGCTGATCGCGAGTAGTTAGTAGGAGTCCACTGAGAATTTTGTGTCCCTTTGTTCGACTCGGGCCTCACAAGGCATGTATTACATTGACGCGTACACTTGCGTTATACGCACGGTAAAATCGTGTCAAGTTTTTGGCGCCGTTGTCGAGGGTACGGCAATTGTCGGCACTACGAGTGTTGCAAGTGGCCACTCTATGCCACATTTCATTTTTAGTTTAAAATTTTTAATTCTTAAAATTAATCATTTATCTTTCATATTCAGTAATCGCCTAGCATTGTGCTTAATCAAATTTACTACCTTGCATGTACTAGTGCATGGTGAAGACGCGTAGCACAGACTACGCACAGACTACGCACAGTCATCAACCCGAGGATTCAGATTCAGATTCCGAACCAGAAGCCATGGCTGAGGAACATACTATATGGGAAAAGATCAAGGCTTCTTCTTCTTCCGCATCTAAGGGACCAATTAAGAAGCAGGCCATCAACATTCCTAACTAAAAAATTGATCCAAGCCTAATTAATTTGGTCAAGTATAATGCATTCCATGATTTAAAAAATGAAGATCTGGTGACCCATATAAGTCAGTTCGTGGAGAATTGCGACATGGTAAAGATTGACAGGTTTCTACAGCTTTACTTGAAGTTTTTTCCCAATTCTCTGGCGGGAAATGCACGAGAATGGCTACATAATTTGGACGATGAGTATGTGGAATCGTGGGATCACATGATTAAAGTGTTTTTTGAGAGATTCTTCCCACCTGAGAAGATGAATGATCTCATAAGAAAGATCCACAACTTCAGCCAAAAAGCCGGTGAAACATATTCTGAGACTTGGGAGCGCTTTCAGATAATGCTGAGGAGGTGCCCACATCATGAGTTAGATAAGGAGAAGCAGGTCAATATTTTCTATTTTACTCTTTCTAAGCATGATAGAAGCAACCTGGATTCAGCAGGTTCGGGGTTCTTCTTGAACAACACAGATACAATGTGTTGGGAGATTTTAAAAAGCATGGCTAAAAAGCAGTCCTAGGGTGATAGAGACACACCGAAACAAGTTAAAGTTGTGGGAGATGCCAAAGCCATAAAAGAACTCAATGACAAGATGGACTTAATTGCGAAAAGGCTACTTGCACAAGTTGAGGAATATGAGGAAGAAGCGCATGTCAAATACATGCGTCAACAACAAGGGTACAGAAATAATGATTACTCTTGGAGGAAAGACAAAAAGTTTTCATGGAAAGATCCAAATAATTTTTTGCAGGATCTGGATGCCAAGCCACAGCCCACGACAGAGGAAAAGAGAAATGAGTTGCTCAATTAGGTGATAAAGTAGAATCAAGAGTTAATGAGCACCTTTGGCCAACAAATCAAGCAACAAGGAGAGTTTATGAATCAGTTTGGGAAAACTCTACAAAGTCATGGGGCCCAAATGTGAACTCTTGAGACATCAATAGTGCAGATGGCAACTGAAATAGCAAGTCTGAAGAAACCAACACAACAAGGTTTTCTGGGAAATACCAATGTTCCAGGAGGGAATCAACAAGCTAAGGAAATTTTTTTGAGGAGTGGCAAAAAGATTTTAAACTCCAAGGCCGATGAACCAAGCATAACACAGCCAGAAGCAATGGGTGAGGCCATAGAGGATGTCACAGCCACAGAGATAGTGGATGATGTTGCAGAAAAGGTCACAGAAGAGCCCATCCCAGAAGAAGAAATTGTTCAAGAGACTGAGAAGAGGACCTCATATGTGCCACCACACCAGAGGGCACAGTTTGTCCCCGTCCCTTACCCCAACAACCTCAAAGCCAAGAAAGTGGATGGATAGTTTAAGAAATTTTTAGACAACTTTCGAAAACTTTTTGTTAACATTCCTTTGTTGGAGACGATTGAGCAGATACCTTCTTATGGCAAATTCTTGAAGGATATAATTACCAAAAAGAGGAAGATTCCTGATACTGAGGTGGTAGTTCTTAAAGAGTAAGTTAGCGCCTTCATTTTAGACACATTGCCACCAAAGCGACAAGATCCGGGCTGCTTTAATATTTCATGTTACATTGGCAAGGTGAAATTTGGCGAAGCATTGTGCAATTCTGGGGCAAGTATAAACTTGATGCCCCTATCTACTTTTAAGAAGCTGGGACTTTAAGAATCTAGACAAAGAAACATGACGATTCAACTCGTTGATAATTCTGTGGTTAGGCCATATGGAATTTGTGAGGATATCTTGGTGAAAGTTGACAGATTTGTATTTCCAGCCGATTTTGTAGTTATGGAGATGCAAGATGAACAAGGGAATGAGTTGCTCTTACGAAGACCCTTCTAGGCTACTGCTAATATGATACTGGAAATGGGTAGAGGCCGTTTGACGTTGGGTATAGCTGATGACAGATTTGAGATGGTCATGCCACCAAACACAAAACAATCACATGCAAAGGAGCAATGTCGCAAGGTGAAGCACTATGATCAGAATATTTCTCTATTTTTAGGGAAGTCATTTCTAGATATGGCTCACATTATGACTAAAGTAGATAAGGGAACACTGGCCGTGGATATTATGGAACAAACAAAAGTTGTATCTCTTTGCAAAGCCGTGGGTTATCCAAACGATGAAGAGGAAGAAATTTCTCTATCTATTGAGGATGATGTTATAGCAGTCTCGATGATTGACTCATATCCGAAATTGCCCCTTGAGGCATGCCTATTCAATTTCATGGATGATTGGATGAGAAGCACATCTTTACGAGAATATATAAAGATGCTTCAAGTGCTTCCTTGTTTCTATGCTAAGCATTATGAAGATCTAGGGCCGCTGCCACCACCGCTTCAATCTCCGTTGGTCAGCCCACTGAATCTCGAGTTGAAGCTGCTACCCCCTCATTTGAATTATGCTTTCTTAGTGGATGATGAGAAGCTCCCGGTGATCATCTCGGCATGTCTGAGTGTCGAGGAGGAAGAATAGATGATGATCGTGCTAAAGAACCACCGTGGTGCATTCGGGTGGTCAGTCTCTGATATTAAGGGGATCTCCCCTACTCTTTGTCATTACAAGATCCGACTCGAGGAAGGAGCCAAGCCTGTGATTCAGCCGCAACGTCGACTCAACCTGAGCATGATGGAGTTCGTCAAGAAGGAGGTGATTAAGCTCCTTTCTACGGGAATCATCTATGCCATTTCAGATTCATCATGGGTAAGCCCAACACAAGTAGTCCCTAAAAAGGGGGGAATTACTATCACTCAAAATTTGCTAAATGAACCTGTCACCACCCGATTGGTAACCGGGTGGCGAGTTTGTATTGATTACCATCGCCTCAACTCTGCCACTTTAAAAGACCATTTTCCTCTTCCATTTATTGATCAGATTTTAGAGCGACTAGCTGGCCGCTCTCATTTTTGCTTTTTGGACGATTATTCCGGCTATAATCAGATTTCTATAGACCCGAAGGATCAATATAAGTCTACCTTCACTTGTCCTTATGGGACTTTTCCATATTGCTGCATGTCGTTTGGGTTGTGCAACGCACCGGCTACTTTTCAGCGTTGCATGCTTGCTATTTTCTTGGATATGGTTGAGTGTTGTTTAGAAGTTTTCATGGATAATTTTTCCATCTACGGCGCATCATTTGATGAGTGCATGTACAATTTGGATAAAGTTTTACAAAGATGTGAGCACACACATCTAGTTCTTCATTGGGAAACGTGTCATATGATGGTTAGTGAAGGAATTGTGCTTGGACACAAGGTGTCTAGCAAGGGACTGGAGGTGGATCTAGTCAAGATTGAGGTTATTTCCAAACTACCTCCACCAAATTCGGTGAAATGGATGAGGATTTTTCTTGGTCATGCAGGGTTTTATCGTCATTTCATTAAGGATTTCTCTAAAATCGCTAAACCATTGTCTGAATTGCTTAAAAAATATGCAATGTTTGATTTCAATGAAAAATGCTTGCATGCCTTCAATATGGAGAGGACCAACGACAGTGGTGGCTCCACAAACGGTGAGCTCCATGAAGGCGGCGAGCTCCACGAATGGTGGCGAGCTCCACAAATGGCAAGCTCCACAGCGGCGCTTCACGGCAGCGGCAAGCTCCACGGAGGTGGCGAGCTCCACGAACGATGGCGATGACAGTAGCAGTTGAACGGTGTCGGCGAGCAAGGAGATCGGCGGCGGCGAGCAAGGAGAATGCCAGAATCGCCAGACCCTAATAGCCGATTGCAATCATAGAGAGAAAGGGGAGGAGTCGGGCTCGCTCGCGCGATATTAAGTTAACATTCGGTGTCGGTTATTCAACACTACCGACACATAAAACTAACAGTGTCGGTTAACAACACAAACCGACACCTGTTCCAAATGATAATCGTCAATTTTTAACTAGAAATAAACCGACGTCTATCTACATACGCCGATTAAAAAATTGGTTCTTGGTTAATAACCATAGTCGTCGGTTGTTTTGAAAATCCGACGCTCAAAGGGTGTGAAAAATTTCCCGCGAAGAGCGCGGGAAAAAACATAAGTGTCGGTCATTGATGTAAAACCGACGATCAAAATGTGCCCAATTTCTATTTCACGAATAACCTTTCATCGTCGGTTTTTTAGTTAATGACCGACGCCATATGTTAAATTTTTGGAGGTAATTTTTTCGCTGGAAATTTTGGATTTTGCAGTTAATTTTCGGCGTCGGTGTGTTATTAAGTAACCGACACCGAATAAAAGTGATACATGTGTCTGGTCACCCTTCACAGATTGATGTCAGTTTATTTTATAAACTGACGCTTTATTGTTTAGATGTCGGTGTATTATTACAACCGACACCTTTAAAAGTGACGTTATAAGCCATTTCTGTAGTAGTGAATGTACTTAAGGAAAAATTAATCTCTACATCGGTTGTTCAAATGTCGGATTGGACTAAACCCTTTGAGCTCATGTATGATGCATCGGATTTTTCTGTAGGTGTTGTTCTTGGACAACGTTTTGAGAATAAACCCGCAGTGATTTTCTATGCATCTAAGACTTTAAATGAGGCACAACTTAATTACACCACCACTGAAAAGGAACTTCTTGTCGTGGTTTTCGCATTCAAAAAATTTCAGCAATATTTAGTAGGGTCAAAAGTTGTGGTATGGACGGACCACGCCGCCATAAAGTACTTAATGGAAAAAAAAAGATGCCAAGCCTCAGTTGATTAGGTGGATCTTACTTTTACAAGAGTTTGACGTTGAAATTAAGGATAAGGCGGGAATTGAGAATGTGGTTGTGGATCACTTGTCCCGGTTAGAGCGGGTAGATGAGAGAGATATCAATATACCCATTACTGAGACATTTCCCGATGAGAAAATCCTTTCATTAAAATCTAAGGATCCGTGGTTTTCATACATTGTTAATTATCTTGCATGTAAAGAAATCCCAGATGATTGGACTTACCAAGAGAAAAAGAAATTTTTCCATTTTTTGAGATATTATTTCTGGGATGATCCCATTTTGTTGAGACAATACAGGGATGGCATTTTGCACAGGTGTGTATCGGAGGTTGAATATGATAGTGTGCTTAGCCACTGTCATACACTACCCACCAGCGGTCATCATGCAAGCTCAAGGATGGCAGCCAAGGTTCTAGAGAGTGGTATTTATTGGCCTACACTCTTCCGAGATGCCTATGATTATGTGAGGAGATGTGATTCATGTCAAAGGGCAGGTAACATCTCAAAAAGGCAAGAGATGCCCCTCAATGTGTTTCAAGAAGTGGAGGTATTTGATTTGTGGGGCATTGATTTCATGGGACCCTTTGTGTCCTCAAATTCCAATTTATATGTTTTTCTTGTCGTTGATTATGTATCGAAGTGGGTAGAGGCAATACCCACACGGACTAATGACGCTATTGTAGTGTGCAGGTTTGTGACAGATCATATTTTCTGAAGGTTTGGTGTGCCACAGATGATCATTAGCGATGGAGGCACCCACTTCACAAATCGGAAGTTTGCTGTGTTATTGAGCAAATATGGGGTTAAGCACAATGTAGGTACCCTGTACCACCCGCAAACACAAGGGAAGGTGGAAGTGTCGAATAGAGAAATTAAGAAGATTTTGGAACGCACAGTGGCCTCGTCAAGGAAGAATTGGAGTGTGTTGCTACTGGATGCACTGTGGGCATACATGACTACTTTTAAAACACCTATAGGTACCACGCCTTTTAGGTTGGTTTATGGGCGGGCTTGTCATTTGTCGGTGGAGTTAGAACACAAGGCACACTGGGTGTTAAGGAAACTTAATATGAGTTATGATGATGTAGGGAAGAAGAGAATGTTAGATCTAAATGAGTTAGATGGGCTAAGGATGAACGCTTACGAAAACTCAAGGATCTACAAAGAAAGAACAAAACAAATCCACGATCGCCACATTCAAAAGTGTGTTTTCAAAAAGGGAGATAGTGTATTATTGTTCAACTCAAGATTGAAATTGCACCCCGAGAAATTGAAATCCCAGTGGAGTGGACCATTTGTGGTGGAAGATGTGCGCCCCCATGGTGCTATTGTGGTGAGAGACGAAGAGCAAACATTCTTGGTGAATGGTCAACGACTGAAACTCTACTATGGGGAAGATTTCACAAGAAAGGTGCATAAGGTTAAATTCATGGCACCGAAGGAAGAATGAAAGGGCTGATTTCATCTAGCCTAAGATGTTGAAGTAGGGTGCATGTTGGGAGGCAACCCAACCATAGGTAGTTCATTTTTATTGAGTTAATTTTTTGTATTTTTCTTTAAATTTTGTAGTTTGGTTTGTAAAAATGATGCCCTGATAGGTGTGTTAAGTGTGCAGTATTGCTTGGGTGTCGATACCATCGACCCTTGTGTCGATGGTAGTGACGAGGGTGCAGAGCGGCATTTGCAAGAAACTTGCTCCGTCAATACTATTGACGGCCTCATCGATAATATCGACCACTCCTTAGGTTGAGTTATGAAGAATTCTAGAGGAGGTCGATAGTATCGACCCCTGAGTCGATACTCACGATATATCTGGAGATTTTCATATGGATTTGTCTCAGTGAAATTGATACCATCGACGGGGCAGTCGATGGTATCAACTCGGCAACAGCAATGAAGTGTCGTCGGGGCCTCGTGAAGATAAAGGATACATAAAGTGTCGATACCATCGACACTTTGTCAATGGTATTGACTTGGCATGTCACCAATCCGCGAAAAGATATCAATGGTGCTCACCAAATTTAGAAGTCGATCCGTGGGATGGGTCGATACCATCGACCCGCATCGATGGTATTGACGTATCATCGATCTGGACCCCCACATCCAGCCATCGACGACCGTCGATAGCAGCAAATACCCAGATTGTGCTACAGGTGTCGATACCATCGACACCTCATCGATGGGATCGAAGGGTCAATAGTGGCGGCGATCTCAGCTATAAAAGGAGGGGTTGATTCATTTTCTCTTTACACCTTCAGACCTTCTCCTTTCCTACTTGTGCTTGAGCACTTGTGAGCAACCGGAGGTCTTCACCAAGCATATAGTGAGCGAGCAATCTTCCCCGAGCTCTTCATCGACTACAGAGATCATCTTCTCTGACCTTCACCAAGTTCTTCTTCGTTATCCTTTTCTATTCACAATGGTGAGGACAGTAAGAGCTTCTTCCTCGCGGGCGGCCCCCATGGAGATTGAGATGTTCATTCCACCACCACCAGGCTCGATTCCCCATTCGAGGATCGTTCACCCTTTGGTGGAAGTGAGGAAGATTTATGAGGAGCTATTGAAGTGAAAAATCGAGCCTACCTGATATGTTAATCGGGATATGATCCATGACCTCGGGTTTGAGGCAAACCTTGCTTATGTCCTTCAAGGTCAGGCTAGGCATACCCAAAGGTTTCCTTCCCAAGTCCAGTACCACGCCGAGGGCCACCTCTTTTTTGGCGAATGGCCATCTTACAAGGAGTTGGTGGCGGAATTCATGGCATCTCTTGACTTCTACATCGCGTCCAATGACCTCATCACCACCGATCGGGAGTGGATCAAAGGGCGAGTGTCTTTCCGCCTCTTCAACAACAACTACACTGTTACCCTGCACCAGTTCAATTCTATCTACAACTAGTATCATTCTCCTAAGTAGCACAGGAGGCCAGACAGTCGGGCAGACTATGATGCTATATTTGCTGATCTAGTGACCACTCTAGTGGGAAAGGCGATGAGCTATCACAATGCGGCCGTGGATGACTTCAAGCACCCATTTATTTGAGTTCTGCATCGCATGTTATGCGTCACTTTCTTTGCTCGTAGCGATCTGGCGCTGAGTAAATTTCAAGAGACGGATCTGTTTTTCCTCTACAAACTCCTGACTACAGAAGAACTCAACTGGGGCGTGTTTTTCTTAACGTGTGTGTTGGATGTACGGAGGAGTACCAGACGAGCCCCTATCCACTTTGGGGGCTTATCACGCCGCTAGCTCTCTATCTCGGGCTAGATCTGTCACAACTCACTCCGCTGGTCAACAAAAATAAAGTCGATCTGGAGCACTTACACCGTTCCAACCTTATTATCATCGATGGCGGTGTGGCATATGCTCATTGCCACATCGGGAAGGAATATCTGCGACTATCACTCCCAGACCCCATCTTCAACATTCAGGCGGGCCAGCACTTTCGGTGTCCCATCATTCCTATTGCCGATTCTGAGGAAGAAGTTGAAGCTACAGATGAAGACGATGATGCAGGCGATGGAGAGGAGGAGGAAGAAGAGCCTCTCATTCCTCTTCAGTCTCGAGTAGCCCCTAAGAAGCGTCCACGCTTCTACCTGGGAGCTTCATCCTCTTCTCATCCACCGCCACCACAGCCCTCTCAGGAAGGAGAGGATGTCTATTCAATGCAGGGTATGTACTCTATGCTCCAGAGCATCCAAGAGACACAGCAGCAGCACACTGCCTCCTTCACCGGTATTCAAGATACTACGAACCAGCTATTTGTGAATCAGTAGGCAATTTATGAGAACGAGTGCCTCCTCCTCACCAACCAAGAAAATATTCACAATAGGTTACATAGGATGGAGATGCAACAGTAGTCGTTCAATGTTCACTACTGGATTCAAAACTACTTCGGGGGATATCCTCAACCTCCGCCCATGCTGCCATATGATCCCACCTTTCAGGGGCAGTATCCTGAATGGGACCCGAACACCCAGCAGCACTCACCTTTTCCACCGCCAGAACAATAATGGGTATCACTGTTCCACCTTCTGAGATTATTTTTGACTATGAGGCCATAGTCGAATTCAAGCTTGGGGGGGGAGATGGAACAGCTTCTATCTCAATTTTATTTCCTTTTCTTTTATTTTAGCATGTCATCTTAGATTTTGGCAATTTCTTCTAGTTTTGAGTAATTTTATTATTTAAGGCTTTCTAGGATCCACTTGTTATCTAGTGTAATATGTGGATGTCTAATGTTAATGTGTCATCTCAATGTTTTCACATGGGAGTTATGTGCACAATCATCTGAAATTGAGCATAATTAAAAACTTGTTCAGAATTTGCAACTTGAATTTATTTGGAATTGAGCACACAACTTATGAAAATAATTGGGTTTGTCAACTTTAAAACATAAGATCATAACTGTACATCTTTATGATTCAAGAAATGTGGACGGACATGGATGTTGAGACTAAACTGACCAAATGGTAATGGGACTTTAATCAAAAGTGAGAGAGAGAAACCCTTTGATTGATTATTATACAAGTCAGTAAGGAGGGACATATAATATTTGCCAAAGGTTCTATAAATTAGTCTTGTGATCTATTCACATCATTTTATTCACATTCCACCATAAGAACTGGGAGCACATTACAGTTTTCATTTCTTGATTGCATGTCATCTGGATAGGATTGCATTATAGCTAGATTTTGCATTAAAAATGGAAAATGAAAGAAAAACTTGTAGATGAATCATGCATGCACACATTCTCAAGTGCATGTCTTTATACTGGCATAATTACTTTCATGTAGTTGCATTTTGTATATTTTTGAGCATATAGGACATTGTGTGCCTTATTTCTTCTGAAAAATAAGAAAAGCAGGAAATTTGTTCTATACCTTGTAAAAAGTAATTTGGAATGCTTCAATGATAGTAGTTATGTGAAAATAAGCCGGAAAAAAAAAGAATGAAGAAAATAATATGGTGAATGTTCTTCTAGTCAATTGTAAGATGAGGGTTTGAAAAAAAAAAGAATAAAGTGAAATTAGAGGGAGAAAAGAACTTGTTTCACCTGCATAAGAGGAAGAATGAGCACATGTTGTAGTTTGTAGAAATTTTATCTCACGTTGAGATGGAATAGCAAGAACATGCATCATTCCACCCAAAATGTAGGCATTAGGTCATGTTCATATGCGTATGCATCATTTAGGTCATTTTTGTTGATTTTGCATGTTAAAACTGTCTTATGCTTTCATTTCTTCCACAGCCGCCCATTTCATCCACCCGTTGCTCAAAATGGTAGGCCACCAATGATTATCTCCTCATTCTTGTATATACGGAGATCTGCTTCCATGTAGATGGTAGTTAGTACATGAGCAACGTAGATAGGAGATCACAAGATGCACCAAGCCTGAACCGGAGGAATTTATTATCTTAACTACCTTATTTGATAGTGTACGTCGATTAGGGGGTGGGCATCTCTTATGGACAATTATTTTAACCTTAGGGTAGTTATCGTTCTGTGGTTAGTAAAGGCCGGTATGTGAATGATAGGTGGGAATCATATAGAGATGTCTTTTATGCTAACATGTTCTTTAGTTGACTCTCGCAATGTATTCTATAGTTTTGTTGCTTGAGGACGAGCAAGTTCAATCTTAGGGGAGTTTGATGTGAAGATTTTGAGTCACTTTTATAGGCTAGTTTTACATTCATTTTATGTGTTTATTAGTCATAATTGTGGTTAATATCCCATGATTCACTTTCCTTAGTCTATGATCTCAAAATGCATCAAATTTACCTTATTTCACCTTATTTGGTATGAATGATCATATTTATCGGACTTGATTGGTGTTCTTCTCATTGTTTCAGGAAATTCGCATATCTGAGGCTGTCGATGCCATCGACATGGCCACAACAACAAGCCAGAAAATGACCAGAACTAGTCGATACCATCAACACAAATTCAATGGTATCGAGATTGCCCCAGCAGAATGAGCTTTTGGCGACGGATTCCATAGCAGAAGTGACATCTAAGGTGTCGATACCATCGACCCATAGTCGATGCTATCGAGATTACATCAGTGTGCCAAAGATCAGCAAGTCGATACCATTAAAACCACCGTTGATGGTATCGAGCAATCTTCAGAGAGGACGCCGGAAATTGAAGAAGTTTCGCTATCCCAAGGATTCGATACCATCGACATCACATCAATAGTATCGACACCGCCCAATCAAGAAAACACCCAGGACGATCTTAATCATATGGCTGCGATCTTTTGGGGGCCATAGGTGATACATATACCTAAGAAAGATGGCCCAAGCCGTATTATCACATCATTAGCCACTGGACAAGTCTCAAGAAGGAGAGGAGAGAAGAATGGAGCCGAGAGCTACGCCCCGATCATTCCGAGAGCCGCAGAAGACATTTTCCACCACCGGAAGGCTGTAGAATGTTCACCCCGCGCGAAGGAATGCCCGGATATTCTCCGTTCAGGGATTACACAACATCTATCCACATTTTCTCCATGTTTTCTCCTTTCCTCATGTTGTTTTTCATTGAGATGAACATGCGAGGCTAATCCCCTTTATCTTTAGGACCGAGAGTAGCCCGGGTAATCATTGTATGATACTTTTTACATAGTTTAACATAATTTGTCTCTTAAATCCGTAGTATGATGTCATTTTCTCAATTATATCATTATGATTGATCACCCTAATGATAATCTAATACCTTTAATTACTTTGAAAGAAGAATTAACGATTGAAAAGAGACGATAATCACATTAACTAATAAATCCTTTGAACAAGGCGATGTACAGTTAATGGTGGAAACCCAGAGTATGATCTTCATGCACCTAGTTTAGGGTATAGGTTACTACGACCGTAGAACCGACCTAGATTTAGGTAGTGAATTGCATCACGAAAGCGAGCAATTCTGACTACAGGCCACTACCCGGAATAGGAGATGAATTGGATAATTGTGTGAGAAATAGTACAACGAGAACCTGCGGTGAAACCGCAATCCTAAAGATGTCATTTTAAATTGATTAAACCAACCATTTAATCGATTGCTTTGTTTTTTTACTTTCTTTTTCAAATCAACTCTCAAACCTTTTTAATTGGTCTAGCTGATCGTGAGTAGTTCGTAGGAGTCTACCGAGAATTCTGTGTCCCTGTGTTCGACTCGGGCATCACAAGGCCTATATTACATTGACGTCTGCACTTAAGTTATACACACGGTAAAATCATGTCAGTGTTCTATCTGAATCAAAGTTTGATCACTTGGAACTTGCACAAACAGAAGAGTGTAGCCATGGCCACCACTGCCGCGACAATGCCAAGCTATTTGGATCAGAAATTTGCCAGACAAAATTCTGAATCGGAACCTCGAACCAGTACGACTACTGGTAGATAACAAATCGGTCATTGTGTTAATGAAGAATCCAATCTTCCACGGGAGAAGCAAGCACATCGACGCAAAATTCCACTTTATCAAAGAAAGTGTTGAAAAGGAATTGATATCAGTCGACTACGTCAGCACCAATAAGCAAAAGGCAGGCCTCTTCATGAAACCCCTTGGGAGAGTAAAATTTGTTGACATGCTTGAGTTACTAGGAGTAGAAGATCTCGATGCAGCAAGCCCAGCTTAAGGAGGAGACTGTTGGAGATAAGTCGGACATGACAATTGGATAAGTTATCAGGTGCCAACGGTATTGTTTGGGCATCAAGTAATCTTGAGAAAAGGGTGGAAGTAGTGTATCTACGGAGGAGTTTAATATGGGTGAACGTGTTGTTCAACCCTTTAGTGGTAGCGCATAAGTAGGATTTGTTTCCCTTGGAGTCCTCATTCTGTTGGTCTGTTATAAAAGACACTACAGTATGTGAAATAAAATTAAGCACTTGGTCTTCCACCAAATACATCGTCTTCTACCTCTCAAGCCATTGTGATTATCATCATTGATATTGGTTCTAGCCTTCAACTTCTAATAGGAACCACAAGTACAGAATTGACCTTTAGTGTCGGTTAACTAAGCCTTTTGGTGTCGGTTTTAAAGCGACACCCAAGTGGGCGCCGCTAAAAGTAGAAACTTTCAGTGTCGATTTCAACACTGACACCATAACCGTTCCCGCCACCAATAAAATGCACCAGTAAGGGTAAAATAGGTGTCGGTTTTTACCGATAACCAAAACTATATCCCTCTAAAAGACGTCGGCTTTGTACTAATAACTGACGCCAGAAAGGAAAAAAATCAGCCCCCAGAAAAGGGATAAAGACGTCGGTGTTATACTAATAACTGATGAAGTAAGGTTTTGTTGTCGGTTTTATACTAATAACTGACGCCTATGTTCTGATTTTTATTTTCTTATCAGTTTGTAAGCCTGTTCTCCGGTTGGTCAGCAGGATGCAGAACTTGCAGTTCAGTTCTGAACTGCAGGTTTACAACACCCTTTGATTTCAGTCAACAACAAGCCACAAACCTACAAAATTAACAAGGATAGACAACAATTTATGATCATGTGATTCACACACATGTATAAGAACATTTAATTCATATTATTTTTCATCACACGCATGTAGAAATCAGTTCCATTTCAAATTTCCTCCATTTTCACATACATTTAGCAACCTGTAGTTCCATTCATTTCATCTCTGTTCACATTCAGACACATGTAGAAACATTTATGTATTGATCATCTTCACATTCACACATGACAATTCAAAAAAAATCATTCACATGTCATCAAATACAAAAATAATTATGAGAATAAAGTTTAGAAATATCATTCTTTATTATTATCATCATCGTCATTATCGTCATCAATATCCCAATCAGAATCAAAAATTCCCACTACTTGTAAGGCTTTTGTCCATTGTTCTCTTACATCATATAATTCTTCTATCGTATAGGGAGTATGTAAATCTAATAACTTTTTACCTGTAGTGAAGTCACTGGTTTTAAACACCTGCAAAGAGAATGACGTATATATATAATTAATAATATATAATAAGATTGATATATTTCACATTATCTAATGAGACTATATATAATACTTGTTGTATGGTATCAATTTTCATTGCAGCATGTTTGATAATTGGGTCCATATATCGCATCACATAGTATGCACATGCTCAACCATTGTCTTGGTTAGCACACTATAAATTGAAACATACAAAATGTTCAAAAAAACAAGCACAGTTCACATAAATAATATATACATTGGAGTCGGGAAATTACTTTCACATTCTCCCAAATTAGTAACTATTTCTTTTTCTTGGAGATGTTTCCTCCAGATTTTTTGAACTCTCTTAAAGCCCTACATGTTAATGTAACACATTAAATTACATAATTAAATAGTAATGTAATAACATATGTTAACGGATATAAAAATATGAAATATTTCTCACGTGAATAATGGCATTTTCATTGGGTATCCATATAATGTGTCGAATTCCTTCCCCGTAGGATCTAGATAATAAACAGTGAACGTCTTTGGGATAATAACCAGTAACTCCCAATGTCTACCACTGGAGGTAAGAAAGTTAAAAATTAATAACTCAAAATCCACAATAAAAATATAATTTTCTTAAGTCCAAATTATAAGCAAAGTAAACTTACTCAATATTGAATGGATCTATTATCACTGTCTTCTTTTTTTACCAAAATATTTAAAAGCAGTAGAGCAGTATGAGGTAACTGATGAAGGGTCTTTATCTATAAGACTGATCAAAGATGGAACTAGAAATCGCACATGGGAAAATAAAAAATCTTTACAGATCGTGTGTAAGTGGCTACAAAACATGTATTATGTATGCATTAATATATAAGAAACCAGATCACCATATATAAAACAAGGTATATGGATGTATAAACAAGATCTCACCATATCCATAGCTCTATCATAGATGTATTCAGCCAATCATAACAAAACAACTCCAAAATATCTTGTATAAATATATTATTATTGTATGATTCACCTGCACCATCCTCCGGAATAAAAACATTTATAGGACAATTTGGGTTATGTTCGCCTATCCATACTATCATACCCCTACAATTAGGACCTAACGAGGCATATAGGTCCCTTGGAAGCCAACTAGGTACTTTAGGAGGTGGAGATGGAGGTGGAGGCTGAGATGTAGCGGGTGTCTTCCTTTTGACCTGTATATATAATTTTAGATCAATTGACTTATATATACACACTAACAAATTAACATAATATAAATTTACCATACAATATTAGTATAGACGACATTCATTTTGGGCCACAATATCACTCCGCCTTCTGCTTCACCAAGCGTTTTAGAATCTGGATGGGCATATGGCAATGGAAGATCCCTCCAATTGAGGAGTATATGTATCAGGCTCACATGAACTGCACCATCTGGTACTGGAGTCCCATGAAACATGTCCCCTGGAAGGGGTGGGTAAGCCTCAGCCTCTGCAACGATAAATTCTTGAATTTTTAGACGGCATGGCTTCAACCCCTATAAATTTACGTAAAGAATGTTATATACATATATACATAAACATATCATATTGAAAAGACTAGCTACTATGTCATAACAATACTTACAGCGGACGTGCTAGGTGGGTCTACAGGATTACTCCCAACCTCTGCAGTAGGAGAAGAGCGGCACGCCACAAGTACTGCCTGAGTGGCAGTTTGAGACGTCTGCCACTTCACCATTGCTTCTTGGATTCTCTTATTAATTAACTCATCTACCTATACATCGACAAAAGAAATGGTCACTTTTGATTATTGAATTCCCTTTCGCAATAACATTCTAAAAGAAGAATAGGTTACCTCAACATTTGATAATCCCGCTTTTGGGACAGGTTTGCGTTGTGATGGCCCAAAGAACGCTTTTATGTCCACACCAGTGCCTACACCCCAAACACGTCCAGGATGTTGTGGGTTACTAAGAGCAACTGTCAATCATCCCTTGTGCCTTTAGGGATGAACTTGTCTTCTTTCCTCTGCTCGTGAAGCTCCCGCTAATCGCTATCAATAGAAATTGGTAAGTAAACATAACAATAATCAATATCGATTGCTCTAAGAGTTAAATTTTACCATTTTTACAGCTGCCTCAGCAGTTGCAGGCTTGGTTATATCTCCTTTCTTATTTTGCCTCCCAACTATCCACATAGCATGGCGAGGCAGAGGTGTGAGACCAATAGTAGAGGACTCTAAAGTCTCTTGAGTAGCAGCAGACTGAGCAGTAGACTCAGCCTGTAGTCTTTGGTGAACGCATGCATAGCCTTTTGGACCCATCGTGTGGTCATGCACATTTAGTGCACGCCTTTCTCTTTGAGCATCGCTGATAGCCTTGTTAGTAAGCACATTGATTTGGTTAGTAACACAAAAGGTTAATCTCGAATAGGTGAATACATAAGAACATATATTAATTAAATTGGGAGTGGTGCTTAATACCTTGAATTCATCAGTTTTTCTTTTGGTAACAAACCCCTCCTAGTCATTGGGGTCTAGGTAGTTCCATTACTCAATGGTTGGCTTCTTCCTCTTCTCAGCATCTTGTATGTAATCTTGGGTGAGATTTGTCCTATAGTTCCTTAGGACCCTCCCACAGTGTTGCATCACGCATTTACAATACAGCTTTTCATCCAGTTCAAATATACTCTGCAAAATAGAATTGCTATTAACTAGTATCCTAAAAATTAGTAATCTACAAAATAGAATTGCAAATAATAATAACTCACACACAGTTCCTTCCATATTAAGTCTTTCTTCCCCTTAGGAACTTTATGACAAGATTCTACATTAGGACTACAATGGCTACGAGTAAGAACCCCAAGATATGAAATAAATGAGTTGTGGTTCACTCCAACTGGATTTCCTGCATGATCAAAATCCATAGCCAGTTTGGGTCCATTGCCCCTTTGTTGTAGTAACTTGTTCATCATAGTGATGCCCCTCACTTTTTCAAAAAAAAAATTGTTGCTCATCAAGTGCCCCAAGTTCTTCAGGGGGTACATCATCAACCTAAAATTTGACAAAATAAACACACTTACAGGATATAACTATAAATAGACATATAGATAGAAATATAGGATATATTTTTAAAACTTACATTGTGAGGCGACGCATTGATATCCTCACCCTCACGGTAATCATCATCACGGTCATCATGCTCATGCTCAGCCATCTGAAAGTGTCATTAAAAAATCAAAAATTTAGCATTTGACATAACTAGAAGATAATAAAACATTGTAAAGTTCACACTCAGAAAAATAAAACATATAAAAAAATATAAACATGCATGCCTCTAATATTTCGATCTTTTATCAATTAACAATCCTTCATTGTGATCTTCGTTCACATACAAGTCATCATTAGATTCAATATTTGGTGGTGTTGGCAACCCAACTGAGAATGTATTGGAGTCATCATACTTATCATAGTACTCTTCTTCATCTATAGGATCTTCAATGAACTATCTTTTACTATGAAGAACAACTAACCATTTATCATTTGCAGGATCATCGATATAAAATACTTGTTTCGCCTATGATGCCAATATGAATGGTTCACCCTTCTTGCCAATCTTTTCAAAGTTCACTAATGTGAAACCCAATTCATCGAGAGTATCAGGGTTAATAACTTTGATGCACAGACTGTTGAAAAAGAAACAAAGTCTGGTGATTTCAAACCTTACATGCTTCATTAATATAGATCGAATTGCCACGGGCAATATTTGTTGCATTATAGTGTGACAATCATGAGATTTAAGACCTATCAACTTCAGATCTTTTATTGATACCAATCTACGGATGTTGGATGAGTAACCCTGTGGCACCTTAACATTTTCTAAGCATTCACAAAAAGCTTTCTTCTCCTTTCTAGACAACGTGTAAGAAGCGGGAGGTAAGTATGTTCTCCGATCGCTACTAACTACTTTTGTTAATTTTGTCCTTATTCCCATTTCATGTAGGTCCATTCTGGATTTTATCCCATCTTTAGTCTTACCTTGTATATTCAACAGAGTACCAATGACGCTATCACAGACATTTTTCTCAACGTGCATGACATCGATACAATGCCTGACTGCCAAAGAACTCCAATAAGGAAGATCTCAAAATATTGAATTCTTCTTGAATAAAGATTTGTCACTTCGTGTGGCCATGGTACATTGTGATCTCTTACCAAATTCATTGGCAAAGTCTTTTACTCTTTCATAAACAACCTCCCCTGGTATAAGTTTAGGTGCACTCCGTTCCTCATTCCGTCCATAGAATGCTTTACACAACCTACGATACGGATGGAATGTTGTAAGAAACCTTTGATGACCAAGATATACAGTCTTGTCGCCATATTTTAGTCGTATTGAATCAATGTTCTCTTCACATATAGGACACGCTTTAGATCCTTTGACACTATATCCAAACAAATTCTCATATGCTTGAAAGTCATTAACAGTGCAAAACAACATAGCGTGCAAACGAAATGTCTCTCTTCGTGAAGCATCATAGGTCATCACACCTTCACCCCAGAGTTTCTTTAAGTCATCAATCAGAGGTTCAAGAATAATGTCGATATCATTTCCAGGTTGTTTAGGGCCTGACATCAACAACGACAGGATAACGTACTTATTTTTCATACACAACTAGGGAGGAAGATTGTATATAACAAGCATAACTGGCCAAGTGCCATGTTGGCTTCTCAATGTCCCGTACAGATTCATCCCATTTATTCAAATCCCAAGTCTTAGATTCCTGACTTCTTTACCAAATTTAGGATACAATAAATCAATCTTCTTCCACTGTGGGGAATCAGACGCATGTCATAGGATCCCATCATTATTTTTCTTAATATCTGCATGCCACCTCAAATTCTTCACATCTATCGGATTGGCGAACAAGTGTTGAAACCGTGATATTATAGGTAGATATCACATCACCTTGGTAGGAGAACCAGTTTTGGACTCCCCCGAAGTCGTCAATTTATACCTTGACGCACCACATTTTGGACAATCTTTCAAATCCACATAGTCCTTTTGAAATAATACACAATCATTTGGGCATGTGTGTATCTTCTTGGCCTCCATTCCCATTGGGCACAACAATTTCTTTAACTGGTGTGTTGAGATTGGCAGCTCATTTCCTTCTGGAAGAATTTCTTTCAACAAAGACAACAATGATGTGAAGCCTTTGTCGCTCCGTCTATTGTTAGCTTTCAGCTTATACAATCTCAACACAGCGCTAAGCTTCATAAACTTAGTACAACTTGTGTATAACGGTATCTCAGCATCATGCACAATGTTTCTAAACATGGGAGGTGGATCGGTGTGCTCTACCCCACAACTATCCAGCATCGCATCAATGATGTCTATTGGATCTAGTTCGTTCACATCTACGTCATCGGAGGCAATTTCTTCTTCCACACAAGCACTGCTATCGACATCCACTGATTTCAAGTTTGAAATCTCTCCATGCCAATACCATTCTGTATAGCCTTGTACAATCCCGTTGCACATGACATGACTTTTGATTTCGTCACTAGTGTTGACTTTCAAGTTGTTACCGCAATGCCTACATGGACAGTAGAACCTATCTCCAGGTTGTTTCCTATGTTCCTCAGAAAATCTAATAAACTGATCAAGACCATAAATAAACTCTAGGGTGTAGTGATTTGGAATGGATATCCATGATGCATCCATTCTATGATCAAAGAGAAAACAAGTATATATAAGGGTTTAGGGTTAAAATATTAGGGTCTAGGGTTAAAAGATTAGGTTTTATGGTTAAAAGTTTAGGGTTTAAGGTCTTATATATAATACATTTGTACCACCTATCTCATTCGTGAACACCTAATCTCACTAGTAAGTGTATAATGTGTATTGGGTTTTCAAGAAAATTTCAACAGCATATCCCCGCTATTCTCCAAGTATATATGTACTTAGAGAACAAACGGAGAAATGCTACTGAAATTTTCTTGAAAACCCGATACACATTATACACTTACATCCTAAGTGAGATTAAGTGTTCAAGAATAGTCCCAAACCAGGGACTATCCAAGATTTACTCCTAATGAGTAAATCTTAGACGGGTTTCTAGGCCAACAAATACATGTGTTGTCATTCCTATACCAACGATCCTAGTTTCATCATTCATATCCTAGGTTGATTTACAATAGAATAATTGATTTCAACATCTCAAATATACATGCATATGTTGTCAATAAGATAATCATTAAACATAAAATGTAGGTATCTTATCATTTATAATTGATTTTAAAACTTCAAAGTAGCTCATGCATTATCATCATCATTCTACATCATACAATATGGATTCATAATTAAACATAAATGTAGGTATCCTATCATTCATAATTGATTTTAAAATTTCAAACTAGCTAATGCATTATCATCATTATTCTACATCATACAATATGGATTCATGTTCCTAACATTTATTTGCACAAACATTTATTTCATTCCATATAGTATCAATAGAAGTGCAAAAATCATAAAAGTATCCATTCATTTCATATAATATATATTAATCATGCAAAATTCTTTACTGCCTACCTTCCAAGGCGACGAAGGCAGAGCAGATGGAGGAGCAGCAATCGTAGAGCATATGGAAGAGCAGCAGTCAGGAGAGCAGATGGAGGAGTAGCAGTCGGGCTCAGGAAGGTCCAGCAAGGAAGAGGGGTAGCGACGGCGGTGGTGAGGAAGAGGGGAAGCGGCGGCATAAACTCTGCCGAGTTCTGGCGACGTTGAGCTCCAAAGCTCTGACGGCGTTGAGCACAGGCGATGATCAAGCACAGTAGCTGGTGAAATCACGATGGCGGTAGGTGGCAGCGAATGGAGATCGGTGGCACGATGAGCGGTAACAAAATCGCCAGACCTAGCGCTGGTGAAATCGCAATGAAACAGAAAATGGGAAAGAGTCTATTTCGCAGGTGCTATTAAGTTAACCATCGTCATCGGTTGTTTCAGAAATCGACACCTATGTTCAATTATAGTCGTCGGTTTCAACTAGAAAAACCAACATCTATCTACATATGCCAACAAAAAAAATGTTCTTGAATTACGACCATAGTCGTCAGTTACTTGGTCAACAACTGATGCCAATTGGGCAATTTGGGGGTAAAAATTTTCACGGGGACAGCGTGCGAAAACACATCTACGTCGATTATTGTAAGAAAATCAACAACAAAAATGGGGTCAATTTCTGTCTCGTGAAAAACCTTTAGTCGTCGGTTACTTGGTCAACAACCGACGCCGTATGTAAAATTTTGGAGGTAATTTTTTTACACTGGAAAAATTGGATTTGGTGGGTGATTTTAGATGTCGGTTTCTTATTGTGCAACCAACGCTAAATAAAAAGTGATACCCGTGTCTTATGAAAATCAGTCAGTCTTCACATATAGATGTCGGTTTGTATTTTCAGCCGACGTTGTAGGGTTTAGGCGTCGGTTTTTTAAATACAACTGACGCCAGTGGTGTAGCCACATATGGGCACGGGAGGGCACATGCCCTACCCGTTGCCAAGTTAAAAATGAAATTTGTATGTAAAATTTTGAAATCTGGAAATAGTTAGCGAGATATTCACAGGAGTGCCCCACCCATCCCAGCGCTGCAGCCTCCAAGAGTCCAAGTCAATACGGAGACTGCTCGTTCTACCGTGTTCTCAGTGTGGGCAATCAATGATAATGGCATTAACATTCAGTCTTTGTGTCCATTCACATCCTCACGTACACCGGCGTCATCCACTCCCACTCCCAACCCCTCATTTCTCTCTAACTCCCTCCTTATTTCTCTCATAAACTGCCAATAGATAATGACATTACTAGAAAATCTAATATTTTAACCACAACAACGGAATATAGGGGAGTCCCCAGTTGATAAAAAAATAGAAATTGCAGCTTCATCTCTTTTGCTAGAACAGGAAACTGTTAAGGAAAGCAGGTGGCTACTCTGGACTAGTGTAAGTTTTGCATTTCTTGGTTGCATACACATCGTCCGGTTACATTCTTTTGCATCCATTTCGACAGGGGCTTCCTCTCTAATCTCTTGGTCCTAAAGGTTAAAAGTTATTTCTATATAGAAATGATTCTTATTCTTATCAATATTTGTTTTAATATTGATGTAAACTAGTATACAAATATTCTATCTCATTGAACACATGGACAACTCTTGCAGTCGACTCGTATGAAATTATTATCTTATAAGAGAACTATATTTGTGAAAGCACCAGATTTAGATTATATACAAATTTTCAGGAGCAAATATTCTTTGTCTTGTAATTATTATTCTGCTCTTGGATTGATGTGACAAAATCTCTACTCTTGACTTTGAGTGTAAACATAGCATAAATATATCTTACTGAAAATAAACTAATTCTGTGAAGAAGTGACAGACATACAAGTACAGTTTACAAGAAAATTTCAGGTATCATTTGTGTTGTTTTATCCACTACTTTATTATTATTAGAATTGAAGTATGACCACAAGAATTTGCATATTGTATGAAATATATAGAATCTAGAATGTATGACAGTCTGAAATACACAATTTATTATGTTACAGTCACTTAATTACAATGGAGAGATTTCTCAAGAGAAAGAAACCACATGATTCAAACTCCAATGAAAGTCATATTCAAAATCATGAAGTACAAGTATCGAGTCCTTCAATGACCCATCAGGTAGAATCCAATCTGCAAGATTTAATATTTGATCCAGGATTGAGGCCAAATATTTCAAGTTATTGTGTTAATGTTCGAGATGTCATTTGTAGATCTTATTTACAGAATGGTCCTTGTCAACCTAAAGGTCATAACTTTCCCCTTACACAGTTTGGACAAAAATCTCGTCGATTTAATCCTTCATGGTTTGATGAGTACGCCAACTGGCTAGAGTATAGCAAAGGAAAAAATGCAGCGTATTGCCTCTATTGTTATCTCTTTCCACAAACTGATCATGATCCTGCTTTTGTTAGTAGAGGATACATAAATTGGAAGGAGAAAAAAGGTTTTGAAAAGCATGTCGATAATTCTTCAAGCACACACAATAGTACTCGAATAATGTGTAATGGTCTAATGAATAAAGTTCAAAATATTGATGTGGCATTATCTAAACAAAATGAAGAAGTTAAAAGAGATTATCGTACACGGATAGAGGCTTCAATTGATGTGTTCGATATCTCTTAAATCAAGGATTAGCTTTTCGTGGCCACAATGAAGGTTCAAATTCACTGAATAGGGGTAATTTTCTAGAGCTATTGCAGTTTCTTACTTCCCACAATGACAACATTAACAAAGTGGTTTTAGAGAATGCACTAGGGAATTTAAATTTGACTTCTCCAGATATATAAAAAGATCTTTGCAAAGTAATTTCTATTGAAGTAAGAGATCAAATAGTAAGGGAAATTGGAAATGGTGAATTTACTATTTTGGTTGATGAAGCCCGAGATGCATCCATGAAAGAACAAATGGCCATAGTGTTAAGATATGTTAATTCTCAAGGAGCGGTTATTGAACGCTTTGTTGAGATTACACATGTAACTGATACATCTGCTATTTCTCTCAAGTCAGCTATTGATTCATTTTTCTATGCAACAAATCTCAGTATTTCACAACTACGAGGACAAGGATATGACGATGCAAGTAACATGAATGGGTAATTTAATGGACTAAAGAGTTTAATTCTAAGAGAAAACTCCTCTGCCTTCTATGTTCATTGTTTTTCTCATCAGCTTCAATTAGCTCTCGTCACAGTTGCAGAAAGACATGTACTTGTAGCATCTTTGTTTGAGTCAATTTCAAATATCATGAATATAGTAGGTGGCTCATGTAAGCGACGTGATGCTCTTCGGGCAAAAGAAGTGGAGAGACTAAATGCTAAAATCAGTTGTGGAGAAATCATTACTGGTACAGGCTTAAATCAAGAACTTGGCATCAAAAGAGCAATTGAAACACGATGGAGTTCTCACTACACATCTTTAATAAATTTTATCCGCTTGTTTCTTTCTATTTTTGATGTCTTAGATATTATTGTAGAGGATGGAAAAGATGCAAAGCAAAGAGGCCTTGCAAGTGTTTTTTCTAATCAAATTCAACGATTTGAGTTTGTCTTTCTATTGCATTTGATGAAGCTTGTTTTGGGTAAAACACATGAGTTATCACAAGCTTTGCAAAGAAAATATCATAATATTTTCAATGCTATGGCATTAGTAAAGTTATCCAAAGAACAACTACATTCCTTGAGAACAGAAGATGACCAGTGGGAGATCTTTATTGAGACAGTAGTTGAGTTTTGCAAGAAGCATGGGATAGATATTCCTAACATGGATGAGATATTTGTACCACATGAGAGATCAAGAAGAAATTTTGAAAAGGTCACAAGTAAACACCATTATAGGTTTGAGATTTTCAACACCATAATGGACTGGATGTTAACAGAGTTAGATGACCATTTCAATGAGACTAATATAGAGTTACTTTTATGTATCGCTTGTCTTGACCCAAGTGATGGATTTAGCAATTTCAATAAATAAAAATTGATTCAACTTGCAAAATTTTATCCCACTGGTTTTTTTGCAGTTGATGTTGAGAGACTTGATATACAACTTGATACTTATATTCTGGACGTCCAAACTCCTGAATTGTCACATCTAAGAGGAATTGATAATCTCGCTAAAAAGTTAGTAGAGTTGAAGAAAGACAAGGATTTTCCATTAGTGTTCAAGCTTATAAAGTTGGCATTACTTCTACCTGTTGCAACAGCTTCAGTAGAAAGAGTTTTTTCAGCTATGAAGATCATAAAGAATCGGCTACGCAATAAGATGGAAGATAATTGGTTGAATGATTGTCTTGTTCCTTATATTGAGAAAGAAATATTTTCTTCAATTAGTAATGAGACAATTATAAAATGATTTCAAGGAATGTCTAGTCGTCGTGGTCCACTTTAGTACTCCTAGTATCAATTTTTTTTATTTCATTTATGCTTTGTAAACATTATGAATCTTTATCAATGTTTGTCTTATATAATTTTTTACTTTATTAAATCAACATATTTTCTCTATTTATATTTTTGTGGTGCCCCCCCCACCAAAAATTCTTGGCTTTTCCACTGACTGGCGCCTCGAAATGTGACGTTATACGTTATTTGTGTAGTAGTGAACAGTAGTACAACCAACATGTGTATCGATTGCTCCTCTTCCTCCAGTTCCCCTATTGCTATCTCCAGCAAGGTCCACGTCATAGAGCCTCGCCTCCACCACATTCTCAAAATGGTACAAAACTGACGTCAGCGTCGCCGCCGCTGGTTCTTCCATGAGCGTCACGCACGCTGGGAGTTGGCTCCACCAGATGATGTGGCCGACTGAGACTACGAGCGAGCATCCTGTGGCGCTGGCACTCATGTGTCATGCAACACCATGACGTTCCCTTGGGACAAGTAAGACGAAGACATAGAACTCTTTCCTGTGTGTAGCAGGAGGCGTAAGGATTTCGCTTCTGAGAAAGATCTAAGTCCCTTCTCAACGGGGGTGTAGGCAGGGCTCGGGTGATTACATACAAACGGACGGGCGTGTAGTGGAATATAGATAACCGTGTGGGTATTGAATAAAGGAAAAAAACCAATCTAGCACACTTTCACAAAAATATTTACTAAAATAGTACACTTTTCAAAAAATTCTCAAAATAGCACACTTTATGTAGAACCCGCCACTCAAAAAGACGTTTTTATATCCGAGTTTGAAAAGTGTCACAAATATTGGCGTATTTATTTTAAAATTAAAAAAAATGAAAAAATAAAAAAAAAAGTGAAAAACGCCACTTAAAGTGGCGCTTTTACTTGACGTAAGATATGTATGTCAAATTGAAAAGCGCCACTGTACGTGGCATTTTTCACTTTCTTTTTTTTCAATTTTTTATTTTGAAATAAACACGCCAATATTTTTTGTGCTTTTTCAATCCTAAATACAAAAAGCTTCATATAAAGTGATATTTTTTTTACCAAAGTGTGCTATTTTAGGAAATATTTTACAAAGTGTGCTATGCTGGTAAATATTTTTGCAAAAATGTGCTAAATTGGGTTTTTTTCCTTGAATAAATCCCCTATACACAATCAAAGAAATAGGCATTGTCTGATTACGTACAGACGATCGGAGTGTAGCGGAATATAGATACACATGCACGGGAGTTGAATAAATCTCTTACACACACATACATATATATATATATAGAGAGAGAGAGAGAGAGTCAGGCTAGAATACACTCGAGTGTATCCGAAGCGGAATACACTCGAGTGTATCCGGAGCGGAATACACTCAAGTAGTTTTTCATGATGCAATACTTTTTTTTTGAAAATCTAATATGTTGATCTTCTTAAACATCTCGTGAACAACTCATACGCAAAATTTGAGCACATTTGGATATGTATAGCTCATGTTATGAAGACTGCAAAAATTATGCATTTCAAATTAGTTTCGCGCGTCGATTTTGTTGCCCTCAGATGAGTGACTTACACTCATCCAAATGGGCTCAAAATTTATATGTAGCCTATTTATAGTATGACGGTGAAGATCAACGGTTTACATTTGACAAAAAATAGTCTTGATATGCAAACAAACTTGAGTGTATTCGTGCGATCCGTACACTCGAATGTATTCTAGCCTGACTCTCTCTCTCTCTCTCTCTCTCTATATATATATATATATATATATATATATATAGAGAGAGAGAGAGAGAGAGAGAGAGATCTAGTGAGAAACATCCTACAGTGAGAGCATGAGAGGCATTTGAATAACTACAAATTTGGAATTATTCCTTGAAATCCAACCGTACATATGGAAAAGTCATCATTTCATTTACCTTCTCACAAAAAGTCATTACAATCAGAAGTTGTTAACATGTCCATATGATACAAATCAGATGGTGATGACATTTTGTAAGAAGGTAAATATTAAGGTATATTTATAATCTATACGGTTGGATTATGAAAAAAAATTCTATGTGAAGAGTTATTCAAATGTCTCTCTTGCTCTTACCAAGATATGTTTCTCACTGGATCACTACTATATGTGTGTGTGTCTACTATTCTATCATACTAAGCACGAATACAAAGTTACTCGTTTCCGTCCTCTTGAGTTCCCATGTCATGTTAGACTCTCCGTCCTATATTCATTCATATTATCTACTACCTTATTTTCCGTAGTGAGCAAACTTTCGATAATTGCAGAGTCCCCATCTCACACGCGTATGCCTCCGATCTAAAGCGGTCCTAGGTCTTGAATCCCTCTGTTGTTATCGTGAATAACAAATAACAAAGCGGCAGAAAAGGCAACACACTGGACGGCTCATCGCTCAGGATCATCCAACCCCTAAGGAACCCAGAGGTTGTTAATAGATCTCGTGCACCTCCTCGCAGCAACGAATCGAATAGGCTGCTCTCAGTATTTACTTCCGATCAAAGTCGTCGTCCATGTCATAGACATGCTAGGCTCTTTTTCACACACTCTCGATTCACTTGTTCTTGCTTATGGAGGGTGAAGCTGCTTCTATACACCCCACAACTGGAAGAAGAGGATGCGAACAGATCGTTTGACGTGTGCACTTTTGGATGTTGTCTTCGGGAACAAACAAGGAGATAGCTCATACAGTTAGAGAATTTCTTTAAACAGTTCAAAAAGTTATAGAGGAGGAAAACATATCAACGCCACAATATGGTGATATACATTGCCCTGTAGAGCACACCTGACATGTGTTGATCTACTAAATCCGGGGTGTTCTACCCATCCGCTAAAATGTACGTAATGAGAAAGTTGTTGACGGACCTAACACTATGATAAGGAGGATCAGGATTCTTGGAGGTACTGTTCCGGACGCGCCTATGTTCGTGTAGTAGTAGACGTACTGATGTGCTATGCCTGAACGCTTGCTAATTCGAGGTACGTAGTCCGTCCATACCCTTCGGCCTTGTTCGTTACCTATCACTCAGATATTGCATACATCATGAATTGCATGGTTCAATGTTCCATCAACATTCCTCACACACAATAATGGATGCAGGGCCGGCCCATTGGGGTGGCCAACTTGGGCGACGGCAGGGGCCCAACAAAGACGGGGGCCCACAATTTTATTTTTGTAAACATCTCTTGTAGTATGGTAGTATGATTTGACATTATATTTTATATATTGTTAATACAGTAAGTAAGAAGTTGCAATCTAAATCTGTTTGCATTGATGCTATTATTTTTTTATTTGACAGTTTGACAATTATAACTAAACTTGTATTTATTTAAATTTGTTAAATAAGAATATACAGATGGCCCATTTTTTATCTTCGTCTCGGGGCCTCTAAAATGTTTGCAACGGCCCTGAATGGATGTTGTCTGCATAATTGTTGGATTATAAGGATTCTGGTCAGCATTGTTGCGGTACTGGAAGCATGAATCGTGCTATTCATCTTAGCATACAGCGTGCATATTTTAACCCATAGCTGCGTTGATGTAATCCTCTCGGTTGACGTGATAATTAGTAAGAGTGAGAAAATAGAAGCAATATATATTTGCGGTCCAGAAATTTTGTTGTGTTTCTTAATTGATATGTATTGGTGTCCAATTGCTCAGTGGAATGCAAGCATTACGGGACGGAGTCATTCCCAATTATGCATGAGATTATCAGATGTAATCTAGAAGACGACGAACGTCAGAAACAAAACTGAAATGCAAGGTTTCTATAGTCATTGTTTCTTCAGCATCAAGCACATACGCGTCAGTGCAATCTGTCCATTGTTATAGAACCTCAGTAACAACTATACTGAAGAAATAATTAAATAATGGGGACTGTGAAACTGAGCAGGAATTGCATTCAGATAATCTGTAAGTTGTCAGTTGCAATTGGTTTTGTATACTTAATACGATGAAAGTTTCAGAAATAGTCTTTGAGAATTTCACAAACTTCATTCCCAGTGGCCAATAATCTTTGGGACATATTTCTTCTCTCGGAATCTATATTTTTATATTGTTGTTTCGTATGATACATTTCTTTAGTGATTTTCGGTTCTTAAATTTTATTATTTTTGTCAAAAAGATTCATTTTGTGCTTTGAACGGTTCATTGATTTTGAAAACTAGCTTCTCTGTTATAAAATTCAGTGGTTGATTAGAAAGTAGCTGTATTATGCAAAATACATTACATACTTTACTTGTGCATTTACAAAACATTCGTATCCATCAAACTGCTATCGTGGCCATTTATTTTGTATAATCTACATTTTCCTATCTGTCAATATTTACACTATATATCACAGTCACATTAAAATTTTAAGCTTATAAACACTACTGTGTATTAATATCTACAATCTGGAAATTAATGAAATTAATTAATGGAAGTTTACGTAAGTAGATCTTCATTTCAACGTAGCAATGTATTCAAATGTAACTAAAAGTTATTTTGATACCTTCTAGAATTTATGCGGATAAGACTTATCTCATACCTACTAGATTTATTAAATACCAACTGATAACTTGGATAGAACTGCAACCATATTCCTAATGAATACGAGGTGGTAGAGTAAATCTGTCAAAAATAAATCCAATCCGTATAAAATGAATAAGGATTTTAATTGGAAAATGATTCAAACAAACGATTCTACCCCTTCCTTTACATTTGGAAACATACATAAATTACACCGCTCAAATTTTCAAGATTGTTGTACAATGTGTACATGGATATATACAATGTACAACAGTACACTCAAAATTGGACTATTACAGACCAATATTGACATATTATGTGTCGTTAGTTATTGTATTTTTCATAGTACACAGTTATAAAGAACGGTGCAAAGAGTATATATTGACATCATTGAAAATGTACAAAATAGATTAGACTATTGTTGACCATTCGTGATAGTACCCTGTTATGATTGGGTCTTTACATCAAAATGAATGAGTTGTTTGCAGTGCACATTTGCATAACCACCAATACATAAAGAACACATAGTGAGTATTCTAAAAACTATACAGTAATACACACATTTCTAGAATGTTGTAGGTTACTCTTTGACTGTTATATCAAGGTTGTACCGGTCCACCTGGTTTATTTTTGGGTTGTCAATCACAATCCAGTTTGCCAATGGTGTTACAAACATAATTCCATCCTGGATTAATATCTCCTTTTGATGTGAACTGCAATCCACAACGTATAACTAATATTCTTTTAGCCTCTTTTATGGTATTCTACCTGGATTTTAAAGTCGCAACTTTTAGATACAAAGTCGTAAAGCTTACTTGTTGATCTACCTAACAAGTTATTTTCTTGATTAGTATTTTCTCAGACTATCAGATCAAGTTTTAGTTTTTCAAACTAATTCCAGTAAGAATTGTGTGCTCTAGCTGCTCAATTATAATATTCTAATAAATGTATCTTTTAGCGACAACCATATTTAAATATTTTGAATTTATTGTCGATAAAACTAGGTTGTGCTTCTTTTTAAATGAACGAGGTTCATGGGCAAGCGGAACTTGATTCCAGCGCAAATTTATGTCTTTTATTATTGTCGGTATCTCACTGTTAACACGCCTTAAAAAATAATTTAAAGGAGTGTCTTGAACATATTTTCTTTATAACAACATGGAAAAAATCACAACATGTAGAAAAGTCATAATAGGTAAACACTTTTGATATAGAATGATTTATAAGGACTTCGTAGATGGTATGTGACACTAGAGAAAAATGACATATTGAGTTGATCAAATGTCAAAACATATAAAATTAATTTAGTATGATAGGTGGAGTTCGGAACTCATCATAACATGTATTGTTTCTAAGAGCATTAAGCTATATTGTACATGTATGGATGTATATTAGTGTTTTTAAAGTAAATGCAAATAAGAAATGTTTGCATGATATTCTTATAGCTATAAAACTTTTTGTACCTTTTCAAAAATTCCCAAAATTATTGATAATGGTAGAAATATTTTAACATAGTTTCGACTTGAACGGTTATGATAATATTGATATTTTATAACAGTTAAGTTTACTAATTTATTTTTTTACTTCTTTGTTTTCAAAAGAAGAAAACATTATGCTATCTTATGCATTCATAAGATCTATGTTCACCAATATACATACAAAAATAATACTCTTCATTCTTACTTGGTTTGATATATTAATATTGAACATGTAGTGTTATTTATTGTCCCCTGCCAAGATGGATTATGAAAATTGTGTCTTAGTATGACATGAAACTATTGATCTCCGTGTTAGTGGTATTGTATTATACTAAAATTGACATGTCTTTATGTTTTTTGAAATCTAGAGTATGTGTGAAAAGTTTGGGCTCATGTTGGATGCATTATGTCCTAATTAACATTATGTATATAAATGTATTGATTTTTATAATTTTTAAATGGATTTATATTCTTTACCTTATTTTCAAATTAGGTAACCGTTCAATTTTTTCTAATTATGGATGATCCAAAACCCCTAATTTTAAAACAAATTACTGAAACCTAAATAATCTAAAATATAGTATATATATCATATTTTATTGCTTGGGAACATGGATTTAGAGCTTAGGGTCTACAAACATTTGATTAGATCCATCTACAGATCTATGCACACTCCTTAGTAGGATTCCTTATCTAATGAGACTTTCATAATTAGAGCTACTCACAAGATCCCGAGTTGTATACCACAAAGTACTTTGTTTCTATGCCCACGATAACAAGGACCTCTCCTCCTTGCTCTTGTTTCCCCATGTATTAGCCTATGTTTTGTCAATTATTAGCTGCACATTATCTCCCTGACAACCTGATCCTAAACAAGATAAAACATCTTACATTGGACATCGTGATTAATCTCCACTTTCATATTCCACCAAATTCAACCTCCATTGACCACTCTCGCATCCTAGGGACATCACCTATACGTATAACACCCCCACCACCATCGTGGAATGTCTAGAAACCAAACTAAACAATAATATCACCCCAATATCTCAACACTACTACCCCAAGATCCATATTTATCTATTACTTATCAAAGGATCTTTGTGGAGCTCTAGTCATGGAGGAGGGTCAAGTTACCCTCCATACACCTTAATTAAGTTCCTAGAGTGACCAATTCTCCACTCTAATTTGCAAAATTGTGATGAAGTGAATTTTACTATCTTTTTCTCAATTTTCATTATTCTATTCAAATATTTGATTACATGATATACTCTTACTATATAATCTTGATATAATCCTCTACATATACTCTTAGTACGAAGAATTTGAGCTTCAGTATCATGTATATGAAGTACAATCTTGTGGGGGGGATAGACCATATAGATAATTTTGGAAATTCTCAACAAAGAAATGTTTATTAGCCACAATTTTATAATAAAAGAAACTACAATAAATAAGGGAGAGGAGGAAGGATGCATATTGTTATTTAGCACAGTTTAGAAACCAAAAAGCTTTCGTCATTTGTGCCTAGCTGGCATTTCAACCACAAGTTTGAGCAAACAATTTTTATTTAAAATTTTGAAAGGATATCTGTCACAACTAATATAATTATCAAACTATTTCTCCTTTGAGACTTGGCCATGAAAATCAACACTCTTTCCTTCTAAGGCCTCTAAATAACCACCTCTAGCATCTTCTTTCACTTGTGGTTTCCAGAAGTTGAACACATCTTATCCTCTTTGCCTGGCCAAAAAAGAACCATTACACTTCTAGATCGATTGCCACTTCACTCACCTTTAAGCACCTCTACAATACTTGATCACAAGTGAAAGATATTAGGAAAAAGGAATTACAATTGAAGCGCATTAGGATTGCTAATAATATCATAAACATATAGGGAATCTAATGGGAATAGAAAATCTAAATCTTGAGCATAAAATAAAATTCTAACATACAATAACACTAGGATCTTTCCTCAAATGAATTATATGGATCAACTTTGTATTTAAGTGAATAAATATGGTCCCTATATTCATAATGGACTAGGGTTAGTCCATGGAATCCAATGTGTGTCTAGGAGTGTCCTTTGTCAATGGAGTCAATGCATTAAGTTAAAAACAAAATTAAGAAGTCAATGTGTTTATGTTGGTATGTATGCCTTGAGAGCCAATCATGGGATCATTGGTGGGATACATTAAGATTGATTTGATAAAGATCAAAGGCAAGCTTCCAAATTCTTTCTGGTTCAGTCATATGAGATAATGATAGAACAGATTGAATGTCTAGAGAATGACAGTACTCAATGACGTATGCTTTCAGGTTAAGGACATGAACGATGAGATCATATGGATGCTAAGAGTTTGTACATTCTTATTATGTCCCTAGTCAGATGTCATTGTGAAAAGTAGATGGACAACAATGGCACACAAGACTAGATTGTGGTGATTGGTTGATGACAGAATCTCATTAGTCATGATATGGAGATATCAAACCAAACACATAGGTACTTGTTAGAGAACAAGTGTACCGGACAGACCCACCGTTAGTTTGACACATGGAACCATGACATGGTAGTCACAGTCAGTTCTCACAGTGATGCTGGTGAGTGTGATTCTTTGACCTGAAATCACTACACTCAACACATGTCATTGTAACTTTGACATCGTCAAACGCAGTCCTGAAACATTGGTTGTTATAAAGGTGATGATTGGGTGGCTTTGACACATGGGGCTTTTGAGGGGTGAGTGATAGATATGGGATTTGTCCCTTCTGAGGGAGTTTGATATCCATGGCCACTTGATGAGTAGGATTGAGATAGGCATGCACACATGTGTGAATCAGTATGTGATATTGATGTCATACATATCTCCTCCAATCTACTCTGAGATCAAGAAAGTGAATGAACATTGACAGGATTACTGTTCCATGCCTCAAGTTCATTTGGGATATCAGTGACAAAGTAATTATACATTCACTGTAACACCATTCACGGATTGTAGGATTAAAAGTTGTACTCCAACTTTCTATTTCACTAGGGTAGCACTGATGGGTGACTAGACACCGCTATTTGCTTATAAAGTCATAAGTGTTATGGACTTTCACTGCCAACGTAAATTGGACTTGCAGGGTCACACACATAGGATTTAACCTGGAAGAGGAGTTTATCCACAAATGATGTTTAGATTGATTACTAAAGGAGTTTAGTATTTCAATTAAACACTCAATCAATTGATAGCTCAGTATCATAGTGTTCAAGGTGTTGGACCAATTTATTAGAGTATCAGATTGATTGAAACTGTAATTGACTGATTTTTGCACAGTTTGCACTTCCAACTGATCGGCTCAGGTTGGTGAACTGATCGGCTCAACTAGTGAGACGATCGGCTCATGTATCAATGAAATGATTGACTCAATTGTTGAACTGGTCGATTCGTGTGACCAATCGAGATCATTTGGAAAGTCAGAAGACTATTTTGCAAATACAATTTGTTTCACTTGTACAAATTTGATTTGGATAAGGACTAATATTTGATTAGTCAAAAACGAACATGGAAAGTCAATTTGAATTGGATTAGGACCACGAACCGATCAGCTCAGGCATGAACCGATCGGCTCAGAGCACCAGACGATCAGCTCAGGTCCTAAACGATCGGCTCAGGGCCCAAAATGATTGTTTTAGGGTGTGAACTGATCGATTCAACTGCTACAGTGTGTCAGTTTTTGTGGAAATCTCAAATCCTTCTACTCCTGCTTTAATCCCGCATTGCACGGGGTAGAGAACCCTGTCCCATAACCCTCCTATATATATAGGGATATTGGGGGCTTCTCAGGAACAACAACTCAGAATACCAATTGCTCTGCAAAGTTATCGTTCTCTCTAGTTGTGGTAACCGAGAGAACCCGAGAAAGTGCTACCCAATAAGGGAGGCACAGCAAGGGAAAAACAATTGCAGAAAAGTAACTGGTTGTAGGAGAGTGTGTTGGTGACTAGTATGCCGATAGGAGGGTGCGACTCCTTCTGATTCCTTGTGGGACAAGGAGATCAGAGTTCCAGGCAGTCCGCGTGGACGACTGTAGAGGCGGGAGACTTCTGCTGTTTGGAGGACAACTGTCAATCCCGACAGTCCCGGTGAGACCAGGAGCTGCACAGACACCGTCCAAGATCAGAGGTGAAGACCGCACAAGCTGTGAGGTAATGTCTATGAGCAAGCCTCGGGACAAGGTATGCCTCTACAAACCATCCTTCCTATTGTATAGATGTTGACGCGATTCCTTTATTCTAGGTTTGGGAGAAGAAATTTTTTGTTTCTGCTGCCTTCTCTGTCTCCCCTAAAACCCAACAGTGGTATCAGAGCCACGTCAACTTCTCTATACTTTAGGATTATCGATGTGATCGATTTTGATTTGTCGCCTTTATTTATTGCATACGATGCAAATAAAATTGGCTTTATGCATGTCCAATCTTAAATCCACAAATCCCAAAATACATATATGATATGTAATATGAATGCACTTGATACGTGTCACCCTTAAACACATTTTGTGGTGGATGTATAGTGTGGTTATGGCCAATAAATCCTATGTATGTGTGCTTGGTTGAATATGGTTGCTTATATCTTGGTCTACGTACTGATAAATGAATATGTATCCCTTTTATTTATATATTTTTGATATTTGTTTAGGATTATTTTGTTATTTATTCTCTTAGTTTCATAATTAATTGTATTATTTTAGATTTTTCTCTTTAATTGAATTTTTAATTCTATTTTCTTGGGTTTTGTAGGAAAATTACACAATTTGCAGCAGTCCTGAAATTCATATATACCCTCCACCAAAAGTGACATAACTCTTGCATTAGAACTCCAAATTGAGTGTACAAATATTCACTAGAAAGGAAATTTAATTTCCTAAAATAAAATCCTATTTTTTGGACTTATTTTGTGCTTTTCACGGGAGAGAAATATGTTCGAAATCTCTGTTGCGAGAATCTGCATTAAAGGGAGTTACATAGTCAAGATAATTAAAGACAACCAACTTTCGATTTGACCAGATCCAGAAAATTCAAAAATGGGTCTCCCTCTATTTTTCCCCCTCTTTTGAGGGCAGCCTACCCCCTCCCTCTCCTATAAAAGGAGGGACTCTTCACTTGTAAAAGCATTCCATTCTTCATTCTATTTCATCTAATTTTTAGTGGTAGACCGCATCTTGTATAATGGTGGATCTTATTTTAGTTTGCATTTCTTCTGGTCTTATTATGTCTGAGTAAATCTCTCTGGGGCATGGGAGTAGCCCCTTAGCCCCGTTCTATTCAATATAATCAATTATATTCCTCCATCGAACAAATGTCTTCTCTCTATTTATGTGTGGTTATTTGGATGATCTGATATATTCTTATGGAGTGATATGACTGTGGATCTCTATAAGAACAAAACAATAGTCTCTTAATTGCGACTATTATCTTTTTTTCTTTTTAATCTTATTCTTGTTATAATCCTTGGTGATGCGACCACCTGAGACTTGGGTTTGAACACCAGTTTGAATTCACATGCTTTTTAATATGACCGTGGATAATGGCATGTTGGACAGTTGAGCAATGATCCGTGAACGTCGGGACCAACGGGTTCACGAGAAGTCTGACCCTTGTGAGTTTGTCTGTAAGGACATGTAACCATAAGGTCTTGATTTGATCCTTGGAGTTTAGAATTTGATTAGTTGAATAGGAACGTGATTTTGGTGGTGATCTTCCGGACCCCAGATCTTTATTTCTTGATTAGTTAAACTTTATTTTAGCACTTTTTTTTCTTAGTATTAACAACTCTCTCAAATCGGGATTTAATTCTAGTACTTACGATCGGATTTGGATTTTGACTTTTCTTTTTCTCCATCCCTTAGATCGATACCTATCTATACTAAGTTGACTTGTTGTTCGTAATAAGTTGAAAACTGGGTTAGAAGGTTAAACTCTAGGACTTTTCCTAGTGATTGTTACATGTACAATGACGCGCATCAATTTGGCGTCGTTGTCGGGGATGGCACAGTTCTTTTTCAGATCTAGTTGTCTATATATCTTGTATAATCTTTGTTCATATTCTCTAACTTTCATAACTTCAGTCTTTTTTATAATTTCTTTTAGATTTTTATAATTTCTTTTTGCCTTTCGAGCACAATTTCGGAAGTGTATCTCCTCTTTCTGCTAAGTTTCCATTCCAGCAGTAATGCTTTCTAGTTACTTTTTTTTTGTAATTTTAGTTATTTCATAATTTCTTAGATTTATAATTTTTAGTTCTGTTTGTAATTTTAACTAACCTTTTATCTCGCAATCTTTCTTCTCTCATTCATTGATTGACATATCTTTCAGGAACTTTTCTTTTCAAATGGAGTGGGCATCCCAATATCCCCCACAATGTTATTATTGTGGTTTTTACCACCATGCATCTCTTGCATGTCTGACTCTAGCCCATGCTTATAATAGCACCCCTTTTAATTGCGAGCCCTTTCATCCTAGTGGGTACAATGTGAATCCACATTTTTTTAGAACCATTATGGGGAACCTTGCTATCCATATTCTAATGGGGGGACATGATCAACAAAATTTTGTGGGGTGTAACCAACAAAACCTTGGGTGTTATGAGCATGTTTATGAAACTCAATGTAATCTTCAACAAGAAGAGAGACTTAGGGCCCTAAAGAAGATAGCAGTAGAAGGAGAAACAAAACTAAAAGCCAGCCAAGCCTTCTTAACCGCCCTGCTAGAAGCCCAAACCCAAAATATAGATTGTTCAAATATGTTTCCTCATGATTTGGTGACACCTTATAATATTGAATCTTCCTACCAAGATGGACGCAATGGAAATAACAATCCACCATCTTCTGGAGATTATTATGAGGAGCAATGCCACCCAAAACAATATGAGGAGTACTATGGCCAAGGACACTATGGGGAGTGTGGTGAGGATGACCAAAATTTTGGGGTGTATAAATCATATGGTGAAATGAAAATTAATCTTGAACTGGAAGAGAGACTTAAGGCCCTAGAAAAGATGGCAGCAGAAGGACAAGTAAAACTTGAATCCAGTCAAGCCATGTTAGCCACCTTACTAGAGGATCAATCACAAACTCCCCCTATAGAGCTTGAGCAACCCAAGATGGTTCATCATGATGACGACGATGATGATGATCCTTATTTTGTGTCATATATGTCGGATCCTAAAGAAATAGCACAAACCATGGAGCCATATTTTGTGTGTGATGAGGATGTTGGTATCCCTATCTTTCCTTTAGAGACTCCTTTACTTGAATATGAAATGTCAAAGTAGGAGAGTTCTTATGAAGATTCAACAACTACTCCCATCCTCAACATAAATCTGAATGATACCATAGACCAATACCCTTCTTTTGAGTCTATTTTGGATAATGAGAATCTAACCCCCTTTATGATTCTTCCCGATCCGTCACAGCCAATTTCCATCCCACACATGGCTGATCTAGAAGGGGAGATACCACCATTAGAAGAAGCCCACACACCCCCTTCTATTGTTTGCAAGGAAGACATCATCATCCCTCCTAAATACTTGGGGAACCCTTGTACAAAAAAATTAGAGACATATGTTACATCAACAATGAAACTTACCAAACCCAATGTTGATGGCATTAATTTTAAGGAGAAACAAAACACTTTTGTAAATGATTTTAAATTTTTTGTATTAGCATCAATTCTCCCATATGTAGGTCATCATGATGTTAGAAAACCTGAATCATATCCTCCACCTGACTCAGTTCATCATGCTCTACTGGCATTACTGGTCAGGTACCCACCAACCTCCCCCAATCCACATCCATCTTCAACACTTCCCTTTCTATCGAAGGAAGATCTATGGATATTATTGGAGATAATGCGAGGTGAAAGAAAATATGAGCACCCCACTAAGCTTCTACAATTACCCTATCATAGGGTACATTATGAAGCTCCTCAGATAAAGGTCCCAACCCTCATACACATCCCCTTTAGCTGGACATTTTTTGAGCTACCTGGGTCACCTAGAAATCCTCGCTCTTCTCTTTCCTCCGTCTCGGGTTTCGATTTTGCTCGGGACGAGAAAAAATCTAAGTCCGGGGTGGAGGTGGGTGGTATGTTTCTATTCCACCCCCTTATCTTTTTTATTCTTGCATTATTTCTACCTTTTTTTTGCATATAGTTGCTTTGTTCATGGCCATTATCTAGTCAGCCATGTTTTTATTTCTTTTGTTGCAAAATGGCCTTTATCTAGTCAGCCAATATAAATAGATGTTTATCATTGTACCCCTTTGAGTTTAGTAAATCTTTTGCAAAAAATTGTTACAAATTGCCATGTCTGAAACCACCATGTCACCTAGGATCCCAAAATAACATCACTCCTTGGAAAAGTTGGCAAGCCGTATGGAATCAATCAAAACCAAACACAAATTTTCTCTATTTTTAAACATTGATTAACTTGATATAAATCATGTATAATGTGATTGACATGAATGTTTCTTTCTGATGTAATGACACTTTCAAAAAAGGAGAAAATAAATATGTGAAGTTATAGGCACAAGGACACCTTTTGTTTCCTGATCCAACCCTATTCTAGGGTTGTATCTTGTGTCATTTTGTACCTTTATCACATTCAAATGCATTAGAATTACGTGTTATTCTCCCCAATATGATTATCATTGCAAATATGCTTATGGATGTTCTTTGCACTGTTTTTCAGGTACTTTGACCATGCTTAGATGGAAGAGAGAGAAGGAGGGACCCAAAGAAGGCCCTAAAGTCTCCCTCAACCTACCTCCAGTGGCCAAGAATCATCCTCTAGCAAAGACATCCGAAAATGACAAAGTTAGAAGAGAAATCAAGAAGTCAAGCCTCACCACGGCCGTGACCACAATGCCACAGTCGTGGCTTTATTGCCAAAGTCCAACAGGTTGCAACAGGGAATTCCATAGATCGCCCACGACCGTGGCCTCCCAGCCACGACCGTGGTCACTGAAGACAACACGACTGTGGCCATCAGCACGGTCGTGGTCGGGAGAAGAGAACACGGCCGTGGCACCCTGCCACGGTCGTGGGAATTAATTGCAAGAAGTCAGTTGCCAACAGGGAATTTGCCCGAAAAGCCACGACCGTGGCCGAAGACAATCAAGATGCCCATGGCCCCTCCCCACAGTCATCCCTCTCCCATTCCACCTCCATTTGATCCCTAATCCATCACAAATCGATCCCCAACCATCCCTCTCCCATTCCCACCGTCCAATCTCTCCCAATCGCATCTTCATTCCTCCCAGCAACTCCCCTACACAAAACCTCCACAAAAACCCTTCCATTCTCGCCCAAATCCACCACTAATCATATAACCACCATCCGTACATCACTATCCTTCTCTTCCACCCACAAAACCACATCCACACCACCTTCTCCACCAAATCCGAAAATCTCCATCCTACACCACTTTCACCTCCACTTCCGCAATGAAGAAGATTGGGAAGGCTATCACAAAGGGGACGAACATCCTCACCGGAGGGAAACGACATTCTAAAAATGCCTCCTCTGATGTGTCCGTTCCATCCCACACCCTATCACCTACCGCTTCCGCCCACCATTCCCTCCGCCGGTCGCAATCGGTGAGCGGATCGCACTCCCGCTCATCCGACAGCCACCACATTACGGATGCCACTTACGAGGGAGAAGACGAAGAAGAGGAGGAGTTCATGGGGGTCGACTTGGACAACCTCATAGATGAAATCGAGCCAGCGGACACAAGAAGAAATCCAAGATCTAAAGCAGCGTCGTCATCATCCAAGTTGCCTCCAAAGCCCACACCACCCCGCCACTCGACGTCTCAGGTGACGGCGAGGCGTGGTGTGCAGTCGCAACCCTCGCGGCAATTGCAGCACGACGAGGAGCAGTCGGCCCACTGGTACAATTTTGACACCAGCTCGGGGTCGCAATCCTATGCGATGAAGGAAGAACAAGATAGCCAGGAGGAAGAGGTGGAACTGGAGCCGGAAGGAGAAGATGTTATGACATTTTTGGAGGCGGACAGAGAGAAGACCCTGGGCAAAGCACCGGCGGGGGTGTCCTATGGTAGAGGACACAGGAAAAAGAAGGTTGATCTTATATACCCCGAGTGCATGACGAGGCGAGTCGTCACCACCAAGTACGGGTCTCAGAAAGTGATCGATGATCTAGGGATCAAGGAGGCAGTGGAAAGGAACTTAAAGAGAATAGGGTTGTGGGACATCCTTTTCACACCGCAGCCGACCTACGTCGCCTTGACCCGAGAATTCTTCACTTCTCTAGAAAGGACTAAAGTGAGGGGTTGTGACGCAATCAAATTTGCCATAATGGGCAATGTGCACATCCTCACTTCCACTGAGCTGAATGGGATATTTGCTGCAAGTCCTGAAGAGGCCGTCAAGATGGATGACGGCTTGTTAGAGAAGGTGAAAGAACTGGATTATGCCTATTTCTGGGAGACAATCATAGGCAGTGGTGTGTACGACGTAGGAAGATCAAAAACAGCCACCATAAGCAATCCAATGATGTGCTATGTGCAGAAGGTCGTGGCAAACACAATTGTAGGGAGGTATGATAATCAAGGCTCCATTTTACAAAAAGATATGTTTGTCTTGATATCGATGTACCTCAAGAAGCACCTCAACCTTGGTGTTCTATTGATTGATCATATGAAGTCCATACCCTACAAGAGCACAAAACCCTTTGTCATGGGTGGGTTTGTGACTTCGATTGCACTAGCGATGGGATACGATCTCTCGGGGTTATAGGACGCACTTGAGGCAGAGTTTGTTGACCTCAACTATTTGGTGCGCTCGCACACTATAAAGATAAAGGAAAAGAAGATGATCTATCTTACTACTAGTGTGTCAGACTTTGAGCTCGAGCTGCCATACCACGCGGTGCCTCTTCTTTCCGCGTTGGGAATTAATTTCAATTTGAAAGAAAAACTTTTCAAATGGCAGCAAGAACACCCAAGAGAGACGTATACAAGGGGAGCCACTGTCGTACATGAAGACATCGTTGAATCTAATGTACAAGGGCAGGAGCATGAAGCAGACGAAGAAAGGCAACCCCGAAGAAAAAGAAGGAGGGATGAGGGGACATCCCAGCTGCAGCCACCCTCAGGGAATGCCTACGACATGGCCACAATCCAAGCACACCTTGAGAACATTCAAAAAACTCAAAGTGACATGTAGCTTGCCCAACAGCAAATGTGGTATGATCAGCAGCAGATGCACTATCAGATCAACCACTTGTATCAATATCACCACGCCCAAGCAGAAAGAAACCCTGAATGGGGCGCAAATTTTTGGGGTGGTTTAGCTGGGTATCCACAGACTTACCCTCCACCCCAGGACGACTACTGGGGGCACTATTACCATCATCCTCCATCAAGCTCAGCTCCAGACTCATCTCCTCCTCCATATCCTCCGAACATGCTAGACCAGCCACCGCAACCATGACACTTCCCCTATCTCCCCTAAGCTATAGTTTCATGCTGAGGACAGCATGATTCTAAAGTTTGGGGTGGGTAGGGCGGTACACATCGCCCTATCTCTCTATTTTTGTCATTTTGATATCACCCTGCCATCTAGTTTAGTTTTACTATTTTTGTTCTTTTCATTGCATCTTTGCATAACATGTAGTTGATTTCTGCATTTTTGAGTAATTTTTCAAAATTTTTACTTTTTCATCCATGCATTGCATATCATGTAGTTTTTTTGCTAATTTCTGCATGTTTTAGCTAGGATTTACTTGCTTTTTACCTAAAGTTGTGTTTGAATGTGATTTAGTGCAATGTGGCACCTTTTTGGCCAATTTTTCCCAGATTTTGACGTTTCTTGTCCAAAAGGCGTGTTTTGACTCAATCTTTACCATATTGAATGAAATTGCTTATCTTTGACAAATACAAGATGATATGTTGTGATGAAGTGCTATGTGGTATCAACGAGTGACTTCTTACATGCTCATCACCTCCCTTGGGAATGTGTTGGTTTGATTGAATTATGATCCGAGCAAGCATAGAATGTTTAATGTTTGTGGAGTTACTGGTTTGATATATGGATTTCATTTGGTTCATTCATGTGATGTGATATCTATGGTGAAGTGTTGGACTAGTTTTCATGCAGGAGACCTTATGTGGAAGATCGTGCCAAGTGACCCCTCTTTGACCCGACCACTCTTTCATCATCTTCATACCTCTCCGCCTCATAAAAAGATGCCAAAGTGCACATATTAGCTGTGGCCACCTCCAAAAGTTTGGGGTGGCCACATCTTTATCTCCCCGCTTCACTCTATCCACCATATGCCCTATCTACACCAGGGGCAAGAAAAAGAAAAGAAAAGAAAAATAAAAACAAAACAAAATAAAAGGATGCTCCTGTTTAAGAGCATTCAAATAAAGAAAAGATGAGTGTGTAAAAACACTCCAAAAATCTTACTGCATCCCTTTCTTCCACTTTTATACCCATTGAGCTAGGAAACTTCAAACCTAGCTCACTTTATCCCTTTTCCACAGCCATGTGGGTCATTTGGCATAACTTGAAGCATAAGGTTGAACGCATGAAGGTGAAACAACACTCCTAGCCATCGGCGATTAACATCATCATGAAACGGTCTACCCGGAACCTTATGAATGAGATATTGATGACTTGTGCAATCCATGCATTATATGCAAAGTTCATGTGCTCTGTGCTCTCTTCATGGTTGGTTTGTGAAAGTAGAAGAGGAGGGAAGTGATTTGCATGTACCTAGTCACCTTTGATCCCATTTAGCATTTGTCGCCCATCATATTGCATTTGTCATATCTTTTGATTGTGGAAAATGGAAAAGAGATTGAGTTGGAGCATACTTGAGGACAAGTATGTTTCAAGTTTGGGGTGGTGATACAACCCTATTCTAGGGTTGTATCTTGTGTCATTTTGTACCTTTATCACATTCAACTGCATTAGAATTGCGTGTTATTCTCCCCAATATGATTACCATTGCAAATATGCATATGGATGTTCTTTGCACTATTTTTCAGGTACTTGGACCATGCTTAGATGGAAGAGAGAGAAGGAGGGACCCAAAGAAGGCCCTAAAGTCTCCCTCAACCTACCTCCAGTGGCCAAGAATCATCCTCGAGCAAAGACATCCGAAAATGACAAAGTTAGAAGAGAAATCAAGAAGTCAAGCCTCACCACGGCCGTGGCCACAATGCCACAGTCGTGGCTTTATTGCCAAAGTCCAACAGGTTGCAACAGGGAATTCCATAGATCTCCCACGACCGTGGCCTCCCAGCCATGACCGTGGTCACTGAAGACAACACGACCGTGGCCATCAGCACGGTCGTGGTCAGGAGAAGAGAACACAGTTGTGGCACCCTGCCACGGTCATGGGAATTAATTGCAAGAAGTCAGTTGCCAACAGGGAATTTGCCCGGAAAGCCACGACCGTGGCCAAGTCGCCACGACCGTGGCCAAGTCGCCATGACCGTGGCCGAAGACAATCAAGATGCCTGTGGTCCCTCCCCACGGTCACCTCCAACTCCTCCAAAACGGTCGTGTTAAGCCACACGGTCGTGGTGCATGCTACCCACCACGACCGTGGCACTCCGCCACAGCCGTGGCCACCACCATCTCACCACTTCCTTCACCCCACGACCGTATTCACCACCCCACGGTCGTCCCCCACTACCCTCACCACGGCCGTGGTACACCCACCACGACCGTGGTGATCACCTACCCTATACAACTTTCCACTGTTTTTCCTATTTTGCCCCCACTTAGCCCTAGCTCCTATATAAGCACTAGTTGCTTCTAGGGCTCGAGGAGAGAACTTCCTAGCCACCCCCAGCTGCTCCCTTGCCTCGATTACTCCCATCCACCTACTTCCTTGCATTTAATCCCATTTCCACCCACTTTCCACTAATTTCCACCATAGAAACCTAGCTTCTCTAGGTTTCTATCCATCCATTCCACCATTTTCATGCACCCTTGCACCCTTGGAGGAGGGAGGACGTCTACAGCAAGCTTGGAGGTGAAGAAGGAGGCTTTTGCATCAAGCTTCATGGAGTCCCTACTTCTTCTACCCCTTTCTTTTCCTATTTTCTTGATTATGTCTAGCTAAGCCCCCTTGTGGTGGGCTGTTTGGGATTAAAATGTTACTTTGATACCATGTTGGGGGATAAATTCTTGTAATGAACTTAATTCATATTTATGATGATTAATTCTTGCTTCCATCTCTTTTCCTATCTTATTGCATGTGATTTGTGCTTCTTGTATGAATTGCTTGTTTTGAGGTTTTTGATGACACTTCATTTCTAGGAGGAATTGGGGTGTATGTGGCAATCTTAGGAATGGCTCCCAGGTCCAATTAGTGGATCCCTAGCTAGCCCCCTTTGTTCCTACATACACATCCCTCCTCCTACAAATGAGTGTGAGATTTAAGTGGCTAGTGTAAGTGAGAGTGATGCAATTGCCTAGGGCCTTCTAAAGGCTACCCTCAACCCTCAATTGTCCACTATCACTTACCCTAGAAACCTAGATTTGGCCAATCTCACTAGAACTACACCTAACCCTAGTCTTCTACTAGTAGTATAGGGTATGTTCTAATGGTATTGCCCTTGTTGTTTGGTTTGATAATCTAGATATGAATTGAGCACCATGCATGTTTAATGAACTCCCCCAACTAAAATCAAAGTGACATTCCCCAAACATCCCACCCACCTTAATCACCTTGCTTAAAACCATAATCGCTTAGTTTGCTTGTTAATGCTAGCTTAGTTCAATTGCTTTAGTCTAACTTAGTCAATTTCTTAGTTTTACTCTTCAGTGTTAACTTAGGCTCTTTCTCTTGCTAGTGGTTAGTTTAGTTCTTAATTGCTTCTTGCCTTGCTAGAGTAGTGTAGCCCTCCTTGCTCTTGCTTAGTTAGTCTGATAGCTTAGTTTACTAATTTGCTTGCTCTTCCATAATTTAGTTTCCTTCTCGCATCTCTTACTTGCTCATTAGAGTAATCAACCAATCAACCTTAAAACCCTAAAAACCTTACTCTCCGCACTAGGAACGTAGCTCACGCCGTCTAACTCTAGCGCCCCCTCTATCTCCGCGGATCGACCCCGTACTTGCCGCCTCACCTATACTAAGACACGACCCTGTGCGCTTGCGGGCGTAGTGTCTTAGTAGATGTAGGTAGTTAGTGTGGGACCATACAAATATCGAAAGCAAAGATACCATCTCTCCCGTGCCTCCCGACCTCGTGGATTTCACTTGTTGCAAGCCTCTAGCGGGAGCGCACCATTTCCCCCTTATTTTCTCTCTAAAAAAGAGAAGCAAAGAATCACCACCAGACAAAAATCAAGTCTGGGGTGGCATGCTTCCCATAGAAAAAATTTCATACCCCACAAAGGGGTGTACCATCAAAAGATGCCAAAAGTGCACATGAAAAAAATTGTGACCAATGTAGCCACAACTCCACAAATTTGAATCCCAAGTCGAATAGAGGAGGGATAAAAAAATTCATCACTTCCTTCTTTATTTTCACACCCCCTAATTTCATCTTGTTCTTGTGAAACAACTTAAAAAAAATATTTATAAAAATGAGAGTGTCAAAACAAAAAGTAAGACGAAGCATGTTTTTCTACAAAATTTTGATTTAGAACCAAGATATGATATTTGTTTTTAATAGGGAATATAGAATTTTGTGTTTTGTGGTTTTAGGAGATTGGGTTGCTTAGCCAAATTTGGAGGTAAAGAATAATGTGATGTTACAAGGGTGAGGATAGACATGTTGTTAGTATAAATTGGAATAATTTGTGATTTTATTTGTTTGAGGACAAACAAAGATTCAAGTCTGGGGTATTTTAATAAATGTATATTTATCCCTTTTATTTATATATTTTTGATATTTGTTTAGTATTATTTTGTTATTTATTCTCTTAGTTTCATAATTAATTGTGTTATTTTAGATTTTTCTCTTTAATTGAAGTTTTAATTCTATTTTCTTGGGTTTTGTTGGAAAATTACACAATTTGCAGCAGTCCTGAAATTCATATATACCCTCCACCAAAAGTGACATAACTCTTGCATTAGAACTCCAAATTGAGTGTACAAGTATTCATTGGAAAGGAAATTTAATTTCCTAAAATACAATCTTATTGCTTGGACCGCTTTTGTGCTTTTCACGGGAGAGAAATATATTCGAAATCACTACTGTGAGAATCTGCATTAAAGGGAGTTACATGGTCAAGATAATTAAAGACAACTAACTTTCGATTTGACCAGATCCAAAAAAATTCAAAAATGGGTCTCCCTCACTTTTTCCCCCTCTTTTGAGGGCAGCCTACCCCCTCCCCCTCCTATAAAAGGAGGGACTCTTCACTTGTAAAAGCATTCCATTCTTTATTCTATTTCATTTAATTTTTAGTTGTAGACCACATCTTGTATAATGTTGGATCTTATTTTAGTTTGCATTTCTTCTGGTCTTATTATGTCTGAGTAAATCTCTCTGGGGCATGGGAGTAGCCCCTTAGCCCTATTATATTCAATACAATCAATTATATTCCTCCATCGAACAAATGTCTTCTCTCTGTTTATGTGTGGTTATTTGGATGATCTGATATATTCTTATGGAGTCATATGACCGTGGATCTCTGTAAGAACAAAACAATAGTCCCTTAATTGTGATTATCATCTTTTTGTATTTTTAATCTTATTCTTATTATAATCCTTGGTGACGCGACCACCTGAGCCTTGGGTTGGAACGCCAGTTTGAATTCACATGCTTTTTGATATGACCGTGGATAATGGCATGTTGGACGGTTGGGCAATGATCCGTGAACGCCGGGACCAACGGGTTCATGAGAAGTCTGACCCTTGTGAGTTTGTCCGTAAGGACATGTAACCACAAGGTCCCGATTTGATCCTTGGAGTTTAGAATTTGATTAGTTGAATAGGAACGTGATTTTGGTGGTGATCTTCCGGACCCCAGATCTTTATTTCTTGATTAGTTAAACTTTATTTCAACACTTTTATTTTTGTTCTTCGTATTAACAACTCTCTCAAATCGGGATTTAATTCTTGTACTTGCGATCGGATTTGGATTTTGACTTTTTTCACCGTCCCTTGGATCGATACCTATCTATACTAAGTTGACTTGTTGTTCACAATAAGTTGACAACTGGGTTAGAAGGTTAAACTCTATGACTTTTCCTAGTGATTGTTGCGTGTAAAATGACGTGCATCACACACTAATTCCATATCTCCTATTCCTGATGTAACTCGAGATAACTCGAGATTTCTTTCCTACCTTTGCTCCCCCCGAATGTAACTTGGGGTTTCCCAATTTAAATGTAAAATAAGATAGATCTTTTATTTTCTGTTATGTCAAAGAATGGCGGACAACCTGACGATGCCTGAGACGATCAGTTCAAGGCGTGAACCGATTGGTTGGCGATCCAGACGATTGGTTTGAGGAGCGAGATGATCGGGTGGCGACCATGAGGAGATGCACGACGACTAGGCAAACCGATCGACTGGTGGCACCCAGACGACCGGCCAGAGTGAGAAGGTCATTCATGTGATGAGTTGATCAACTCGGATGGCTATAGCACTTCATCTTGTACAGATTGCATGTGATGTAGACCTAGATGACCGTGATTCCTCTTGGCTCGAGGAATCATATTAGGATGTCCATAATCATTGCTTTTATCGTTTCACATGTTTTCTGTGGGATATAGCATGTATATGATACGTACTATGTATTGTGGTGATTGGATATGTATATGTACCTATAAAATCAAATCCCTCATTAAATATTAAAGTTTTAGATGCCTTCCAAATGTGACACATGTGAAAAGCTTGATCGGCCAAGTGTGGGCACGCCCTAGTGTGGTGCACCGTCTATCTCGTGGAAGCGTGAAGGATGGATATGTGGGTCTGCCCTAGTAGGGTGCATATTCATCGTGTTGGCTTTGGGTCGGACTTAACAAGGTGACCTAGATAGGATCTAGCACCTTGAGGCATGGAGGTGATCATTGTAAGGAGTTGCATATGACATCTTTCAAGAGTTGCATATGATGCAATTGGCAAAAGTTGCCTACCTGGAAGATCTAAGTTGTGGGTGACAACCCTAGCTGGTCCATGACTCTGAGGATTTTAGGAGCTTAACCCACTAGAAGATTGTACGCTGCAATCTTCTGAATTGATGGAGAGGGCTATCAATTTGAACAAAAATAGTGGGAGCGATAATTAATTAAAGTCCTAATTATATCGTCAACCTTTCAAATCAATCAAATAAGTCAAAATGAGTTTTGGACTAAATTGCATATATTTCCTTTTGTAGTACAAATGACAACAAACAACAATCACTTTTCATTGTGATCGATCCTTGAAAAGGACAAGCTAAATGGGACTAACTTCCACGACTGGTTTAGGACATTGAGAATTGTTCTCACTCATGAGTGAAAGCTATATGTCCTGGATACTCCAGTTCCAGAGGAACCTGTCCCTACCGCACCAAAGTCAGAAAGGGATGCTTATAAGAAGCATTTTGATGATACCATTGATGCAAAGTGCTTGATGTTGTGCTCAATGAACTATGAGTTGCAGAGACAACATGAGAACATGGGTGTCATTGAGATGATTCAGCATCTCAAGAACATGTATGAAGATCAAACACGGCAAGAGAGATATGATGTCTCCAAGGCATTGTTCAAGTGCGTCATGACAGAAGGAGATCCAGTTGGTCCTCACACGCTAAAGATAATTGGGTATGTGGAGAACCTGACAAGACTGGGATTTCCCCTGAGCCAAGAGTTGGCTATTGACGTGATACTGTAATCGTTTCCAGAATCATACAGTCAGTTTGTGATGAACTACAACATGAACAACTTTGACAAGCCATTGACAGAGTTGTTAGGCATGTTGAGGATAGCTGAGACACAGATGAAGAAGGACAAGCCTAAGTCTGTGATGATGATCAGCAACAAAGGCAAATCTAAGGGCAAGGGTAAGGCTAAGAAAGGTTCTGATGCTAGCCAGCAGCCCAAGTCCTCTTCAACTCTCAAGGCCAAGGGAGGCGTGACTAAGAGAGACATTTGCCACCATTGTCAAAAGCCAGGACATTGGAAAAGGAATTGTCTACTCTATCTAGAAGAACTAAAGAATAAGGAGGCGACAGACGTCTCCACCTAAAGGAGTCATGAAATAAACTTATAACACTTTTGAGGTATATGATACCAAGATATAAAGTGTAAAGCACCCAATACATGGGGCAAGTGTTTCCGCCATAGATAGGAGTACTTTAGTTCATTTTCAGCCTTAAAGGCATGTAATAGAGTTATGAACTGCTATTTCATATTTGCCAATGAATAGAAACACCTTAATTTTTTGCATATTGTATGACAATAATTGCAATTAATTAAGTTGATGTTTCTTTGTGGCAATGCCTTGTTTATCTTGTGGTACTTGGTATGCATAAGATAAAATGATACCTAAAAGTTATTGATAACTCAAACAATCATATTAGCATAAATCATGAGAAATTCATTTCTAGTTTCCATACGATGGATAAGATAGACTCTTTTGGTTAGAGAACCAGTAAGAGACATGAATCTCTTAGACATGATTAATCAATCTTCACTAGTGGTAGTGGAGGAATGATTATCCTATTAGGTATAATACATGTGATGTATTTACATACCTATTAGACTTAATGCTAGTAATTCAAATGGTGTTTAGAGAAATACCAATATGAATATCTTGAAGTGTTCAAGAATATCATAGATGAAGTACAAATTTGGTAAGGTGTTAATTCTTGATGAGATCAATGAATGAAATACTTGAACCAAATGTTTGAGATCCTTATGAGTGATTATGATAGTGTATCATAGTGAACTCATGATTAAGGCATGGTGATGTCTAAATCAAAAGGAGTCATACTCTAAGAAGTTAGAGGATGATTATCAAATAACTAATTTCTTCTTAAATAAAGAATACTCCACACTAATAAAGGACATTAATAATCACAAAGGGTTGTGAGTTCTTATATCCTTGAAAGAAACACCTCGATTATCTATGTGATGAGTTGGTCATGTGATGAATCAACTATCTATATGAATATGAGGAACCAGATTTTGAGTTATGGTTTATAACCATTACATTCTAAATGAATTCCATGTGAACCATAAGGTATGACCTTGATGGTAGCACCTATTGGGATGAAATCCATAAGTGAAAATGAGTCTTAAAGTGTTAAGACACATGGATAACATTTTGAGAAGGATGATGCTTATTGATTGCAACTTAATGACTAAGAAATTTGGCATACGAATACTAGAACTGCATTCCTATGAGGAATAAAACAAGGATGTGTACGTGACACAACCTATAAGGTTTATAAATCCATTAATGAAAATGAAGTCTATAAGTTGCAATGGACTAATCAATGTGATTGATTGAGTACAAGCAACTCAGAACTGTGATCTTTACTTTGATGCTATAGTCAAAGGGTTTAATTGATATGTCAAAGATAAAGAAGGGATATGTGATTTAGTGGGAGTGTATTCACATTCCACATGTTGATGTGAAATGGATATGTTCTAGAATGGAAATCCAAAGTGGAAATTATCTTTAGGGAAGATAGAGACGTTTCCTATGTGATAGGAATAGATATATATAGAGATAGTTCTCGAAAACCTCTTAACCTAAAAAGAGAGAGCATATATTGGCGATCTATACTGAAGGATTCAGTATGCATAGATTCAGTGGGAGAAAATTGTCCATGTTACATGGAGTTGGTATCCCAAGGCCAAGTGTCCAATTCTTATGAAGAATGGGAACACTAAGAATATATATGGATCTATCATGTATGTAATCATCCCATCATCTTGCATGTAGGACATGGCAAGAACAAAATGCATTTATCAGCTTGTATGTAGGACATGACAATATGATGTGCTAATCCTGATAACTCGTATGTGGGACATGATGAGTGGATGTCTGTCTAAGTTCCAGTAAGGGTTACTGGAATACCATGAGAACTTGATAAGTACTTGAGAAGTACTAGTTCTATGGAAATAAGGAAGGGTTCACTATAAAGAGTTACACTGATGCGAACTTCCGAAAAGGACAAAAAATTAATCGCAATATATATATGTGGGATATATAAAAATGAATGTTTGTTGAAAAATGGAAATGTTCCATTAAAGTTGTTTAAAAGGAAAAAGTCGAGTATTCATGTGTTAGAGAACATTAGTGGATACTATATGGATCTGGAAGTTCATGAGATGAACTTATAGATATTCCGGTCATTGATGACAAATAAGAAGTACTTGGTCATGCAATGTGGCTAAAGGTTAGCAAAGGAATACTAGATTTCATATTATGGCAACTCCATCTCATACGTGTGACGTACAACGAAGAGATGAGAGACATGCAATTAATACCGACTTTGGCAAGGTGTTGCCATAACTCACTATGTTAGCACTAGAGCACAGTAACATGTGGGACATGTTTGAAGATCACTAAGAATATGATTCAATGGTGATTCGCTCATATTGCAAGTGGGAGTCTATTGGTATGTATGCCCTGAGATCCAATCATGGGATGATTGGTGGGATACATTAAGATTGATTTGATAAAGATCAAAGGCAAGCTTCCAAATTCTTTCTGGTTCAGTCATATGAGATAATGATAGAACATATTGAATGTCTAGAGAATGACAATACTCAATGATGTATGCTTTCATGTTAAGGACCTAAACGATGAGATCATACATATGCTAAGAGTTTGTACATTCTTATTATGTCCCTAGTCAGATGTCATTGTGGAAGGTAGATAGACAACAATGGCACACAAGACTAGATTGTGGTGATTGGTTGATGACAAAAACTCATTAGTCATGATATGGAGATATCAAACCAAACACATAGGTACTTGTTAGAGAACAAGTGTACCGGACAGACCCACTGTGAGTTTGACACATGGAACCATGACATGGTAGTCACAGTCAGTTCTCACAGTGATGCTGGTGAGTGTGATTCTTTGACCTGAAATCACTACACTCAACACATGTCATTGGGTACACTTTGACATCATCAAACACAGTCCTGAAACATGGGTTGTTATAAAGGTGATGATTGGGTGGCTTTGACACATGGGGCTTTTGAGGGGTGAGTGATAGATATGGGATTTGTCCCTCCTAAGGGAGTTTGATATCCATGGCCACTTGATGAGTAGGATTGAGATAGGCATGCACACATGTGTGAATCAGTATGTGATATTGATGTCATACATATCTCCTCCAATCTACTCTGAGATCAAGAAAGTGAATGAACATTGATAGGATGACTGTTCCATGCCTCGAGTTCATTCGGGATATCAGTGACAAAGGAATTATACATTCACTGTAACACCATTCATGGATTATAGGATTGAAAGTTGTTCTCCAACTTTCTATTTCACTTGGGTAGCACTGATGTGTGACTAGGCATCGCTCTTTGCTTGTGAAGTCATAAGTGTTATGGACTTTCACTGCCAACGTGAAATGGACCTGCAGGGTCACACACATAGGATTTAACCTGGAAGATGAGTTTATCTACAAATGATGTTTAGATTAATTACTAAAGGAGTTTAGTAGTTCAATTAAACACTCAATCAATTGATAGCTTAGTATCATAGTGTTCAAGGTATTGGACCGATTGATTAGAGTATCAGATTGATTGAAACTGCAATTGACTGATTTTTGCACAGTCTGCACTTCCAACCGATCGGCTCATGTGATGAACCGATCGGCTCAGGTTGGTGAACCGATCGGCTCAACTGGTGAGACGATCGAATCATGTATCAATGAAATGATCGGCTCAATTATTGAACTGGTCGATTCGTGTGACCAACCGAGATCATTTGGAAAGTCAGAAGACTATTTTGCACATACAATTTATTTCACTTGTACAAATTTGATTTGGACAAGGACTAATATTTGATTAGTTAGAAATGAACATGGAAAGTCAATTTGAGTTGGATCATGACCACAAACCGATCGGCTCAGAGCACCAGACGATCGGCTCAGGTCCCAAACGATCGGGTCAGGGCCCGAAACGATCATTTCAGGGTGTGAACCGATCAGTTCAACTACCGCAATATGTCAATTTTTGTGGAAATCTCGAATCCTTCTACTCCTACTTTAATCTCGCATTGCCCGGGGTAGAGAACCATGTCCCATGACCCTCCTATATATATAGGGTTATTGGGGGCTTCTCAGGAACAACAACTCAGAACACCAGTTGCTCTGCAAAGTTGTCATTCTCTCTAGTTGTGGTAACCGAGAGAGCCCAAGCAAGTACTACCCGATAAGAGAGGCACATCAAGGGAAAGACAACTGTAGAAAAGCAACTGGTTGCAGGAGAGTGTGTTGGTGACTAGTACGCCGACAGGAGGGTGCAACTCCTTCCGATTCCTTATGGGACAAGGAGATCGGAGTTCTAGACAGTCCGTGTGGACGACTGCAGAGGAAGGAGACTTCTGCCGCTTGGAGGACAGCTATAAATCCTGACAGTCCCAGTGAGACCAGGAGCTGCACAGACACCATCCAAGACCGGAGGTGAAGACCGCACAAGTCGTGAGGTAGCGTCTCTGAGCAAGCCTCGGGACAAGGTATGCCTCTACAAACCATCCTTCCTACTGTATAGATGTTGATGCGATTCCTTTATTCTGGGTTTGAGAGAAGAAATTTTTTGTTTCCGCTACCTTCTCTGTCTCCCTAAAACCCAACAGTTTAGACCGCCTCTCGGTCGAATTGTAGTTGAATTGCGATGTACTTTGGTCAAATTGTACTTTAATATAAGTGTATGGGATATGTATCATTTCAAAACAATCATCAACAAATTTTATTAGGTCATCTTCACTACCCTTTGGTTGAACTAGAATTTGATCAAGATGTGCCTGATCAAACTACCAGTTTGACCAAGCCCATCTTAGTTAAACTATAAGTTCAGTCGAATTCCATTCAACAAAAAAGGTACTAAAGTTTAAATCCTTTTGCATGATATAAAATAAATGGACTTATTACAACACTTGTAATTATTTCCAATAAAACATAAGCAAATGTTTTCTCATAGCATGTGATGTGTCTATTTCAATTGTTCTAACTAATATGACCATGTTATACTTAATAGAATAGTTAAAAATAATATTTACATCAAATTTATCATTCATCAAAATCAATTTATATAAAGACCTAGGGTTAGCAATCTTCCCACTTACAATAATGGTAATTATTGCATAGAAGAAAATATGATCAAGTGAATTCGTAGATTAAGTTTAGAGATCGCACCATGTCCTTAAGTAATTAAAAATTTGAGAATAGTCGTTGAGTGTATGATAAAAATGCAAGTGATTCATCCATAAAATTTGGAAATATAGTTCCATCCCCAGTGAATGATGCACTTTGATGTTTTTATATTATTCCAACTTTTCTCTCTTTATCAAGAATATGAAATTGTGCACACCTTAAATTTTATAAATAAATTCAAAATGATATTGTTATGACCCACATTGAGGTTAACCAGTAAATACCTCAATTAGCATGAAACACCTTGATTAGTGTTGAGTATATTATTAAACAACATGGTTAATCGAGATAAACTACATCATGAATCAATAGTTGAGATTGAATCATCTGAGGTAACTAATGACAATTTCAGTATTAATTGTTGAGTTAAGTTAAATGCCAAGATGCAATTGGTGCTTTGACCAGTTGTGACAAGATTCTAATTGTGATTTCTTGCTTCGAGGTCGTAGTGAATTCTGTTATCGAAGTTTTGTAAAAGGAATCATTCCAATCGGAACCCCGAGGTCATAGTAATGGCATTTATAAGTTCTTTGGGTCAATTTTGTAAATTTCCCAATTTCTATTTAGCCCCTTTTGCCTTATCTTCTTCTTCTCTAAATCGATAAATGAGAGCAGCCGCCTAGCGGCGCTCATTCAGATTGGGCAAAGGCAGCAAGCGGAAGATTCGAGGGCGATTCTTGGGCGCCTTCTTGCTCCAATCCAGCAACACCTAGCTTTCCCCCTCTTCTTCCCTTTCTTTTTCCTCTACCTCGCTCCCACCTTAACCCTAATCTGCTAGGCGGCGCCCTAGCAAGCTGCAGCAGCGCAGCAGCCGCCAGGGGGGGCCATCGGGGACGCACCCAGTAGCAGGACAGCTCCCTTGAGCTCTGTCCTCCTTCCACCTCTTTCTTTCCCCCTCCATTTCGTGTCCAAGCAGCGGCGCCCACTTACAGCTGTGCTGCATAGCTGGGCGGCCGACCTGCAAATCGGCAGTGGTGCTGACCTGCTGCTCATCTGCAGCTGCAAGCGCTATCAACAACGCTTAGTCTTCCGCCCTTCTCCGTCCTTGCTAGTCGCAGCCCGCCCAACCTACTAGGGCGGCGCCCCTAGCAGTAAGGCCGCCCAGCAACAGCAGATCGTGCAACCATGATTAGGAGTAAAAGCGAGTTTTCTTGCTTCGACCTGCGGCCAACAGCACGTTGACGATCTCCTTCCACACCTCGACTACCTAGGACGATGCCAAGCAGCAAGGGTGATACCCCAACCTGGTAGCAGCAGCCATGGCTGCACGAAGCAGCAGCTATGGCAGCGCCCCATCTTGTTCGGACAATAGCAGCAGCAAAAATGGCCAGGGGCCATCTTGGCGCAGCAAGCACTATGATAGCGGCCGCCTCAATTCTAAATTTGGAGGTCTGTTCATGAATCCGTAGTTTCCAGTTCTCAATCGAACTTCCTCTTCAATCTGTGTGTGAAGCAGATTCGAGTCTGAACTGAGCCGAAGTAGAAGAAGACCCAGATATAGCCCAGAAACTGGTATCTGGACGCAATTCCAGACGAATCCGGACATCCCGAATAGCTGTGAGTAGGGTTTTATTTATTTATCATTAATAAACTCAGGCGTTTGAATATTTTCTGTTTTGTGCACGAATTACGCTGATAACAAGCGTTATCAGGCGTAGGGCGGCGTTTGGCGTCGCCCGACTTTTTATTTCATAAACTGCTTCTAGACGCTGTTATATGATTAAATTTAGCATTTGATCAGTGTGGATTGAATTGGTTAATTTATATGGTTCATTTGAAACCCAAATTGCTTATTTGAATGTTGAATTTAGAAATTCATATCTGAAAATGGTATGGTTTGGGTATGAACCCAGACAATAGGGATTTCTGATAAATTATCAGATGTACGATTTCAAAGTTGATATGAATAAATAAAAATATGCAATAAAACCCTAATTGCATATATCTTTTGACGTTAATATGTGTAAATTGATATTTACATGAAATGGCACATTTCTCTGAATTATTACCAGAAATTCTCAAGTATTGTTATTAAATTGTGTTGTGATAGGTAATTAACTCTTAATTGAGTTAAGTGATGCACAAACCAGGATTTGGGTTAATGTGCACGTTTTTCGAGAAATTTAGAGAATTGATAATTGTTGAGTATGATTCTCATATGTGAAGTAAATTTCTTTAATTTGTGCAATAAGATGTTCAATTGTGTAAATTCGCTATGTATGTGCCAAGTTGAAATAAGTTGGGTTATTTATGCATTTCTAATTTGTTTGAATGCATGGTATGAGAATTTCTCAGAAATTACAATGATTTGAAATATATTGCTCTGACAGTTTTAGAATGACAGTGTATTGTGATTTGATCTGAAATCAGTAAATGTGATATTCCTGTTTAAGTGTTTATATGTTAATCAGTTAATAGACTTAGGTGCCCCAACACCGTAGAACCCCATTGCGCGGTCTGTACCTTTGGGGGGAAACGATCGATCTAGCCTTGTGCCTAGATGATCGGTGGCTCGTGTTCAACAATAATCCGTGCGTGTGTCACGGTGGCACGAGGGCAGAGAGACAGTGTTCAACAATAATCCGTGCGTGTGTCACGGTGGCACTGGAGTAAATAGGGGTTATTCAACAATAATCCGTGCGTGTGTCACGGTGGTAACCCAGACCCTCCGACTGTGCACTACAGGTTGCGGGAGGAGTCCAGAGCACTCAGAGTTAGTGCAGACAGGCCCTTGTGCGCCTGAGAGTCCTGTGCAGACCAGGACGAGAAGTCAGACTTAGCATTCCCCGGGTGTGTCGCTAAGTCTTGTACGGTGGGATCGTAGTTTGCTACAGATCTTCATATGCAGAGTGCGCTGCATATGTTTGGGGCATAACTAAAATGTAATCATATAGGATCACAGTAAATTTATTATGTTAAGAGTTTAGAACTTCTGTGCTAGTTCTCATTAATTGCTTTATTATTCAAGATATGCAGTTTCTGATATTTTATGCTTTACAGTTATGCGATAGTTGTTGTTGTATAGAAATGTGATTATCATCTGTAAAATCTGCTATGCCATTAGAACTGCTCTGTATAATATTGTTCTTATGCTTAATTTCAATTTAATAAACTTGACGAGTTGTTTAATGATAGTTAAATGAAATGCTATTCACTGAGCGAGTAGGCTCACCCCTCTACTCAAACATTTTTAGGTCAGCGACAGTTCCAGGAATCGGAAGGATCTTTTCATCCCAACGTTTAATCAGCAGAGGGTTTGTAGCTAGTCTAGTTAGAGGTCTCTTAGTCCTTTCCCCTCGGTCCTTGGGACATGGTGTGGGTGAGAGAGAGTGTGTATGTGTAATGTGTATAAAGATGTAAATTAACTGTTATGTTTTACTTTCCGTTAAACAATGTTACATGTTGTAAACTCTGCTTATGTTCTCTAGCTAGTTTAATTGAAATGCTTCCGCAATAGTTATTTATGTTTTAGTTTACAGCAATAATCCGGATATCATTACGATGTTTTAAAAAGAAAAAGTTTTCAGTGATTTATTTATGTGATAATTCCTTTGTCGCGCCCTAATCTCGTGGGTTGTGGTTAGTGTGAGATCGGGGTGTGACATCTTGGTATCAGAGCTTTGGTTTGAGTACATAGTTACTCAAGGTCAGGGGATGATAAGAGACCAATAGGATTAAGGTTTAGGTGTCTTTCTTCTATCCGTAATTTTCTAACAGGAAGTGTTCTGTTATACTATTGCAGATAGCAGGAAGAGGATGTGATCACGAGAATCAAGCAATGAGTTTAAGATGAGGCGTTAAGAATCATTAGGGTCAAAAGATAAGGTTATAAGTAAGGCGAATAATAAATGATGTGTTTTAGCTCTGGAAGGTCTGAGTGTTTAGATACCCTGGCCAGGTGTCTGAATACTTAGATTGACCAGTATCAAGCTACTCTGTCTGTTCTTCTCTGGATGCCCTGGCCAGGTATGCAGAGGAAGGATAGGCTAGAGAGAAACCCTAGAAATCTTAGGGTTAGGAAACTGGAAATTTATGCAGAAGTAAGAGATTAAATACAGGATGCAATGCAATTTTTGATTTATATTGTTTATTTGATTAAAGAAACCATTAAAAATGCTCTTATATGCATAATTTAGATTTTCAGTTTGTAAAGTAAATATGATTCTTTTATGTTGTTGTATGTCACGAAATGATTTATTTATTGTTTAAATTCTTTGTATCAAGTAGACCAAAAGTTATGTTTAAATGAGTTTGCCTTAAGTGGATATTCATTCCACATGTTTGAAATCAATAGGAGTTAGTTAATCCTGAGTAGCTCTTGGCTTCAGGACTGCAGGTTCGGCCTGGTCCGGCTGGCAGGATGCGATACTGGGATTTAATGACTCCTATTAACAATATTATAAAAATAGATTCTGGATGATTTAGACTCGTATCATAGTGAGAATGTATATACACTGAGATGTTGAAATATAATGGAAAGATTAGAACAGCTAAGAAGTAGCTGGAACTGATATCAGAAGCCTAATGTTGGCGTCTCATTTGAGCAATCCTTAATTGGAAATAAAAGGAAACGATATCAGGTTCATATTAAATTCAATGATTAGTATTATATGAACTCTGAATATGAGAATATGGAAAAGAAATGAGAAAAGTATGTAATGGCTAGGACGTAAGAATCGACCATGGATTGGATCATGTAATAGAGTAAAATACGTTTATGTATTTCAAAGCAAATAGAAAATAGAAGAAAATAAGTTGAACATACAATAAGTACATATAAATAAAGAGTCTTATGAAAATCATAAGATCAAGACAAGAAACTTAGTAGGATTAAAGGAAATGTTAAAAATGATGACTTGATTAAGGAACGAGAATTACAAGACATAATTGAGAGTATGGAATGCATATCTTTATTATAAAGTTAAATACATTCATACATATTACCTTTGGATTCTAAGTCTCTATAAACTAACAAATTAGTTTTTAAAATAAAGAACAAACACATAACTTAGAAAATGAATGCTTGATATAAAAAAAAAAAAAATTCTCAGTATTTACAATTATACGATCACATTTTCTGAATGATATAGCAGTGTGGTAATTGAATTTTATCTTTTTATTGGTATATCCAATTGATCTCAAATTTTAACTGTGCTTGAAAAAATACAATTTTAGACACTCTGTTAAATTGGCATGATTTTTGGATGACTTTTGACCCCTGCAGTGAGGGTGTCGGCCGAGTTTGTAACTCAGCCGAACCTGCTGCAGACTGCAATATAGCAGTGCACTGTTTGATTTTTAATTAATTATTGGTAACTTGAAATGATTTGAAATTTTTACTGGAGGTCTAAAACTTCATTAGGCACAACATATAAAATTTTCAGAATTTTTGGAGCTTCTGTTAGCAGTTTAATAAACAAATTACAGAAACTATTATGAAAACTGAATTTTCAGCTAATGTAATTAAAGTTGAGTATTGGGTTAATATGTTGTTGACCCAAGCAACCCAATTTGATTTATATAATCGATTACATACACACAATAATTCTATGCTATTAATGAAGGATCAAACCCTAGAATGATTAAAGTTGTAGTAGTTTAAGGGATATCACTAGTGATGTAACCTTGAATGCTAGTATCTTTGTATAATAAGATCTTGAGATTTGTTCTATGAAAAGTAAACTGGCTTTGATAGTGATCTAGGGTTTTGAAGTAGATAATCTGATCGGTACATGAACAACATGAAATGATTTAGAGGAATGAGTAAGACATAAACCTAAAATGTAACAATAAGTAAGTAACATAGAAATCGGAGTATTACCCGATTATGATTTAAAGATAGTTGATGTAGTTCATGTTTTAAAGACATGGTGTCACTATCCTTATGATGTGACAATAGATTATCACCCTGGTGAAGAGAATGTGGTGGTTAATGTTTTCAGCAGAAAGTCAAGTTCAACAGTTAATGCATTCTCTATAAGTTGGACTTAGACTTAGGGATGATGGTACAGAGTGATTTGATTGTACGGATGTAAGTTAAGCTTACCTCTTATGATCATATCAAGGAACTACTATAGGATGATAGTGAGTTAAACCAGACCATGCATAACTTGATAGGAGGAAAAAGAGACTAGAGTTTAAGTTTTTAGGTGATAAGGTGTTGTATTAGCATGACATGTTGTGTGTACTTCGAGATAGTGTAAAATTCTTTTAAGGGGAAAAGGCTGAAAGAAAAGATTCTTATGAAAGTGTATGTATTGATGTATACTATGCTTTCAGGAAACACTAAGATGTATATGAATCCCAAGAAGTTGAAATGGATGGTCAGATATGCAGAAGAATGTAGCTGAGTATGTGGTTAGGTGCAATGTGTGTCAGCAGGTTAAGGCTGAGCACTAGAAACCTACATGTACCTTGCAATCTCTTCCTCTACCTGAGTGGAAGTGGGAACATATCACAATGGATTTTGTGATAGGGTTGCCCAGAACACCTAAAGGTTGTAACTCGATATGAATGATTGTGGATAGATTAATTTAGTCTGCTCACTTTCTTCATATTAAGTCAACCTTTGATGTACCGAAGCTGAATAAGATATTCGTGGATGAAATAGTCAGATTGTATGGTATCCTAGTTTCAATTGTATCAGATAGAGATCCTAAGTCACATCCAGGTTGTGAAATTAGTTGCATCGAGCTTTGGGCACAAAGTTGAGGTGCAGTACAACCTTTCACTCGCTGACAGATGGTCAATTTGAGAGGACCATTCAGACTCTTAAGGACATGCTGAGAGCATGTCTCATGCATTTCAGTGGAAGTTGGGAAGAACACTTGATCCTTATAGAGTTTGCATACAATAATAGTCACCATTCTAGTATTGCTATGGCTCAGTATGAAGCTCTGTTTGGCAGAAAGTGTAGATCATCCATATGTTGATATGAGGTAGGTGAAAAGCAGATTCATGGATTAGAGATAGTGGATTTGACCACTGAAAAGATTACTGAGGTCAAAGTACAGTTGAAAGTTGCACATGATAGACATAAGAGTTATGCTGAGAAGAGGCGTTGACCTCTTGAGTTTCAAGTTGGTGATGAAGTGTATCTGAAAGTTTCACCATGGAAAGGAGTGCTGAGATTTGGTAAGAGAGGCAAACTGACTCCTAGGTTTATGGTCCCATATCCTATCATTGAGAGGATTGGACCTGTAGCCCATAAGTTGGATTTGCCATCCAAGTTGCTCAATTTACATGACGTGTTTCATGTATCAATGTTGAAGAAGTGTTACCCTGGTCCAGAGGAGATAGTGGACCCAGAACCTACACAGTTCAGATCAGATGTGTCCTATGTTGAGGGACCAGTTCTGATAGTTGATCGGTGGATCAAGAAGCTCAAGAATCGAGATATCGTTAGTGAAGGTTTGGTGGAGAAACCACTACCTAGAGGAAGTCACGTGGGAGGTTTGGGTTAGATATGCGTAACAAGTTTCCTTCTCTTTTTAGGAATTTCGGGACGAAATTCTTATAAGGGAGGGAGATTGTTATGACCCACATTGAGGTTAACCAGTAAATACCTCAATTAGCATGAAACACCTTGATTAGTGTTGAGTATATTATTAAACAACATGGTTAATCGAGATAAACTACATCATGAATCAATAGTTGAGATTGAATCATCTGAGGTAACTAATGACAATTTCAGTATTAATTGTTGAGTTAAGTTAAATGCCAAGATGCAATTGGTGCTTTGACCAGTTGTGACAAGATTCTAATTGTGATTTCTTGCTTCGAGGTCGTAGTGAATTCTGTTATCGAAGTTTTGTAAAAGGAATCATTCCAATCGGAACCCCGAGGTCATAGTAATGGCATTTATAAGTTCTTTGGGTCAATTTTGTAAATTTCCCAATTTCTATTTAGCCCCTTTTGCCTTATCTTCTTCTTCTCTAAATCGATAAATGAGAGCAGCCGCCTAGCGGCGCTCATTCAGATTGGGCAAAGGCAGCAAGCGGAAGATTCGAGGGCGATTCTTGGGCGCCTTCTTGCTCCAATCCAGCAACACCTAGCTTTCCCCCTCTTCTTCCCTTTCTTTTTCCTCTACCTCGCTCCCACCTTAACCCTAATCTGCTAGGCGGCGCCCTAGCAAGCTGCAGCAGCGCAGCAGCCGCCAGGGGGGGCCATCGGGGACGCACCCAGTAGCAGGACAGCTCCCTTGAGCTCTGTCCTCCTTCCACCTCTTTCTTTCCCCCTCCATTTCGTGTCCAAGCAGCGGCGCCCACTTACAGCCGTGCTGCATAGCTGGGCGGCCGACCTGCAAATCGGCAGTGGTGCTGACCTGCTGCTCATCTGCAGCTGCAAGCGCTATCAACAACGCTTAGTCTTCCGCCCTTCTCCGTCCTTGCTAGTCGCAGCCCGCCCAACCTACTAGGGCGGCGCCCCTAGCAGTAAGGCCGCCCAGCAACAGCAGATCGTGCAACCATGATTAGGAGTAAAAGCGAGTTTTCTTGCTTCGACCTGCGGCCAATAGCACGTTGACGATCTCCTTCCACACCTCGACTACCTAGGACGATGCCAAGCAGCAAGGGTGATACCCCAACCTGGTAGCAGCAGCCATGGCTGCACGAAGCAGCAGCTATGGCAGCGCCCCATCTTGTTCGGACAATAGCAGCAGCAAAAATGGCCAGGGGCCATCTTGGCGCAGCAAGCACTATGATAGCGGCCGCCTCAATTCTAAATTTGGAGGTCTGTTCATGAATCCGTAGTTTCCAGTTCTCAATCGAACTTCCTCTTCAATCTGTGTGTGAAGCAGATTCGAGTCTGAACTGAGCCGAAGTAGAAGAAGACCCAGATATAGCCCAGAAACTGGTATCTGGACGCAATTCCAGACGAATCCGGACATCCCGAATAGCTGTGAGTAGGGTTTTATTTATTTATCATTAATAAACTCAGGCGTTTGAATATTTTCTGTTTTGTGCACGAATTACGCTGATAACAAGCGTTATCAGGCGTAGGGCGGCGTTTGGCGTCGCCCGACTTTTTATTTCATAAACTGCTTCTAGACGCTGTTATATGATTAAATTTAGCATTTGATCAGTGTGGATTGAATTGGTTAATTTATATGGTTCATTTGAAACCCAAATTGCTTATTTGAATGTTGAATTTAGAAATTCATATCTGAAAATGGTATGGTTTGGGTATGAACCCAGACAATAGGGATTTCTGATAAATTATCAGATGTACGATTTCAAAGTTGATATGAATAAATAAAAATATGCAATAAAACCTTAATTGCATATATCTTTTGACGTTAATATGTGTAAATTGATATTTACATGAAATGGCACATTTCTCTGAATTATTACCAGAAATTCTCAAGTATTGTTATTAAATTATGTTGTGATAGGTAATTAACTCTTAATTGAGTTAAGTGATGCACAAACCAGGATTTGGGTTAATGTGCACGTTTTTCGAGAAATTTAGAGAATTGATAATTGTTGAGTATGATTCTCATATGTGAAGTAAATTTCTTTAATTTGTGCAATAAGATGTTCAATTGTGTAAATTCGCTATGTATGTGCCAAGTTGAAATAAGTTGGGTTATTTATGCATTTCTAATTTGTTTGAATGCATGGTATGAGAATTTCTCAGAAATTACAATGATTTGAAATATATTGCTCTGACAGTTTTAGAATGACAGTGTATTGTGATTTGATCTGAAATCAGTAAATGTGATATTCCTGTTTAAGTGTTTATATGTTAATCAGTTAATAGACTTAGGTGCCCCAACACCGTAGAACCCCATTGCGCGGTCTGTACCTTTGGGGGGAAACGATCGATCTAGCCTTGTGCCTAGATGATCGGTGGCTCGTGTTCAACAATAATCCGTGCGTGTGTCACGGTGGCACGAGGGCAGAGAGACAGTGTTCAACAATAATCCGTGCGTGTGTCACGGTGGCACTGGAGTAAATAGGGGTTATTCAACAATAATCCGTGCGTGTGTCACGGTGGTAACCCAGACCCTCCGACTGTGCACTACAGGTTGCGGGAGGAGTCCAGAGCACTCAGAGTTAGTGCAGACAGGCCCTTGTGCGCCTGAGAGTCCTGTGCAGACCAGGACGAGAAGTCAGACTTAGCATTCCCCGGGTGTGTCGCTAAGTCTTGTACGGTGGGATCGTAGTTTGCTACAGATCTTCATATGCAGAGTGCGCTGCATATGTTTGGGGCATAACTAAAATGTAATCATATAGGATCACAGTAAATTTATTATGTTAAGAGTTTAGAACTTCTGTGCTAGTTCTCATTAATTGCTTTATTATTCAAGATATGCAGTTTCTGATATTTTATGCTTTACAGTTATGCGATAGTTGTTGTTGTATAGAAATGTGATTATCATCTGTAAAATCTGCTATGCCATTAGAACTGCTCTGTATAATATTGTTCTTATGCTTAATTTCAATTTAATAAACTTGACGAGTTGTTTAATGATAGTTAAATGAAATGCTATTCACTGAGCGAGTAGGCTCACCCCTCTACTCAAACATTTTTAGGTCAGCGACAGTTCCAGGAATCGGAAGGATCTTTTCATCCCAACGTTTAATCAGCAGAGGGTTTGTAGCTAGTCTAGTTAGAGGTCTCTTAGTCCTTTCCCCTCGGTCCTTGGGACATGGTGTGGGTGAGAGAGAGTGTGTATGTGTAATGTGTATAAAGATGTAAATTAACTGTTATGTTTTACTTTCCGTTAAACAATGTTACATGTTGTAAACTCTGCTTATGTTCTCTAGCTAGTTTAATTGAAATGCTTCCGCAATAGTTATTTATGTTTTAGTTTACAGCAATAATCCGGATATCATTACGATGTTTTAAAAAGAAAAAGTTTTCAGTGATTTATTTATGTGATAATTCCTTTGTCGCGCCCTAATCTCGTGGGTTGTGGTTAGTGTGAGATCGGGGTGTGACAGATATAGACTCGAAAAAAAAATCCTATTGAAAATCTAGTTTCCTTCTCCATCTTTGTCCAGATTAAAATGAAAAGGGGGTGTGGTGGAAAAAAGAAACCTAATAACCCCCACCCAAATAAAAGCAATCAAATCCATGGAGATAATCAATGAAAGCAAAAAATTCATTCTAAATGGTTTAACGTATATAATAAAGTTGTTAAACTTATTGAAACACATTAGTTAGGAAACCAGAAACATGATAATGTGTTTAATCTCAACTTAGATAAAAAGATTTAACTTTATAAAATCCATAAAGAATACAAGAACTCAAGGATATTTACAAAATATTTGCTTTGAGAAGAAAAATAAACCCAAGTATATGTAATACTCCACTACCCAAGGCTCTAGTAGGGTTTCAAGAATGATGACTGGCCCCACAGACCACCACTAGTCTTAAATGTGCGTTTTGTCCTCGCTCACACGCAAGCCATGATCAACTTTTCGATTGGTCACCCATCCTAGTACTACTCTGGACTGAGCATGCTTAACCACAAAGTTCTTTAGTGATGGGATCCCTAAAAAGGAGGTGTACCTTGGTGATATGGATAGTCCAATTATTCTTTTTAAAATTATTTTATATGAGGCCTCAAATCTTGAGATGTTACAATCTTCCCCTACTTAGACTCTTGACATCCTCATCAAGGCTCACCTATATAGCCCCATAATATTTTCCCATTTCAGTGTAGACGTAGAATGACCCATGAATACCAAACTCCCGATCACGGAACACCAACACAAGGGTGGCTACATCACTATGGACAATCCTTTCCAACATGTCTGGACAACACAAATCAAGACTATCATATCACATGTCCATGTGGCACCACCTACTGGAGGGGTTATGGCTCTAATACCATTTGTAAATCCTGGGCACACTATCTAAGGCTCTAGTAGGATTTCAAGAATGACGACTAGCCCCACATACCACCACTAGACTTAACTGTCTACTTTGTCCTCACTCACACATAAGCCAAGATCAACTTCCTGACTCATCACCCATCCTAGTACTACCATGCGCTGAGCACACTTAACCATAAAGATCTTTAATGATGGGATCACTAAAAAGGAGATGCACCTTGATGATATGGGTAGTCCAATCATTCCTTTTACGATCATTTAATCTAAGGCCTCAAATCATGGGACATTGCAGTATACCTCTAAAGGCTAGAGTGTTCAAAGCAGACTACTGCAAGGACTCCACCTCCATTCCTCATACTTCTTGTGTTAGAGGCCTTTTTGTGAGCAAGGAAAACTCCTTAATTTGTAATGTTGATCATGTTGGTGGGTCATTTGACCACTCGCATGGCCTTGGGCTCGAGATTCCACTCACCATTTCTTGCTCCTCTCATTTCCAACAATGGACATGATCTAGACCTAACCCTAGACCCTCTTGATTCCTATTAAACCCCTTGTTGGCTTCATATTGCCTCCCCTTTCCTCCTCATGACTTTTTTGGTGAGACTTCTACACCAAATTACCACCCCTCAACCTCACTTCCTTCTTTGGACCCGCGTTGCGACTACCCTTTTGGGATTTCTCCTACGTGCCACCTTAGTGAGAAATAGGGTCACTAATCACCTCGTGAGCCCTCAAAAAACCAAAACAATATGCCACACCCCACCCTATAGCCCCAATCTTGATCCATATCTTCCTTTGGAAATCCCTTGGAGTCTTAACCTCACATGGCCTTACAAGTGAAGATGAAGATACTCAAATATCAGATCAGAAATGTAACAGATTTCCTTAGTGAGCCCTCTATCCATGGTAGGCCTTGATCCATTACACAACCCATTGTCATGATTATCAGATAAAAAGCATGCAAAACACAATGTTTTTCTTTTTCTCCTTTATAATGAGTATTTGAGAAATATATGGGTATTCTGACACTATGTCCATGCCTAAGAAAAGGTTCCACAGAATCCTGACAATGAGCTAAGAATGACACACTCACATAGAACCTTGCACCGCCGTTCAAAAACCTCTTCTGAGATGATGGAATGGCAACACTCTTTCTCCAAGACCCCTTCTATACATCGTAGATGCAAATAGACAATCCATGGAACACTCATTGGATCGTTATAATAAGGTTTTGCCTCATACAATCCTCATGGAAGGCGTTGAAACATAGAGGTTGATCGATACAGTTTCTAAGGCCACTTTGGACTCGATGCAATGGCTGAGCCACATGGTGGCCCGAGTGGGCACATGTCCTACCCAAAATTTGTAGTTACACAAAAAACAGAAAATAATTTAAAATATTATAGAAAATTACCCATTGTGTCCTACCAAATATCTTCAATTGAAGTTTTACAATAATGGTGCCTCTCTATACTATATTTTTTTGACTCTGCTCCATGTAGATCCTATATAAGATTTTGGGTGCAAATGATCCCCAAGCTCAATGATCAATTTGTTAGTAACGAGCCTCTTATGACCAGACTCATTTTGGGATGCCCTTCTACACTTGACAAAGATCAAGTTGTCGTCCATGGCAAGTACTTGTCAAGATCAATCACTATGGGATCCGATTTTCTAACATGAGAGAAATCAACCTAATCATCCACTACATAAATTTTGCACCTTTGGTGAAACTTGCTGGTGCTCTAATCTAGTAAATGTTGACTGGTTGTTGAGTTAACAATGCATGCAAGGAGGGCCCATCCATTATCATTTACTGCATACTTCGTTTTAGTTTACATACATCATGTTAAATATTTGAAGCAACCTCCTAGAGATCGTCTATTGTTCTATCTCGTCGAGGTTGCTGTGAGATGAGTTTTGCTTTTCTATCTATGGCAGTTTGACATCGGAGGAGGATGTGACTGGGGTGGGCGGCAATGCACCAGACTTTGGCATTCGGTCTTGACTTCACAGCTTCAAGCTGATTCAACCCCTTCAGTGGCGCCTACTTTTTAGGTAACACCATCAACGATGGTTGCACATACTTCTCCGGCCGCCTTAGTTGATCAAGCTTGTTGTAGAATGTTCATGGGTCTCTGTACATCTTGATGGACACAACTAAGTGGATTTCTTTGTACTTAGATGTACCTAGGTATTTTAAGGCCTCAAACGTCAAATGGCAACACATTGGCGTCATAAGTTTAGAATCCAAGGAGCAGGAGGAGGAAACCTGCACTAATTGGCAGAAGCCGATAACACAATAACACAATTTGTCGTCCTTCTTAGTGACACTAGATGAGCGCCCTTTAAGAACTTCATGCCTGAGTTCTTCATATCATTCGTCGAGGAACATGAGATGTGGCTGATGAGTCCTCCCAAACAGAATATATTGGAGAGCTTGCTGGCCGATTTTGAGAAAAGTTAGATGCAAGTGTGTGCTATGTGATTTTTTCTGTTCGTGTTAGACCATAACACGAAGAGTTCTTACAAAAACAAGTTATCCGTCGCTACACGGCTGAAGAAGATGCCCATCACCACCTAATTGTAAACTATCAGTTTGTTTGATTCCTAAAATCCAATAGTTTCTCAATTCTGAAATCCAAAAGTTTTTCAATTCTGTATTGTATAAATCCCACATTTTAAAATTCAAACAAATTGAGATAATCAAACATACCATAGGGCCCATGGTCTGATTCTATTTGTGAAGGTGGGCAGTGGGATGTGTTTGACCCCTGCATGGGCTCCTCGGTTGTTAGTCGCCTGGGTGGGACAGTTGAGTGCGACCATGTAAGGTTACAGCCGTTCTGTCCATGTTAGGAGATTAGTTTGTATAATATTCAAATTGTATAAGTAGTATAAATATCATGATAAACTTATTTTTGTCAAATTCGGCTGGTTTTTAGTTCACTTCTCTGCGGCTTCGCTGTTTCAATCGCAGCGCCGCGCCGCGCCGGGCTGTGGTATTCTTCATGGTTCGTCCCCTCCTTAAACCCTGCTACACTAATCTCCGCCTTCCCTTTCTCTTCCGCCTACTCACCTCTGCTGCTACAACCACAAGGCCTCACGACAACACCCCCTTCCCCCTCGGCAAACCCCTCCATCCTCAACCACAAGAGAACCCACATGACCTGCTCCGGGAGGACCCGATCGAGGTCATCTCCGGCCTCTGGATCCGCTCCTTCTCTCGCCGCTCGACCCTTACGCCATTTCCCAATCTCACCGGATTCCTCAAGAAGCTGGACCTCTGGGTCCTCGCGTACCAGCGCTCCTGCGCGCACTTCACCGGCTCCTTCCCAGCCAAGCCCTCCATCGCCATCCACCACCTCCGCTCTCTCGTCTCCCTCCGCGATTCCGTTCTCCAGGGCGAATTCCGCTGGGGCGCGTCCACCAGCCAGGTCCTTCGCTCCCCCTCTGACCGGCCCCATACGGGTCCTCCCATATCGAAAAGGAAGCTCCTTGAGGTCCTCAACTCCGGGGAGCCGCTGTTCCAGGACCGCGTCGTTCAGGAGCTCCTGCTTTTGCTGCTCGAGCCTCTCTTCGAGCCTCGCTTTTCGACAAAGTCCCATGGATTCCGCCCTGGCCGGAGCGCCCACACCGTCATCCGAACCATCCGCAGCAACTTCGCCGGATATCTCTGGTTTATAAAGGCTGACGTTTCTGCAGTCTCGGACAACTTACCTTTAAATACGCTGATGAATTGTCTGGAGAAAGGGGTGTTGGATAGGAAAGTTCAAAGCTTAATCCGGTCGGCCATCAAGACGCCTCTAAAACCTGGAGCTTTAAAGGCCGCAAATGAAGGAGAGGGGCTATCCAAGTTAGCTAAGAAGAGGTTGAAGAGAAAACAAATGAAATTGGGCAGGAAGAAGAAGCTACTGAAGGACGGTGAACCCAAGCCTGACCCCTACTGGCTGAGGGTCTTCTATAGTTTTTCTCCCGAGGAAGCGTCCAGGGTACCAGATTATGGATACTGCGGGATTTTGAGTCCTCTGCTGACAAATATGTGCCTGAATGAATTGGATGAATGGATGGAGGACAGGATTGCCGGTTACTTCCGACCATCTAGGCTTGATTCCATCTGGAGGGAGTCCATGGATGATGGTTGTCATAATCCCTCGTGGCCGGAGTTTGTCCCATCCAGTGGTAAAGAGAAGACAAGGAAAATGGATTATATCCGCTATGGGACATATATATTGATTGGAGTTCGAGGGCCTAGGGAAGATGCTGTGCAGATTAGGAAGGAGTTGATTGATTTCTGCGAGGAAAAATATGGGGTTAAGCTGGAGAACACAAAAGTTGAGATCGAACATATCACCAGGGGGATCCATTTTCTAGATCATATAATTTCCCGTAGAGTCATATATCCTACACTTCACTATACCGGGACAGGAGGGAAGATTGTCAGCCAGAAAGGAGCTGGAACTTTACTTTCAGTAACTGCAAACTTGAACCAATGTATCAGCCAGTTCCGCCGCCTTGATCTTGTCAAGGGAGACAAGGATCCAGAGCCGTTACCGTGTATTGCAATGTTCTATTCAGGACAAGCCCACACAAATTCACAGATGAATAAGTTTCTTGAGACCATGGCGGATTGGTACAAGTACGCAGATAACCGCAAGAAAGTAGTCGGCTTTTGTGCTTATGTAATAAGGAGCTCCCTGGCAAAGCTGTACGCTGCCAGATATAGGTTGAAGTCTCGTGCCAAAGTTTACAAAATGGCTTCTCGTGATTTAAGCAAGCCTTTGATAGAGAGCACTAGGAGAGACGTACCAGAATACTCTGACCTCTTGCGGATGGGTCTTGTAGATGCTATTGACGGTGTGCAGTTTTCTCACATGTCTGTGATTCCTTCGTGTGACTACACTCCTTTCCCGAGGAATTGGATACCAGATCATGAAAAGTTATTGAATGATTACATCCGGCTACAGGATCCTAACTATTTCTACAAATTGTACAAGACTGTGAAAAAGCAGGACTTGGTTCTTCCTCAAGATGACATGTCTAAGATTGTTTGGGACTGTAAGCAACATGGAATTCGTAGCTCTAAATTTGACAGCAATAGAAATAATGTGGGAAAATCTAGCATTACAAATATTGTTGAAAAAACGACAAATGATACTGGAATTTCAGATACTGGATAATTTTTGTGATATGTATCCAGTGATGGACCCATTTGTGGTATCTAATCTCATTTCAGACATGGAAATACCAGAAAATATTATCTGTGTAAAAAGTTTATCGGATTAGCCTTTCATTAGTCTCTTGTTATTCAAGAGAACAGAAAAGTGATAGGCTGCATGCTGCTTCACAGGTGAGGTCTTCTTCCATCTGTTTAATTTTTTTAGCTAACCTTTTACCTGTCTTATTCTCAAAGTCATTTGGCATTATCCTTTTATCCATACATTTTATTCATTCTGAAACGCAATTTTCTCTTTTCTTTTTAATTTCTGCTCCTATTTTCAACATCTCTGAATCATTCAGGTTCCTCTTTGTTTTAGGTCAGATTTAACTAATTGTGGATCCGAAGCTTCCTACTAATGTAAGATAATTGCCATATTTAAGTATGCCAAAGTTGGATTGGATCTATGACTGCTTATACCAAGTAGCAGAATGCCGAGAAGTTTTGTATTTTTTTTTGGATACACACACACATAAAACACGGACTCGTGTGCATGTGCGCAAGCGAAACTTCCTACTAGTATAAGATCATTGCCTTTTCGAGTGTGCACAATACCAGAGGACGTCTTTTTAATAAAGACAGAGTGATCAACATGAGATCTGAGAAAGCCATAAGTAGACATAATCTTGCTCAATTTGTCAAACCAGACGTGTTGTGTTGCTGAGAAGCTGAAGAGAACGAAGGCTGCTCTCAAGAGTTGGTCTAGGGGCTTAATCAACTTGCAAAATCTGGTTACCATAGCTGATGAGGAATACAAAGAGGCGGCCAGGGATCTGAGGCTGCATACTGATCTGTCCAAAATCAAGAGTGAGGAAGATAAAGGAAAGAGATTGATGCAACTAGAGAAAGCAGAGGAACTATACCATTGGTAGCGCAGCAGACTCAAGTGGATCAAAGATGGTGATCGGAACACCAAAATATACCATAATGAGCTAGAGGTTTAGTGAAAATGTTTGCCAACTGATTTTCCATGTCCACATGTGTGATATAGATTTTCTTTTTGGCAATGTGATCACAAAGAAAATGATGGCGAACCTTTATATGCTTAGCTCTACTATGCAAGATAGGATTATATGACCAATTAATTGCACTAGTATTATCAAAATAGATTGGAGAAGCATCAAAATGAATGTTAAATATTGGAGCATTTGCTTCATCCATAGGACCTAGGCACAACAACTCCTGGATGCAATGTATTCAGCCTCGGTGGTTGATAATGCCACTGTGCTCTGTTTCTTGGAGAACCAAGACACCAAGCATGGTCCTAGGAGAAAGCAAGTGCCACTTGTGCACTTTCTATCAATCAAGCACCCTGCATAATCTGCATCACTATAAGAAGTAAGAGTAAAGTCCCTTGACTTGGGATACCATAGTCCAGAATTTTGGGTTTTGGCTAAGTACCTTAAAATTCTCTTAACACCTATAAGATGTGATTTCTTAGGATTTGATTGAAAGTGAGCACACAAGCCAACACTAAACATTATGTCAGGTCTAGAGGCAGTTAAGTAAAGTAATCTTCCGATCATACCTCTATAGAGCTTCTCATCTACCTTCTCACCTTCTTCATCTTTGTCAAGTTTGGCAGTGTTTGACATGGGTGTGTCTATCGGCTTGGTGTTCTCCAAAGGAAAAAAAGGAAGTTCATATCCGATAGGATAGTGAAAGTCCATAAATAGACTTTTTGAGGCGACCAACTTTGTGTGACCCCTTGAGCAACAAAACCAGGTGGTTGCTCCATATAAACTTCCTCCTGGAGATCACCATAAAGAAAAGCATTCTTGACGTCCAACTGAATAAGGGGCCAATCCAGATTAATTGCCACAGAGAGCAGAACCTGCACAAAATTTAGCCTGACACCAGGAGAAAAAGTTTCAAAATAATCAATACCATACATCTGAGTGTACTCTTTTGCCACTAGGCGGGCTTTCAGGCGTTCAACAGTCCCATCAGGATGATACTTGACAGTGTACACCCAACAGGTTTGCAATCAGATAGAGGATCAACCAAATCCCATGTACCTCTGTCAGTAAGAGCATTCATCTCCTCATTCATGGCATGTGTCCAGGCCGTACTTTGTAACGTATCATGAACATTTTTGGGGACATAAACAACAGAAAGAGCAACAACAAAATTACTAACATGGATACTCAGGTGTGCTATAGAAACATAGTTAGCAATATTATGAGAAGTGCATGATCGGGTACCTTTCCTGAGAGCAATAGGTAAATCTAGATCAGAAGTTACCTCAGCAGGTGCAGGACCTTCCGAAGGAGAAGATTGGTTGTCTGTGGAGGGGGGGTCTTGAGCAGGAGAAGACTGCGACGACCGATTCCTGCGTTGGTATACAATAAGGGGAGGAGACGTAGTCTCAGTAGACTACACAGTAGATGGGGAATCACTAATAATAGGCAAAGGCGCTGAAATGAGATATGAGTCCAACGTGTTCCCCCTAGTAGAGTAGTATGGGGTGTCCTCAAAGAAAACCACATCACTGCTCGTGAACCACTTCTTAGTAACATGACTATAGCAACGATACCCTTTCTGAGTCCGTGAATATCCCAGAAAAATACATTTTTCAGCCCGAGGAGACAACTTGTCCAGAGTTGGTCCAAGCAAACGAACATAACAAGTTGACCCAAAAATCCTCGGAGGAATAGAGAAAAGAGGAAGATGGGGTTGTAGCACTTGGACATGAATTTTTTTCCCAATAACAGACGAAGGCATACGATCTATAAAAAACAGGCAGTGAGCACCGCTTCTGGCCAAAAATGTCTTGGAACAGTAGAATGCAGCATGAGTGTTCTAGTAACTTCAAGTAAATGCCTATTTTTTCTTTTAACAACACAGTTTTGTTGGGGTGTGTAAGCACATAATGTTTGATGAATTGGACCCACAGAACGACAAAATAATGAACATTTTTTTGAAAAAAATCCAAAGCATTATTAGTACGAAGGATTTTAATAATCATAGAAAACTAAGTTTTAATTTCAGCAAAGAAGAATTTAATAGTAAGCAAGACATTTGATCAATCTTTCATCAAAAACAACCAGGTAGCAGGGGAGTAATCATCAATGAACAAAATAAAGTATTTATTGCCTGACAAATTTGGAACATGACAAGGACCTTGTGAAGAATTAGGTTGCTGCATTGTGCAGCGTTAGTTAGGGCAGCAATGTGTTGTCCCTCTTTTATTACTAACTGAGAAGGGAAAATTATAGAGAGGTCCAACAGTAAAGGTAAATGACATAAAGAAATATAAGAAACATAAAACAACTATATTAACACTCCCCCTCAAGTTGGAGCAAACACATCATGTATGCCCAACTTGTTACTAAGACTCTGAAACATTGCTGGACCCAATGGCTTTGTAAGAACATCAACAAGTTGGTCTTCGGATTTGACATGAGGAGTCACCACCTTTCCATTCTTGGCTTGATCTCTGACAAAATGACAATCAACTTCTATGTGCTTAGTGCGTTCATGGAAGATTGGATTCTTAGCAATATAAATTGCAGCTTGATTGTCACATCTGAGCTCAACAGGAGATATCACATGAATTTTCAATTCAGATAGCACGGATTGAACCCACTGTAGTTCACAACAAGCATGAGCCATAACTCTATACTCTGCTTCTATACTAGAACGAGCCACCACATTTTACTTCTTGTTTTTCTAGGTGATAAGATGATTCCCTAGAAAGGTACAATATCCAGATGTGGATCTTCTGTCATTTTAATTACCAACCCAATCTGCATCTACATAGCCAGTAAGAACAAGAGTAGACGTAGGTGTCTTAGGTCTAAGATATGTGATCCCTTTTCTAGGTGCACCTTTTAGATACCTAAGAATGCGCCAGACTACTATCCAATGAGCCTGCTTGGGTGAGCTCATATGCTGACTCACCACTCCTACAACAAAGGAAATTTCAGTACGGGTAACTGTCAAATATATCAACTTACCCACAATCTTCCTACAGTACCCTATATTAGGATAATCAGTGTCATCAGTCTTCTCCTTCACATGATAGTTCATAGGAGTGGATACTGGCTTGGACTCACTCGTGCTTGTCTCATGAAGTCGATCAAGCACATATTTCCTTTCAGATAAATTAGTGCCTGCATGAGATCGAAGAACTTCAATGCCCAGAAAGTACCTCAATTTGCATAGGTCCTTTGTGTGAAAGTGCTTCTGCAGTCCTTTAACATGATATGCCTACATAATTACTGCCAGTAATAACAATATCATCAACATAAACGACAATAATAATGGACCTATGAGAAGAATTAGAATAGAATAATGAATGATCAGTCACAGAACGTGAGAAGCCCATTTGTAATACAATAGAACTGAACTTGTCAAACCAAGCTCGAGGAGATTGTTTCAGCCCATAAATGGCCTTCTTCAATCTACACACCTTCTGACACTCCCCCTGAGCAACAAAGCCAGGAGGTTGCTCCATATATACTTCTTCCTGTAGATCACCATGTAGGAAGGCATTTTTCTGACATCGAGCTGATATAGTGGCCAGTCAAAAGTGGTAGTCAGAGAAATAAGGATCCTCACAGAATTAAGACGAGCCACTGGTGCGAAGGTCTCAAAGAAATTTACACCATATGTCTGAGTGTATCCTTTCGCCACCAGTCTAGCCTTCAATCGCTCTACTGAACCATCTGGATTGTGTTTAACTGTGAAGACCCAGCTGCAGCCCACAACATTCTTATCTGAAGGTAAATCAGTAAGCCCCCACATATTATTCTGTACAAGTGCAGACATTTCAGATTTCATCGCCTTTAATCAGCCAGCATCCTTCATTGCATCAATATGATTCTTTGGAATAGTCACATAATCAATCCCCAGAGCAAAAGAGCGTGCCTGCTTAGACAGGTTTGATAAACAACAAACACATGCAATAGGATGACGAATAGTACATGAGCGAGTACCTTTGCGGAGAGTAATGGGAACATCAAGATCAGATTGCTCTTCAGGAATCTCTTGAGTAGAGGAAGATGGGGAAGGCACATCGACTAGAGTCGCTACCTCATCATGATCTTGCCTGCTTCGTCTGTGATATACCTGAAAGTATTGCTGAATTGGAGGAACATGACCAGATTGCCCCTCCTGGATTATAGTATCTTAAAAAATGACGGGTGGTACTCTCTCACTTTGCTGTGGTAGCACTCCCTGACTGATTTGTGATAGTGGCACTCCCTCACTCTCACAAAATTTCTCCCCCTTACTGGAAACACTAGAGAAATATGGAGTGGACTTGTGAAAGGTGACATCCCTAGATACAAACATGCGGCGAAGACTTGGACAGTAACACTTGTACCCCTTACTGGTATTGGAGTACCCAAGAAAGAGAGTCCTGATAGACTGCGAAGACAGTTTGTCAGCCTTAGGATCAAAATTATGAACAAAGGAGGTGCAACCAAACACTCTCAGAGGAACAAGAAAGGGCTGATCATGAGGGCGTAAAACGGAGAACGGAGTACACCCTTAGAGAACAGAAGAGGGCTGCCTATTAATAAGAAAATAAACAGTCAATAAAGCATCAAACTAAAATTTCCTAGGAACATTGGATTGAAACATAATCCAATACACCCTTAGAGTACAGAAGAGGGCTGCCTATTAATAAGAAAATAAACAGTCAATAAAGCATCAGACTAAAATTTCCTAGGAACATTGGATTGAAACATAATCATCCTAGCAATATCAAGAAGATGACGATTTTTCCTCTCAGCCACCCCATTTTGTTGGGGTGTATGAGGGCAAGACGTACGATGTATCATTCCAATACAACTGCAAAAATCAGCCGTAGAACATATTCCAAGGCATTATCAGATTGGAGAATTTTAATATTGCAATCAAACTGGACTTTTATTTCTTGATGAAAATGTTTGACAATGGATAACACAGACTCTCGACTCTTCAACAAATAAGTCCGTGTCATGCGAGAATTTTTTTCTACAAAAGACATAAAATACTGAAAACCATTATAGCTGCTTTCTTTTACAGGACCCCAAACATCACTATGAACAAGATCAAAGGGACGAAGAGCCCTTTTATTGACACAACTAGGGTAAGACATCCTATGATGCTTCCCCAACTGACAAGACTGACACTCTATAGTAGACACATGTGATAAATCTGGTTCTAACTTCTGCAAACTCTCCAGAGAAGGGTGACCATATCTGTAGTGCCACAGTAAGGGAGAATAACTCAAAAGGATAGCAGGGGCTGGTGCAATAGGAACTTGACGAGGCAGACTTGCACCATGAAAGAGGTAGAGATCTTTCCTAGGCCCCCCACCAATCGTCCTCATACTCTTGAGATCCTGTAATAGAAAACAAGAAGGACCAAACGTCACTGTACATTTCACAGTATTAATCAATTTTGCAACAAAAAGTAAATTGAATGGAAATTCAGGCACATAATGTACAGATTGAGGTCAATCTTAGGAGTCAAAGAAACAAAACCACTTGCTAATACTTTCCGCACCAAACCATCAGCTAATGTCACAGTGTGGAATATATGAGTCAAAGGAGTGAAACAATTTCCTCATACCAGTCATATGTTGCGAAGCTCTAGAATCTACCACCCAGGAAGGAGAAGAACCGGAAGCCATGAAGGAAGAACTTGAATTTGCAGAGGTGGAAGCTAGGTGAGCTGAAGACGGAGAGACTCCCATGTTCAGATGTTGAGTGGCCCAAATACAAGAGTCATATTCTTTCCTGGTGATGGTAATTCCAGAAGCACTAGCTGAAGAAGCAGTAGCAATAGTAGGAGGAGGCTCAGACGACTCAATGCTACCAGAAAAGTGAGTTGTCCCAACAGGAGGCGCAGAGGGTCTTCCATGTTTCTTCCAACATCTCTCAACAGTATGTCCTGGATGACCACAAAAAGTACACTTTGGCCTAGTGGATCCTCCACGTCCAACACCTATGCGTCCTCCTCTAACTGCAGTAGTAAGAGATGCCTGAGACTCTCCAAAAGGAGCTGTAGACGAGTGAACTGGTTCAAAATTTGATTGCTGAATTCTGGAATAAGCTTCCTCCAAACTGGGAAGTTTATCAACTGCTAGAATCACACTTCGTCCTGAACAGAAAGACGAACTCAGCCCAGAAAGAAACTTCGTTGTAACTAGATCATCCCTGTCCTTGACTTGCTCTTGCGTAGTCACAGGATGGTAAAAACTCAGCTCTTGGGCAATAGACTGTATCATCCCAAAATATTCCTCCAAAGACCAATCTCCCTGCTGTTCTGCAAAAAGGCGATCATAAATCATAAACTGTCGCAGAGCATTCTTCTCCTGAGAATAATGCTTCTTTATAGCATCCCAGATGTCCTTCGCTGTGGAGTAGAACATGAACCTAGCAACAATACTAGGCTCCATGCTCCCCCATAGCCATGTTTTCACTAGACTGTTGTAATGCTTCCATTCAACATATACCTTGTCGGTCTCGGCAAGAGGACCAGAATCGACATGTTTCGATTTATCTTTGGACTCTAGAACAATGTAGACATCATTCATCCACAAAAGATAGTTCTTCCCATTCAGCTTGATGGCGGGAATAGGTGACGCCTCATTGTAGACAACAGACGTTTTGTCCTCCATATTCAGTTGTGATGTAGGGATCTTCAAACTATTGTTGATAAAGCAAAGACGGAAAAATACACGTCCCCGATAACAAACGAGGTGACGGATTGATACACGTCACGACAAAGAGAGGAGTGACAAAGAGATACACGTCACGTTACGAGAAACAAGATGCGTTTCTGACGCATCCACAACCTCCAAACGAATACTTCCTAATCACACATGGAGATGTGATCAAGAAGTCTCTACGTAGATGCGGACCCTTCGATTTGGAGTTTTAGAACTCCGTCTTAGCCTTTGAAGATGCTCGCACTACTGGCTAGAGAGAACGCCCAAGGTTGTTGGCACCGTTCACGTCGCCGTACTGTTTACGCCGAGTTACTGTTCACGTCGCCGTACTGTTCATCGCTCTGGTACCACATGAAGAATTAAGTTGCTGCGTTAGTTAGGGCAGCAATGTGCTGTCCCTCTTTTATTACTAACTGAGAAGGGAAAATTACAGAGAGGTCCAACAGTAAAGGTAAATGACATAAAGAAATATAAGAAACATAAAACAACTATATTAACAGACCCCATACGTCAGCATGAACTAAATCAAAAATATTTTTGCTACCAATCAGAGATTTTTTGGGAAACACAATTCTGGATTGCTTGCCTAATTGACATGACTCACACTGAAAACTGAGCGTTCCTACACCACAAATAACATGTTTTAATTTATCAGTTGATGGATGCCCAAGTCTATAATGCCACTGTAACGCATATACAGAAGAAGACAGTGTTGAAGCTAGAGCTGTAGTGCCAATATGTTTCAAATCATCCAAGTAGTAGAGTCCATCAGGTCCTTAATGCCCCCCCACCAATCTTCATCCTCGTGCGAAGGTCCTGAAAAACACAAGTACCCGGTACAAATGTCATACTGCAATATAGATTATGTACAATTTTACTGACAGACAACAAGTTTAGCGGGAAATTGGGCACATATAAAGCAAATCTCAGAAGAATTTGAGCACAGATATCACCAATTCCAAATACAGTAGATTTTGATGCGTCAGCAAGCATAATAGCAGATTTAGAACAAGGTTTAGACAGTCTAGAAAAGAGAGAATGATTGCCAGAGATATGTGAAGAAGCACCAGAATCAATCACCCATTTGGTATTACCAACACTAGGAGAGGGAGCACTCAGAAAGGCAGAATCACAACCAGTGTAAGTTGCAGCGTGAGCTCTAGATTTAGCAGCAGAAGAAGATGAAGCACTGGTCTTTTCTAGCAGGAGGCGTTCCACCTCGGAGCGGATGAAATCAACAGTGGAGGAACTTGAGGTAGCAGTAGAAGGTATCCGAGAAGCACCCTCAAACACAACATTGGCCCATACAAGTGTGCCATGTTTCTTCCAGCATCTGTCTTCAGTGTGGTATGTGTGACCACAGAAGTCACAATACCGCTGAGCGGCGGCACCTCCAGAGACATCAACAGATGAGCCACGATCAAGGGATCTACGGTTAAGGGACCCACGTCCTCGTCCAGAAGCAGATGAACGGTTGTTCGGCGGTTGACCCCGACCCCGACCACGACTATGACTAGACATAGCAACAAGGGCAATGGTGTCACCAGTCTCAGAAGGCAGATCCGACGAGGAAGCCGGCAAGCGTTGTAGGCACTGGAAAGCACTCTCCAACATCGGTAGAGGATAATTGGCAAGGATATGGTCAACAACTCCAGCATATGAGTCAGGAAGTCCACATAAGAACTGGACAACCTGGAGTTCCTGCCATTGGCGCTGCATAGTAGCTAAGTCAGCAGATAGCGGATGAAGGTTCTCAAGTTTCGCCCAGACGCCTTTAAAGGTCGAAAAATAGTCAACAATATTAGGGCCAGTGAAATGCAGGCGGGTCAGCTGTTTGTTCAGATCAAACACTTTCTTCGGATTCTTGCTGTGAGAGTAGGTATTGGCCAGTTGATCCCACATCTCCTTGGCAGTTGGGAGACGAAGTAGAGTAATGCTGATGTGAGTTTCGCTGTTGTTCAGGATCCACGTCATCACAATCGAGTCATCCTTGACCCAATCATCGTAGATCTTTTTATCCTTAGACTCGGCAGTACTAGGCGGAGCAGGAGGCAGATCCTGAGTGAGATGAGAGTGCTTGCCTTGAGATTTTGCAAAGATCTCCATGGAGCAGACCCAATGTTGATAGTTGTGCCCATCCAACTTCATAGTAGTCACCTGATGACGAAAATCATCATGGAAGGAAGCCATGATAGAGACTGAGTCCAAAAAGCAGAAAACAACAGCTAGTTAGAGCCGCCTAGATCCTCCGGCTAGGCGGCAGTAAGCAAAGAAGAATTGGAAGGACCAGTTTACATGAAGACTACGCCGAGACACATCAGAGAACCCGACAACTCAAGCGCCGACAAGGGCAAAGAGGAGGAGGGCTGTGGAGACCCTCAAGGCAGATAACCAATGATGGCGAGGAGCAGTGTGGGCGGCGCTAGCAAGCCAGGCCCACACGGGGAGAACCGTCGACGGCTGCGGCAAGTGCGGTCGACCGCACAACGGCAGGCGGGCGGGCGGGCTGCGCGGGGGGGGGGGGTGTCGGCGAGAGAGAGAGAGAGAGAGGGCGGCGGCTACGGAGGGGTGGGTGGCGGCTAGAGAACCCGCTCTAGTACCATCTTGAGTTGTGTAAGGGTTAGGGTGCACAATATGTGTACCCCGTATATTTATAAAGAGAACAATTACATATGGGTCCATATAGAATATGAAAACAACAAGTGAATATAAAGAACTAAATAAAACACTATTTAACAAAGTCAAACACAAATGTCATCTCATCCACGCTACATTCAATTTTATATGCGCATTGGAGTACGCATTGCATACATCATGAAATCAAGCCTTCAAAGGCATACTATCAAACAAACCCATATTGTAATCACAATAATAGACGATTTATTCACAAATAACAATGTGAGCCAAGCACCAAAAGAATGCACTCAATAGTAAAATATTTTGCAGATCTAAATTTTTGACAGTAAATTATAGTGGTGGTGGTGAGGTATGTTGTCATTTGTAGAAGAGGATAGTAAAAAGAGTGATGAAGGTAGAGGATTAGGAAGAAAAGGAGGTGTAAGAGGAGACTGCTGATGGTAGCGGTGGTGGAGAAATAGAACATAGGTATCGTACGTGGATGAGGAAGAGGAGAGATGGGGGAAATGTTCTGACATATGCTGAATAGAGCAGGACGAGGAGAGAAAAATTAGTTTTTGCAGTGGAGGAGGAAGAGGAGGGCAGGAGGAGAATGCTCTCGGTAGTGGTACTTGTGGTGGTTAACTGGTTATAGAGGAGATATATAACACACTGTGAAACACAAAGCAGTTTTGGGAAGCGTAGGGTTGCACAATGTGTGCACCCTCATATATATAACACTGAAACATTTACAGAGAGGTCCACATATAATATGGAAATAACAAAACAACTAACAAAATATATAAAATAGGAATATATGTTAACACTCCCCCTCAAGTTGGAGCATAGATATCAATCATGCCCAACTTGTCCGTCAGTGTGCAGAATTGCTTCTTCGCCAGCAGCTTGGTGAAGATGTCAGCAACTTGGTCTTCAGAACGAGTGAAGGGAGTGCAGATCTTGCCAGTCAGAATGGATTCCCGAATAAAATGACAATCTACTTCAATGTGTTTAGTGCGCTCATGATAAACTGGATTATTCGCAATGAAGATAGCAGCTTTATTATCACAGTGCATAGGTATAGCAGAAGAAGAATCAACCCCGAACTCTTTTAACAGAGAGCGCACCCACAACAATTCACAGGCAGTATGGGCCATGGCCCTATATTCAGCTTCAGCACTGGACCTGGCCACAACATTTTGTTTTTTACTCCTCCAGGTAACAAGATTACCTCCAACATACGTACAATACCTAGAAGTAGATTTTCTGTCAACTCTGCTGCCTGCATAATCAGAATCAGAGTACCCTTCAAGAGAACAGTGTCCATGCTTCCTGTAGTGAAGTCCCTTGCCAGGAGACTTCTTCAAATATCGTAGAATCTGACAAAGAGCATCCCAGTGACACTGTCTGGGTTTATCAAGGTACCTGCTAAGAAGACCCACTGTAGTAGAAATGTCAGCTCTGGTGACAGTCAAATAGATGAGTTTACCAATCAGCCTCCTGTACTTTTTATGATCAGCAAAGAGAGGAGAAGAATCATCATCCCAATTTACATTAGGATCTAGAGGAATATCAGCAGGTCTCGCCCCCAGCATACCAGTCTCCTGCAGTATGTCTAGGACATATTTTCGCTGAGACAACACAAGAGCATTAGAATTTCTAGAAACTTCTATGCCCAGAAAATATCTAAGTTTACCCAAATCTTTGGTAGCAAAGTGCTTGCCTAGATGAGATTTAGTAGCCTGAATACCAAGAGAATCACTGCCAGATATGATAATATCATCAACATAGACAATCAGAATAATAATACCAGCTGAAGTCTTCTTGGTGAAAACAGAATGATCCACCTGAGATCGCAGAAACCCAAAATCAATCATAATTTTGCTCAATTTATCAAACCAGGCACGGGGACTCTGCTTAAGCCCATAAATAGACTTCTTTAACCTGCAAACTTTGTGAGACTCCCCCTGAGCAACAAACCCAGGAGGTTGCTCCATATAGACTTCTTGTAAATCACCATACAAGAAGGCATTTTTCACATCTAGTTGCAACAGTGGCCAGTCAAGATTAACAGCAACAGACAGAAGAATTCTGACAGAATCAAGACAAGCAACAGGAGAGAAAGTCTCAAAATAGTCAATACCATAAGTTTGGGTGTAGCCTTTAGCAACTAACCGTGCCTTCAGCCTTTCAACAGTGCCGTCAAGTTGATATTTCACAGCATACACCCATCTGCAACCTACAGGTTTACACTGAGGAGGTGGATCCACCAGCTCCCAAGTATCTCGTTCAGCAAGAGCCAACATCTCCTCCTTCATAGCAGACAACCATCCAGTACTCTGTAGAGCATCCTGGATATTCTTGGGAACAACAACAGCAGATAAGGCATATACAAAATTGCTAGAATGAACATTCAGATGATCAGTAGAAACAAACTGAGCAATACTGTGTGATGTGCAGGAACGAGTACCCTTTCTAAGAGCAATGGGTAAATCAAGATCAGAATGTACCTCAGGTGTAGTAGAACCTTCTGGAGGTGAAGATTGGTTTTCATGGGGGGTTTCTTGAGTAGAAGGTGCTCTGTTCCTGCGTTGATAAACTATAAGAGGAGGCTTAGCAGCCTCAGTAGTGACTTTATCAGTAGTATCAGGCACACAATCAGGAGTAACAGGTAGAGGAGAAGCAATAAGATCATACTGTAAACTGTCACCACGAGTAGAATAGTAAGGGGTATCCTCAAAGAAAACTACATCACTGCTAGTATACCATCTTCTTGCAGTAGGACTATAACACCTGTATCCCTTCTGGGTACGAGAATATCCCAAAAAAATGCACTTCTCAGCACGAGGAGACAGTTTATCAGAAGTAGGTCCAAGTAACCTGACAAAACAGGTACATCCAAAGATCCGAGGAGGCACAGTAAATAGCTGAATATCGGGTTGAAGAACTTGAATAGGTATTTTGTTTCCAATCACAGATGATGGCATTCTATTTATCAGAAAACAAGCAGTCAATATAGCCTCAGGCCAAAACGAGCGAGGAACATGTGCATGCATCATAATAGTTCTAGCCACCTCTAACACATGTCTATTTTTACGCTCAGCCACACCATTTTGCTGAGGTGTATAAGCACAGGAGGTCTGATGTATTGTACCCACAAATTTACAAAAAACATCAACATCTTTTTTAACAAATTCCAGTGCATTATCAGTACGAAAAATTTTGACAGACACACCATATTGTGTTTTTATTTCAGCAAAAAAGAACTTGATAATAGACAAAACTTCGGACCTACTTTTCATCATAAACAACCAAGTAGTCCTTGAAAAATCATCAATAAACAGAATAAAATACTTATGACCAGATAGACTCGGCACATGACAAGGTCCCCATACATCAGAATGCACTATATCAAACATATTTTTACTGCTAATCTGACTGCGTCTAGGATAAACAACTCTAGTCTGCTTTCCAAGTTGACATGACTCACACTGAAAACTACAAATGCCAAGATCAGAAACTAAGTGTCGAAGCTTTTCAGATGATGGATGGCCCAGTCGGTAGTGCCACTGTAATGCAGAAACTGAGGTAGATAATGCATGAATCACAGATGCTTTAGCTGCTTTTGGCAAATGATCCAGATAGAAAAGTCCATCAGCACCTTCATACCCCCCACCAATCTTCATCCTCGTGCGAAGGTCCTGAAAAACACATGAACCAGGAATAAAAGTCAGACTACACCGTAGGCTGCGCAATATCTTGCTGACAGACAACAGATTCAAAGGAAATCTAGGCACATATAAGGCAGATTTCAGCAGAAAGTCAGAAACAATATCCCCTACTCCAGACACCGCAGACTTGGAACCATTAGCCAGCATAACAGATGAGGGTCGAGCAGGTTTATATAATTTGTGAAACAGTGATCGATTTCCAGAAATATGTGAAGAGGCACCTGAGTCGATGACCCACTTAGTATTACCAGGAGTAGAAGAAGAACTCAGGAAGGCAGTGTCATAACCAGAATAAGCTGCGGCATGAGCTCCACTAGTCGAAGCTTGAGACGACGCACCAGCTCGCTCAAGAAGAAGACGCTCCACCTCAGCACGGATGTAGTCAACAGTCGCACCCGAGGAGGCAGAGTCAGTAGGCTGAGTCGTTCCTTCTGATGTTGTAGTAGTGGAGTCGACAGCTGCATTGGCCCACGCCGGCTTACCATATTTTTCCCAGCATTTTTCTTCAATATGGTTGGACCGGCCACAGAAGGTACAAAGGCGCTGTCCTGACTGAGGATGCGCACCAGCAGTAGGGGCAGTAGAAGAGGCTCCACGACCAGGAGTAGCCCGTCCTCGTCCTCCACCCAGGGGAGGACGGCTGTCAGTAAAGTGACCACGACCACGACCACAGCCACGACCAGATGCTGCAGCAAGAGCCGAAGAGTCCCCAACATCAGTAGTCAGAGACGATGAAGACGAAGGCAAACGCTGAAGGCGTTTGTAGGCACTCTGTAGTGACGACAGAGGGTCACTGGCTAAGATCTGGTCCACAACTCCAGCGTAGGACTCGGGCAGTCCACAAAGAAACTGGACTAACTGAAGCTCCTGGCGCTGATGCTGCATGGTAGCCAGGTCCGTGGAGAGAGGGTGATAGGATTCCAGTTCACCCCATAATCCAGTGAAGTCAGAGAAGTAATCCGCAATGTCCGTCCCCGTGAACTGTAGACGTCCCAGTTGCTTGGTGATGTCAAACACCTTCTTGGGGTTCTGACTATGCGAGTATGTACCGGCGAGCTGATCCCACATCTGCTTCGCCATAGGTAGGTGAAGAAGTGTGACACTAATCTTCTCAATGCTGCTGTTGAGAATCCAGGTCATCACAGTGGAGTCGTCACGAACCCAGTCGTCATACGCCTTCACATCTCTTTAACATCAGTGTCCTCTGCGGGTGCTGGCGGACCAACACGAGTAAGATGTGAGTACTTGCCCTGGGATCTGGCATAGATCGTCATGGAGCAGACCCAATGCGGATAGTTGCGCCCATCAAGCTTCACAGTGGTAACCTGACGGCGGAAGTCATCACTCGAGGACGCCATATGAGCAGTAGGCACAGAAGTAACAGGCACGATCAGGCAGGAGACGGTCTACGCCGTCAGACAGGCACAGCAGGCACAAAACAACAGAGAAGACCTCTCACATACGGTCTACGCCGAAGCGTAGAACAGAACCCGGTGGCACAACGGCCTACACGGGCAGGCAGGCAAAAGACCGAAAAAACGGTCTACGTCACACCAACTTCAAGCCACCGGACCGCTGTGGAACTTCACGGAGCCAACGTACCGGCGGCTAGGACCGCGGAGGCGCACCGGCCCCCTGCGGCGGAGTGGGCGCCCGACGGCTGCTGCCCGGCGCGGCGCGGCGCTGCCCGGCGGTTGCCGGCGCTGCCTGCTGCCCGGCGGCTGGGCGGCTGGGGGGGGGGCGGAGAAGAGAGAGAGGGGTGGGAGGGTGGCGGCTGGATCTACTGCTCTGGTACCATGTGAAACACAAAGCAGTTTTGGGAAGCGTAGGGTTGCACAATGTGTGCACCCTCATATATATAACACTGAAACATTTACAGAGAGGTCCACATATAATATGGAAATAACAAAACAACTAACAGAATATATAAAACAGGAATATATGTTAACACACACTTTGGAGGTGGATGAAGAAGAGGATGGGGAAGAATTCACAAGTCAGAGGGGAAGGAAGAAGAGGGAGGGAAGAAATGGGTAGGGCGAAGGGGATAGAAGATGAGAGAGAGGGGGAATAGGAGTGTAGGAGTAACCTCTTGTTGTGACTTTACCTCTTGGTGGAAATGGAATGCAGCACTACGATTACTGCTGCTCCTATACGATGTTTCCCGTTCTTTATTAGTGTTGGTTCGTGTCCTGGCTGTGTCCAAGATGTGTACAGCTCTTAATTAAAAAACAGGGGGTGGGGGGACTCAGACACGCCTGGGCTGTGTCCGCGCGTGTCCACAATGTGCGTGTTGGGCACATATCGGACATAGACACGACAGCCTCTGGGAAGTTTCCATGTTTCCTAGGTGCTTGCTATTTCTGATTGACATATTCTGTGCTGGCTAATCCCGATTGACATATTTCACTCAGTTTAGTCTGTCAGAAGAGCAAAACCCTCTTTTATAATTAAAAACATTGTTTAGTTGTGGGGAACATCCGAATGGTTGTTTCTGATATCTCTATGTACATGTCTATATATGCAGTTCTGAATTCAACTTCTGTCTAGGCCTTTGGATAAGATTGAAAAAATTATTCAACCCTACTTTAGAAGAGGAAGATATGCCAAAGGTAAGGTGGCCTATTGCTTGAGACAAAAGTTTGTCGATTGATGTTTGTGGAGAAAAGATTGCGTATCTAAGTTTCTTGATCGAGGACTTTTGTCAACATGAATTTTCATATTGAGTTTGATTATCGCTGGAGATGTAGCATATAGACTGAGAGCAGATGGTGATCTTTGTTTAGTAAAACCCGGGGATTTTCTCATCTTGAGGAAATGCCTTTCTGAAAGAGAAAAATGTCGATATAATTGGGAGAATTTTTTTGGTGAAATCTTTAACGATGGCTGCCTTGACTACATCATTTCGGTTGAATCTGGTGTAGCTAGACTTTTCGGCATTTGATTCCCTTTATCTGAACTGTCCTCTCTCAAGGGAGCTCCACCTAAAGATGGTTGCTCAGAGGGCTAATGGTTACCTTCTACATGCGGTGATTTTCCATGTAAGATTATTTTCTCTTTTTGTGTTGCTTCTCATTGTGCTGCTGGCTATGTTCTTTCACCAGTGCCCTGATAACAAGATGTTGTGGTGGGAGAGAACAAGAAGCTTGATGCTGCCAGGTTGATATAAACTCTTGATCAAATTGTCATCATGGAAGTAGGGTTGGTGGTCTGGGGCTATTTGGAACCTGCTTTTCTCTATTAATTTTCCTAGAAGATAATATGCGGAAAGACTCCATTAGAGGTGTTTTATTCACCCACTGAAGATGGGTCTTTCGCTGATTACTTGATGGCTTTAGATAGGCCCAAAATTTGTTCTTGGGCTCTGCAGTTCACAATATAATGTCGTCTGCAATTTAGAGACGGCAGTTTGATTTGGATCTTGCGAGGATGTGATCTCAGTGGGGCCGAGGGATGTGGTGGAAGCATAAATCCTAGTCTTTGTCGCTTTTGCTCAATGTGGCGTGATGGTTCTTTTACTCTTAATATTGTTTTATAATGGTCAGTAGTGTTTTTTATGGTTGGGATTAGTAATTTTTCTTCTGGGAGAAAGTTTGCGGGGTATGTGGGGAAAGGTGCAGTTGAATGCTACCAAGGGCCATTTTGACAAAAGTTCGCACTGCCTTTGCAATTTCGTATAATCATTCCTTTCTAGTAGAGTTGGGGCTAGCATGTGAGAAAAAGGACAAATTTACTTTTACTTGTCATTGCTTTTGCATGTCATCGTGCGTTCGTGCTGACTAAAGACTCACTGATGTCGTGATTTGTTACTTGCAGACATGCTTTGGATCCTTGTAAAATTTGTAATGACATATGTAAAGAGACAAGAATCTTCAGTGCAAAGAATCATGGGGACTCTGATATTTTGGAATCCAGCACACTCTTAACTAGTTCTCCTTGTGAAGTCGATGAATGGACCAGTTTTGGCACCTCTAGATCTGAAGAATGCTGATCTTGAAGTAATGGCGAATTGTGCTGTGATAATTTACATGCTGTTCAAGAGTACCATGCCTAAAGGGCAAGATGCCACTGCCAATCGAACTTCTGTTCACCGATCTGTGTAGTGCTTTACTGCTGTTTTCCTTCTTTTTTCTTTATACTTGCTAAAAGCCTCAGTATCAACATGTTGTGACTGCTGCCCTGGAATTGACACAGCGGCGTGTATGCTTCGATTGGGATGGATTCAGGCCAAGTTTGTAAAATGATGTCTGGTCTCTCACGGAAGCACCGAAGTCGATTAATAACACATGGAGATTAAAGGTGTTCACTTTGCTTTTCCATTCTCATATTATATGGTACGATATTGTAACTGTCATATATTTGGTGGCGGTTCATGATCGCAGAACTAAACAAGTTGCTTTCTGTTAAAGATCCCATTTGGAAAGGTACAGATGTAGCAAATCATACAAAGTGTGTCGACTTGGTTTGTCGGATAGTTGTTTACAACCTGTTGAAGTTTCTTTCCGCCCGCCAGCAGTTGTGTCGTTTACCTGGCAACAGAGACAATATAGAAGGCATTAAAACCATAAGTAATTCCCTGTCGTCGGAAAGAGGTCGATAGTTGCAAAGCTGAGGTGCCAGGCTGCCAGGAAACAAAATGCGTTCGTAGTTGCAAAGACGAGGTTGACAGTTGCCGTAGGAAAAAAACGTTTCCTTTTTAAATTTCTTAGAAGATTAAGTAAAATATTCACGTGTTATGACAATTGCGAAATAGACTGACTGTAGGCAGAATAAACATGATATTTCTTTTGTATGCTTACAGGTCGTCGTAGTTTGATCGTTTAACGCAGTCTAAAATCCACTCCCACAACAACGAGGCAATTCAGATTGTTAAATATTAAGTTTACTAGAAGTATGGGGCGTGCGATCAAGGCTCCAAGGCTCCAATCCCTGTCTTTTTGATTGGACGCTGTGTAACATTTTGCTACTGAAGGAGAGTGGCCGATCTAGGCTAGTGAGAGATCTTATTTGGACTTCATGAATTTAGCGACTTTCTTCCCTTGCTTCTCAGTTTGTATATTGTTATTACATTCATAGGAGTTCAGCTAAAAAAGAAAGCCCGGTGAGCACGAGCCATGTGAAACATGTCTCGGTTCAGTCTTATTGTTTGAGGCAACTAAAAAGATATCACCATTTGTTCAACAGCGTCACTTGCTTTAGCCTTTTGAGGTCCTATTATAAAAGTCAAACCACATCAAATATTCTCAAATATAAATAAGTATTATCATACGTCCTAGATTTTTAGAGTTTTATTATGGAGATAAGCTTCTACCACTGCACAGTGGAGGACACGTGTGTAGGCTGCACCAACCTAGTCATAAGTTGGGATGTTATGCTGCACCCGCACTATTTTCTCTTGTTGCCCTCTATTGTAAGAAACACAACCACTCTGGAAACCATGAGTTCGCTAACTTGCCTCTTGAAATACAATATTTGAGACATTACTGTTAATGTCTAGCCTTATTATTCTTTTAATAAAATCATAATTTCGTCGCGAGGTATACATATTTGTTCCTCAGACACCAATATTTTTTTGTAAAAATATTTTAAGTTTGTTTCTACCTTCACTTTGGTCTTTCTCCTATGAGCTTTTCCATCTATCACAAGCCATGTTGTCCTAACAACCCTCCATTGGCCCTGACCACCATGATAATTAGTGCCAATGGCAAAGAGTGGTGACACAAAAGTTCTTGCATATGCCATTTTGTTACACCTTTATCTCAAGAACCCCAAGTTGTTACTCATTAGCAATAAGAGTATCGACAAACAAGCGTTACACATTCCATGCAGAACCACCTTCCTTCTTCCTTTGTGACTGTAAGGCTCACACCTCAGCCTCTACTGTTCTCATACTTTGTCACCAACGCCTTAGCTCAAACTATACCATAGCTCAAACTATAGTCCCTCTAGGCCTTCCGTCTCCTTGAATTTGTCTCCTTCCATCTCTTTGATCAACCACTCCTCTTGTCTCACTGTTGTTGTAACTCTCCCACCTATGTTCTTCACTCATATCATTCCTCTTCTTTCGCTACATCCTTCACCATCATGTATCAACCTCCACCTCTACCTCTTCCTTTGCCTTTCACCCCTCCTAGCTTCTTGGCTACCCTTTTTGTCTTGCCATTGTACATGTTGCCAATGTAGAATTAATGAACAAAGACGAGTGGCGGAGGAGAGCGGGAACACATGGAGGGAGACAAAGCCATGAAGGGGGAGTTGGGGATGAAAAAGGCCATAAATGAGGTGGAATACAAATTGGTCCCTGTTTGGCTCCCTTTATTTAAAATTTATGTAGTTAATACATGATATGTACATCAAATTAATGATCACTAGTATTAGTTGTATTTGATTCAACACAAGGCATGGCGGTTGCAAGTTACACATATACCGATGATTTTATAACTACAGTTCTACCCACCTCTACTATCGTATCACCATTTTTGCATGTCATTTCTACTTGGCATGGCTCCCTTTCCCCATCTTAGCTTGACTAACTATAAGGATCTCATGTACTAAGTTGCTAAGCGATAGAGTTAGTAACTTCACTTAATTTACTATATCCATACCAAATGGAAATGATTTTGTGTAGTTTTTTCTCCTTTTATTATTTAAAATAAAAAATTAATCATCGTATACGTTGACGTGTGGGTTAATGTCTAGTTATGCATACAAATCAAGTTGGACCGGTCGGTGTCTCCTACTGGCAAGAGGAATATTTGGATAGCCAGACCGTCCGGTCCAGACTACCTTTATTCATGTGGCCAGAATCGGAAGGGAATGCGCGCTGACGGCCGTTGACAAGCTCGACTTCTTCCAATAAATGCGTTACTACACCGAGCGTATGGGAGGTATTTTCTCTGGCGCTTCGCCTTGGAGATTCTTCGAACAGTAGCAACCCGAGCTGCAGGCTACCAACCGCAATCTGCTAGCAAGGAAGGCGAGTTGAGGTGGGAAGAGAGGGAGGAAAAGGAAAAGGAAAAGGAAAAGGAAAAGGAGAAAGGAGTTAAGAACAAAGAACACAGAATACGGATTTTGCAGACTCCGCCGCGGCTACTGGACCTGCTCGGCTATTGGTGAGTTTGCCCTATTTCAGTAGCTGCCCATCTCTCTTTCATCGTGTCACCTGTTTTCTACGGCTTCTGCTTCCGTTTTTTGGTTGTATATCTGTTTTTGGGCTTGTTCAGACGATGTCTGGGGCAGTGATTTTGGAGTGCAGCTAGTTCTCGCGAAGTTTGGGGCATGTCAAAGTCATGTGATTTTTTCGGTTACAGTTCGTCCCTTTATGCTGTTTCTGATGTTGAACGCCTGTAATTTCACAGCAAGAAGAACTTACTTCGCTAGTTGCTGGCACTTTATATCTCATATGACTGTTTTTTCCCTTAATCATCCAATGCCTGGGCTCCGTCCCTTCTCTGAATTGGTCTTGATTGGGATTTGCAGCAAAATATAGAGTTTTGTAGCATCTATGTAGTCCCTTCTTAGGTACTTCAATTATGAAGTCCCTAGTAACCGTCAAATAACAATATACTCTTTTCTTCATGACTGTAAAAGAGAAAAAGGCGAATCTTATTCTTGTAAAGTTTTGTGGATTCCATGATAATGAAATCCGTTCCAGAGCACATGAGGCTCCATATGTAAGCCTGGGTGTGGTCCTTTTTTGCCTACCCATACAACTTTTATTTTTTTTGCTGAGATGCATAGAAACAAGAAGTTTGGTGGATGGTTCCTTGGTCCTGCAGAAGTTTGTTAAATCCTGTCGGACGAACTCGAGTGCATTATCAGTTTAAAAGAAATTGAACTTTGATAGGTGAGGAGAACCGAGTCTTAATCTCAGAAAAAGGGTCTTAACAATGGACAAACTTAGGCTCTATCTTTGAGAGAAAAAAGTTTCATGTAGCTTTTGAGAATCATCAACAGAGGAGATAAAGTGTATATAGCCAGAAGTATAGGGAATCATGTAGGGTCCCCACAAATCATAATGCATTAACTCAAAACGACATGGAATATTTTATTGGAATATTTTATTCATGTGGAATATTTTATTGGAAAGAACCTGGTCAGATTCACATTAAACACAAGAATCAGAAATGGCAAGGATTTTTTTTTTAAATTTCGCAAGAGAGGGATATGGTTGCAACTACAACTGTCTTTGTGTTGTTATTTAGTAAGTAAAGACCATGTGGTCACCTTCATAACCCTCATCAACGTCATCCTCTTACAAAGCTCATGCATAATGTAATAATCTGGGAAGAAAGTGAGCGGACATTGTTTTTGCTGTAACAATTTGTTGAGAGATAACCGGTAAAGAGGGTAGAATGTAAAGGCAATGAACTGGCACAAGCACTCCCAATGCTTTTGACATAGGAATTAAAGCCATCAACTAGAATAATGGGTGTGATGCTTGAATATTTAGTCAAGCAATCAACCATGGAGACATTCCAGCAAACGTGAGAAGAGGCTTCAGAGTTAATAAATCCAACGAGCATTACCAAATGTCGGTGCAGATGTAGGTGCTGTAGTCAGAAGGGCCAAGCTGCTATATGGGGAAGAGGTAGGTGCTGTAGTCAGGAGGACCAACTTGCTACATGGGGAGGAGGTAGGCACTTGAGATTGATTCAGAATAATAGCCGATCTCCAAGCAGAAGATTGGCAGGATTAGATGAGGGGCTAGAATTTCCAGAGCCACCCTCAGTAATGCCCTGATTTGCCCAAGCACGAGTACCGAGTTTAGCTCACAATAATCCCTAATTTGGTTATGACAAACTGACAATTGACCAAGAGGATAGAGCCGTATGACTTCCCAAGTAGTGGTCCTAGGGCATGATGCTATTTCAGAAGGTCATAAGCCGTGGAGATGATGGAGCCTTGTAGTTGAGTGGGGACAAGAAAGAAGGGGTGGTTGTGGGCATATGCAAGGCAAGAAGATGACGACGAGAACAAAAGAAGATAGAGAGAGGGAAGGAGAGGGGGGCGATGAGGGGAGGTTCTTCTCTAGGGTTTGTTCCATGATACTATGTCTAACATTATTGTATCTAAAAGAGATGATTCACATGCCAGAAGACTCTTAGAAATTGGAGTTTAGACAGGGTTAAACTCTTTATTATCAGATCAGGAACTAAAACCACTCATGCCTAACAAATCATTTAAGCCCAACAAGCAAGCCCACGTAAATACATTAACATGCATATCTTAGATAACATTGAATTTGTTGGACCCCAAACCATGCTTGTTTGGCATCTATTGACAAATTCTCATATTTAACTCTTCTTGACGTATATTACCTAGTCAAAGTAAGATGTTGGAATTGTTAGAATAAAGGAGTTCGTGCTATTTCTTTATTTATCTTTTACTTTATGTTAAGTCCATATTATTACATGGCCTCTTTGTGTAGTTTTTGCTTTTCTCATTAATACAAGTATAGGAGCAGATCTGCATTGGATCTCATGCTTTGTGTTTCCTTATGTAACATGGTATCAGAGCGTTTACAACGTCTCCCGTAGGAAACCCCAAGAGCGGCGACTGTGGCTCTCCCTAGGGCGACGGCTACCGCTGGTCTAAGCGATCTCCTCGCTCCATGCTTGGCTCTGCGACGAAGCAGACTTAGCGGCTAGGTGGAGTAGCAGCTTGTCACAGAGGCGGCAAGCACCAAGGGTTGATCCCTCCGACCACGGTAGCGACATCGATTGATCCCAGTCAGCCAAGCATAGGAGAAGCTCGCCGCAAAACCTGTTCCCTGTGACATAGTAGCTTTTTTCATGACGCAGGTGTAAAAGCAACATCAGTTTTTGGAACATGCCCCTCGTCTCCGGTTTCCCTCACCACACACTTCCCCTATGTGTGGTTGAGCAAATATGTTACTAGGGGGTTATTGATGCATCATTTCTGCATTATATTTCTCTTACGACGGTGCTGATTCCCGTCCTTATTTCTGTGTACGACGCTTATACCCGTCCATTTGATTTGTTGATCCCGTTTATTCAACGTTTGCATTATGGAGAAGAAGAGTGAATTTGTCTTGTAAAATCTCATTAAATGTTCTGATCATTTGGTCGTCGAAACACCGAGAATGCATCTTTTGAAGTCCCCATCGAAATTTGTCAAAATTTTTATTTTTGTGGCCACCGGAACGACGTTGATACCGCATATTTTCTTCCGTGAATCCAATGCAACATGGTTGGGATTGAGGCTTAGGCGATGATGATGATGATATATTATTTAGTTGTATTCAAACTACTTGTCCGCATGTACCTACCCCCCTTAGACATATATATATATATATATATATTTATATATATATATATATATATATAGGAAATGTGTACCTACCGGTACATGTAACTTATGTGTACCGGTCATTAAAACGGAAGATGTAAAACTTTTTAATCAAATCCAACCATATGGATTGAATCAACATTGCCTCGATTAGATGTGCTTAAAAGATCACAATCATATCTCATGTATATCATAACATATAACTAGATATCATTTAACGGTCCTTGCAGTTCATACAACTTATCGTTGATTAAAAAATATGCATTTCCTATAATTGGGTTATCTAAGAATGTCAGATTGAGGTGATTTTTGATACACATGTTATCTAAGGGATATACAACATATCCATAAGGTTAGATTGTATTGTGAAGTTGTGCAATTGCCATAAATGATGATGAGCCATATATATATATATATATATATATATATATATAGTGAAGCTAGAATACACTTAAGTGTATTTCAACCCAAATACAATCAAATTTTCCACCGTTAGATTAAGATGCTGATCAAATCCCAAAAAAACCATTGACTACTTGACATGACACCCGTGAATCGCCAATCCACGTACCAGACCCACCTCCTTTCTCATGACTCCGTGACTTAACTCCCGCCATCTCTCTTTACACATTGCTCGCTTCTCACCTTTCCGCTGCCTTTGCAGCTCCCACCTTTGATTCCTACTCTAAGTAGGTCTCTGCATGCTAGAAGCCGCATGCTTTGTCTTCTACCCCTTGATGGTTGTATACAAGTATATGTTTGTCTAGTGACCAATTCAGTTGCTGATTGGCAAATAGAAAAAGTGTTGTGCTTGCTTGAGATCATTGCAAACTAATCGCATATCTTCTTCGCCTTATTATTACTTCACTGTAGGCCTTACCCATAGCTCCTTGAGGATGCCTAGTCCCGACGATGGCTCAATCTGTAGGACTGGGACCCCATGGTCATCTTTAACTGACGCCCGACGTAGTCTTCCCTACGTAACCCCAAGGCAGTGGCCGCGACGGCAAGGGTGGGTGCCTAGGTTGAATATGTGATGAAGCATGACGTCGGGACCAATAGGAACAATGCGGTCACTCATCTGTGTATGCCAGGAAGCTGAACGAACATACATAGTTCGTGGCGCTCGGAAAGATCTCCATCGACGTGTGTTGTTGGATCCAGAAAGCTAGGTGCAAAAGGCCATGATCCAGGTTGATCTCTCCAAGACCATATGCGAGAAGCTGCAGGTCGTGTAGGAGTATGAGAGCGGGTGTCGCCGTGCCTGGCGAAGATGTCCGTCAGGTCGACTCTTAGCGGAGTTGCCACTAGTACATCAAGGAGATGGAGAAAAACAATGTTGAAGACCACCACTTGAATCAAACAATGTTCGTGGCCTGCTGGTAACTAGCTAGCAAGCTCACCGGTGCATGTGGATTGATATGCAGCTGACCAACATATATGATAATCAAGCTGTCGACCTCTAGGAGTATTAGCATGTGGTTTTGCATCCACATGTTTTGCACGGTGAAGTCCATCTTGCTGGTTTCATGAATTTTGCCAATGTCCTTCAGTCGCACCACAACCTTTTCCTAGTCTTCGATGCCAACAATGAACTTCTGATGATGGGGTCGGAGGCCACCAAGGTGAATGACCAACTGAGGATGAAATTTTTTTGGTACCCTCCCACCATTTGGAAGTAGTAGGTGTTTTGGCATGCAAAGGTTGTACATGTAGCTGTCATTCCTAACTGGAGTAGAAAATGTTTGACCTTATTATTCAGTTATAATACACTTACGACGGGGATGCAGCTGAAATGCATTATAAATATTGATTTCTTCAACTTATTCAAGTTCTGCAAACATATATGGTTTCTTAAGTCTGTGTTACCAGTTGTATATTACTGAACGGACAATCACAAAGAAGGCATTGGTTCATTTTTCAGTCACTCCTCACCACAAGTGTCTTGCAACATGAAGAGCAAGCAACACGTGGGGACATCTTGGGCAATTGGACAAGAACCGCGTTCATGAAATTCAGATTCTTGGCTAATTTATAGCATTTGCTTTGACGATGTTGACTACTGGAAAGGTGGAAAGACATGTTACGTTGGTGATTAAGATAGAAAAAGTAGGAAGGGATGAAGATTCACATGGTGGATAGGTCAGAAGATGATAAGTATGAACAACATCGACGTGCTAAGAAATGATGTCACGATGTGGTTTGGCAGTAAATTACAAGATCAGATTGTTGATATTGCAAATGCCTGAATTCACATGTTCTCATCAGTGGATTATACACAATTTCATAACAAATTGCATGATGAGGCAGTGTTCATTCTTAATTGTTTTAAGCCAATTATATATTATCTGGATGCATCTCTTGGTGCGTGTAGAGGTCTGCTATCTGCACTAGAGAACAATTCTTGAACTCGAATGCAGATGTTCAACCACCTTCCAATTCAGTTGATTGTCGATGTTGGAAAAAAAAAGAGCACCTTTGGATGAAGTAACCACTCTTCTGGTGCTCAGATAACAAACCATCTCTTCCATACCCGACCCATCATCTACAACAATAATAGCAGGCAAGCATCAAGCTCCGACTGTATGAAAATAGAGAAGAACCTGAACAAAGTGTTCGTCCATAAATACATCGCATGTACGGTCAATGTCTCACTAATTGACATCAAGTCAAACCCACACTCTGTTATCAAGAGGGAAGGTGCTAAGTGGACCAGCATCAAACTTACCACCTTGCTTGACAACATGTTCGACAACCTCCTGTAGTACATGTTCACCGTCAACTAAACTTGCTCCTTCACGACCAGCTCTGCCTCACGCTCCTAGAACCAGTTATGTGCCTTACTTGACTAACTAGACCTCAGGACGCAACTCAAAGACAAGGATGAATGATGAAATTGGTGGGAGCTGGAAGGGTGTAGAGAAGGACAGAAATAGAGATGAGAGAGTTTGTTGCAAGGTGAGAGAGAGAGGATGAAAACTCAGATGAGAAAGGTAACCCAGAGGAGAGAGGTAACAATGGTTTACAGCTGAAGGACGAGGTTCAAGTCAAGAATTTGAGGTCCCGTAACGTGAGTCGGGATTCCTTTTTCTGATCTGAGCTCAATCCAACGGTAGAAAACTTAATTGTATTGAGGTTGGAATACACTCGAGTGTATCTAGCCTCATTTTTTCTCTCTCTCTCTCTATGTATATACATATATTTAGTATATATATACATATATACATACTACTTTCAATTCATCTACATACACACACATACACACATGACTATACACACATTTCTATACACACATAGAGACATGCACGCACACACAAATTAACACACACACACACACACACACACACACACACACATATATATATAGAAAGAGAGAGAGAGAGAAAGTCAGGCTAGAATACACTCAAGTGTACAGATCACACGAATACACTCGTGTGTTTGCATATCAAGACTATTTTTTGCAAAATTTAAACCATTGATCTTCACCGTCATACTATAACTAGGCTACATACAAATTTTGAGCCCATCTGGATATGTGTAAGTCACTCATCCAAGGGCAACAAAATTGACGCGCAAAACTAATTTGAAATGCATAATTTTTGCGGCCTTTACAACATGACCTATAAATGTCCAAATGTGCTCAAATTTTGCGTATGAGCTATTCACAAGATGTTTAAGAAGATCAACGGATTAGATTTTTGAAAAAAATATTGCATCATGAAAAACTACTTAAGTGTATTCTGCTTCGAATACACTCGAGTGTATTCTAGACTGACTCTCTCTCTCTCTCTCTGTCTATATATATATATATATATATATATATATATATATATATTAGTATATACACTTTACTGCTTTTCTATACTTAGTGTATTTTGCTTTATGCTTTTTCTCTTTTTCTATTGTGTAGTCTTTATCCCACATGGGTTATCTATATACCATGTGTACTCTCTTGTCTTATAAAAGAGAGCCCCCTGTACTCTGTTTAATCATCCAATAATAAGCAATCTCGTTGCCGACTTCTAGATATATAACATTTTAGCACAGACACACACGTCTATACACATTTCTAGATATTATTGATTAGTATATATGCTTTATGCTTTAGATTTGTCTTTGTCTTTAGCTTTTATTTTATCCTATATTGCCTGCTTCTATTTCTCACTCATTATCTTATCCTATAAAAGAAAGTGTCTTGTGATTGTGTTAGATAGATCAAATAAAGGTTTTCTTATTTTATATGGGTATTAGACGTGTTTGATCCCCCTAACTTTAATGCTTTCCAAGCCTCTCATCTATGCCCCCAACCTCTCTAGCATGCTGCTCTCAACACTCCCCTTCCTTTGTCCTCCCCACCACTGCCCCCCTCTCCCTCCCTACAACCGTCGCCTCCATTCCCCCTCCTTACTGTCGCCCGCACCTCCCTCAACTCCCTCCACTTCTGTTGCCAACAACCTATCCCCTCTCCCTCCACTACTGCCACCAATAACCCCTTTTGCCTTTCACCCTCCGCTAGCGCCTCTTATACATCCTTCCACCCGCCGCCGCCACCCCCACTCTCCCTCCCCTTCCACAACCCACAACCACCCAACACACCTCCCATTCTGCTGCCCCCACCCTTCTAGTCCTCACACAACCACCTACCAACCCCGCCTTTCCTTAACTCCTTCCTACCGCCTCTTCTATCCCGTCATCCTACTGCCCCCTTGAATCATCAATCTCTTCTCTTCCTCCTCTTGCCCTTCCTCTACCCATTCTACCAAAAATAGCAAGTTGAAGTTTTTAAAGGTTCCACCTTTTTTCTGTCTACGCCACAAGATGGAGTAAATCTCCAACCGTGGTGGGTAGGTCCTTTTTCTTCTCTTCGCTACCCCTGTGCAAATTTCTCAGATCGGATGATATAGATCTGCTACTGCTCTCTACTGTCCCTATGCGGGGTTCCCAGATTTGCTGATCCAGAATTGCTACTACTCTCTGCTAGCCCTATGTGGGTTTCTCAGATCTACTGATTTAGATATGCTACTATTGCTGCTGCTTATGCTTCCCTGTGCACATCATTGCTCTGCTTCCTATGGCAATCCTACAGATCCTCCTCGGTCTTTGTGTGCTATGATTGTGAAGCTTGATGGATTGAACTATCATCTTTGGTCGACGTTGTTTGAACTTTATGTAAAAGCCCAAGGGGTTCTTTTCACTTATCTATATTGCTGCTAAAGTCCCTCCAGATGACTCCGCTGATGAAGATGCCAAGAAAGCCGACGCTCAATGGTCCAAAGATGATTCTAGAGTAATGACATGGATGGTGAACAATGTTGAACCGAAGATCAATCAGTCTCTCATCTGCCTTCCGAATGCCAAATTCATGTGGGATCAACTATCCGATGTACACTTTCACCTATAGAATCTGAAGAAGGTCTTCGAGATCTTCAAGAATCTGGCAAAGGAGTATTCGGCTAATGGATCCGTTTGAACACTACATCAGTGCTCAACACTCTGGGATGAATACCAATTATATCATCCTCTCTCTTCTGACATCACAGAAGTTCAACAACAACACAATGAACTTCAGTTGGTTCAGTTTTTGGCTAGACTTCCTCATTCTTTCTCTAGTGTTGTAGATCAAATCTTATCCAGTGATCCCTTACCAACTCTAGGATGTTCTCAAGCACGTTCAACATCTTCCTTCTATGTCTTCCCTACGTGCTCCTTATGATCACTCTGTTTTTGCGGTTCGCTCCAATGACTCTAGTCGAGGACGTGGATGTGGTCGAGGTTGCAGTCGTGATGGATGTGCTTCTGGTGCTCCTGGACATGGTCCTCCTCTTGGATCTGGGCAAGGACAACCTCCCACTACCAAATGCTTCTGCAACTTCTGTGGGCACACAAACCACAATGAAGATCGCTGCTGGAAAAAACACAGCCCACTTGGGTAAACCATGTCACCTCTGATGCTTTTAAAGACTCCTATGCCGCTACCTCCAATTGTACCCAACCCACCATTGAGTGGATATGCTCGGAGTTTGAGAAACTCCTTCAGGTTCGTCTATCCTCTCAACCACATGGCTAAGATGGAGGTCCTTCTACCTTACTTGCGTCTCCTACACCTTATGGTAAAAGAAATGGGTTATTGACTCAAGTGCTTCTGCTCATATCTTTGGCAGATCTGAATTGTTTTCTACTTTGTCTAAAACAACTAGAGTTCCACCGGTTACAGTTGTGGATGGAACACAGTCACCGATGCATGGCATTAACACTATATTTCTCTTCCATAACTTGCCATTAAAAGTTGTGCTATATGTTCCTAGATTTCCTCTTAATCTTTTTATCGATCATTAAAATGGTTAAGAGCCTTTAGTGCTCGATCACTTTTAATCCTGAGGGTTATGTCTTTCAGGATCTCCGCACGAAGACAAAGATTGGTTCGAGCCACGAGGGACCAAACAGACTGTACTAGGACGTTCCATGATCTGCTACTGCTCTACTATCGTCTTCAGTAACTGGCCTACAATAGCACTACTGCCTGGGACATCCTTCTGCTGCAAAATTGAGATGTCTATTTCTTGAGATTTCTGATAAAACCTTTGTGTAAATCATGTCAGTTTAGCAAATAAACTCAGGCTGCGTCTCATATAATAAGAAAGATATTAGTTCTAAAAATTAATTTGATATTGTTCATGTTGATATTTGGGGACCTTGTTATGTTACTAGCATGTCTAGATTTTGCTATTTTATGACTTTTATTGATGCTATTCTCGGACAACTTGGTTGTTTCTCTTAAAGGATCGCAATAATATTTTGAACAATCACCACCTTTTCCACTGAGGTTCAAACCCAATCCAAGACAGTTGCCAAAATCTTCAAAATTTGTAATGCCTTATAATTCATGCAAAAATCAATCGATCTGCTTTGTACAACTAGGGGTGCCATTCATCAGACTTCTAGTTCTTACACACCACAACAAAATGGTATGACAGAGGAAAAATCGCCATCTTCTTGAAGTTGCACACTATTCTTCTCCACTATCATGCTCCTACAAGTTTTTGGCTAGAAGTTGTATCTACTGCATGCTACTTGATTAGCCACATGTATTCTTCTGTACTGAAAAATCAAGTCCCTTTCTCTCTTCTATATCCCGATGTGCCTCATTTTTCTATACCTCCGCACATCTTTGGCAGCGCTTGGTTTGTTAAGAATCTCCGCCCCGAGATATCTAAACTTGACCCCCTAATGCCTACCCATTGAATTAAAGAAGAAAAAATGACTAAAGACTAAAAGGGAATTGTTCTCATTCATCAACTGTGTCTCTACATGGACGTTGATAGAGCCTTTATATAGGCTTCTAAAAGGACTAAACGGGCAGTAGCCAATGTGGAGATTAAACCACTTTGACTTTACAAGAGCCCAAAGACGAGAAAAAGGACATAATAAAATAAAGCATGCTAATGAAGCCTAACTAATAACATGACGACACCTACGCTCATAAGTGCGTAAAGGTGGGGCCTGTCCTACATCAACTCCCCTCGGCTGCAAAAGACTCGACTCCGTCGAGTCAGTACTGAGGTAGAGCTCAAGAAGATCTGCATCAATGCGGCAGAACTCCTCTTCGGTGATCCAGGTGGCGTCCGTTGAAGAACGACATCTCCAACGAACCAAGAAACGATGTACGGTGCCCTGGCTGGTGAGGACGGTCTGGTCATCCAAGACAGTGTCAATGTGTTCAGGCGACTATTGAGGAAGTCGAGGCAGAGGCGGTAACATTGCTGAAGACGGTGGAGCACAATGACGATCTGAAGAAGCTGGTGGTGGTGGTGGAGGGGGCTCGAATGTACCACGATAAGGAGAAAGATCCTCCACATTGAATACTGCACTAATGCCCCAATATGCTGGCAAATCTAGTACATAAGCATTGGGTCCCTGTCGACCAAGTATTTGGAACGGTCCTGACACTCTGACGTGAAGCTTCTTGAAAGAATTTTTGGGGTAGCGTTCAAGACGCATACGTACTAACACATAATCTCCCACATTAAATTCTTGAAACCTGCAGTGTGCATCTGTAGAAAGCTTATAGTTTTCATAAGACAATAATTTTTCAGCGAATCTCGACATGCAAATCATGAATGCGCTGAGCAAAGGCCTCAACAATGTGGGAAGTACGGTCATTAGTGGACAAAGGTAAAAGATCTATAGGTTGGCGAGGTTTGTATCCATTAACAACTTCAAATGGACTCTTTCCCGTGGATCGATTGACAAAATTGTTGTAAGCAAATTCAGCAGTAGGTAGCAATAAGTCCCAATTGCCTAAACACTCACCAACAAGACATCACAAAAGGTTACCCAAACTCCTATTGACTACCTCAGTTTGACCATCAGTTTGAGGGTGAAAGGCAGAAGAGAATTTGAGGTTGATACCAAAGATTTTCCATAAGGTCTTCCAAAAGTAGCTAACAAACTTAACATCACGATCATAGAATATGGTGGTGGGGAGTCCATGTAGCTTGACTACCTTATTAAAGAAAAGGAGAGCGATACGTGAGGCGTCCAAAGTCTTACTATAGGCAATGAAGTGGGCCATCTTTGAAAGACGATCAACAACCACGAACATGGAATCATGGCCACGAGAAGTGCGGGAAATACCTAAAATAAAATCCATACTTAGATCCTTCCAAGGCTTATGAGGAATAGGGAAAAGAGTGTACATACTCATATTTTGTCTTTTGGTTTTGGCCAATTGACAAGTACGACACTGAGACACAATGCGAGCTACATCACGTCGTAAGGAAGGCCAATAAAATCTATCTGTCACTAGAGCGGTGGTCTTATCTCTACCAAAATGGCCAGCGAGGCCACCAACATGTAATTCCCGAATGAGAAAATCTCGAACTGAAGTAGAAGGGATACATAACTGCGTGCCGCGAAAAAGAAATCATCTCGTAGAATAAAATCACAAGCATGGCCAGGTGTACTATTGAGAAGGTCAGAATGAATAGTCGCGAAGTCAGGACAGGTGGAATATTGTTCTTTCAGACGGTTGAAGCCCACAACTTCAACGCTCATAGACTATAGGGTGGTCAATCAACGACTGAGAGTGTCTGCGGGCTTGTTCTCAACACCTGAGCGATGTTTGAGAACAAAAGTGTACTCCGGAAGAAACTCACACCACTTGGCGTGACACACACTTAAATTCTTCTGGGAATCTAGAAAGCAAAGGGCCTGATGGTCAGACCAAAGGATGAATTCCTGATGGAGAAGGTTGTGCCTCCAATGACACAGGGATTGCACAACACTGTAGAGTTCTTTGTCGTAAGTGGAATATCTGCTCTTTGCGTCATTGGGTTTCTCACTGAAAAAGGCAACCGGGTGTCCGTCTTGACTAAGAACGCCTCCAATGCCAACACCGGAAGCGTCACAAGTTACTTCATACAGAATTGAGTAATCAGGATGGCGAAGAACCGGGGCTTCAGTCAACTTAGTTTTGACAGCCTCAAAAGCACGTCTTGCAGATGGCGTCCACTCGAATTTGTCACACTTCATTCATTGAGTGAGAGGAGCCATAATGGTGCTAAATCCTCGAACAAAACGACGATAAAAAGTAGCCAGCCCGTGAAAGCTACGAAGCTCAGAAATCGAAGTGGGCTGGGGCCAATCAGTGTTGGCTTTGACTTTGGCCGGGTCAGCCTCAATGCCGGTAGTGGATACAAAGTAGCCAAGGAATAGGACTTTATCTTGAAGGAATGAGCACTCTTTAGATTGACATACAACTTCTCAGTTTGAAGTGTGTCGAAGATAAGCCGGAGATAGAGTGGATTCTTTGATATATAGGACATACATGCATCTCGATTTGCGACTGGCTTCTTCCAACTCTCTTCGGGTGACAAGGTGTAAAGAGTGCTGGGATTTGGAGGCCTGGGGGTCTGGTGGGGGGCTTTTTTTCGGAGGAGAGATGAATCGAGTAGGTGCTAAGCGTATGTGTTAATATATATCTTTACTTTGTGTTTATTTCATATTTCATATTACTGCTGTACCTACATGTAATTTTCCCTTTACTATAAATAGAGAGGAGAACCCTATTGGGTCTCTTACGTTGCCTTGTGCAACACACAGACTCCGTCTCCCGTACGTTGACATGGTATCAAGAGCAACGTGATCCGACGCCGCTTCCGCTCCTCTCCCTCCTAGCGCCGCCACACCCCTCCCTCCCTCTCCCTTCTCCACCACAGGGCGCCGCCGGCCCTCTCCTTCAGGCCGCCGCTGCCCGGGCGGCTTCTCGGCTAGCCGCCGGCGTGCGGCGGCAGCAGGGAGACTGCCGGTGACACAGATCTTGCCCGACTAGGAGTCTCCACCCTCGTCTCTTGCTGCTGGGCCTCCGGTAGCCATCTCTATGCTACCGTAGGCTCAATCGCTTAGGAACCGGGGCTTCGTCTACGTTTTTCGGAAAGTTTCCAGCAACTTTTCGGCTCGTTTTTGGCAGACAATCTTGCTGTTTGAGGACTTCCGGGTGATCCAACGACTCTCTAAAGCCCTACCCGGAGGTCTCGTCTCTTCCACAGTGCCTTCCTAATCACATCTCCTTCATGTGTGATTAGGAACCTCTCGTTTGAAGGCTGTCGATGCGTCAATAACGCATCCTCTTTTCAGTTTCTGTTGTGACGTGTATCTCTCCGTCACGGGACGCGTATCTGTCCGTCCATTCAGCCTTCTGTGTGACGTGTATCACTCCGTCACCCATATCCCAGTTGCATCATGGAGAACAAGACCTATTATGAGGTCTCGCCTATTCCTATCAAGCTCAATGGGAAGAACTTTTTGCTATGGATGAATGCGGTTCATACTGTCTTGGAATCGCGCGATCGGGCAAAGTTTGTTGATTCTGCACCTCTCACTAGCACTGAAAAAGACTATGCCGAGTGGAAACGTCTTGACAGCCTAGTGAAGACTTGGCTATGGGGTAGCATGGAACCTTCTATTGCTTCTAGGTTCATGTTCTACTTCACCGCTAAGGAGATTTGGGATGCCGTTAAGCAGCACTATGCTCAGGAGAAGAATGCTCTTCGCCAGTTTATGATCTATGATCGTCTGTTTGCAGAGAAACAAGGTGATAGATCCCTTGAAGAGTATTTCGGTGTGATTCAAGCTATCTCCCAGGAGTTGAGCTACTACCATCCAGTGAAAGTTGCTGAGCAGATTAAAGATAGAGATGATCTTGTCACTGCTAAATTTCTATCTGGCCTTAGCTCCTCATTTGGTTCAGCAAGAAGTGTGATACTTGCATCCGACAAATTACCGAGCCTTGCAGAAGCTTTCTCTAGGATTCATCAGTCCACCTTTGAGTCAGTTGATCCTACTCCTGTTGTTCCTTCTGGAGATTCTCATGCCTCCATTGCTGCAGCAGTTCGCGGAGGACGACCTGCACCTACACCAGCTGACAGACTTGGCTTGGGCAGAGGACGTGGGACTCGTCCTCGATGCACTTTCTGTGACAAACCGGGACACACTGTCGAGAAATGCTGGAAGAAACATGGGCGACCTGCCGCCCCACCTGTTGGAGCTGCCAACTGTGCTACTTCAGACTCTACTACTGCGAGCTCGAGTTCCTCTGGCATCACACTTACTCAGGAGGAGTATGACAGGTTTATTCAGGCAACTCAACATTGGAGTATGGGCGCCTCATCTGCTTCTACAACAAATCTTGCATCTACAGCGGGTAATCAGGCTACATCTTTTATGGCTTCTGGATCCGCAACTCCCTGGGTGGTTGACTCTGGTGCCTCCCAGCACATGACTGGTATGAGGCGATTGCTCCGCACATTTGACTCATATATTCCTCACCCATCTGTTACCTTGGCAGATGGTTCTGTGAGGAAGGTGGTAGCTAGTGGTTCTGTGTCCCTTACACCAGATATTGATTTGAAATCTGTTCATTTTGTACCTGAATTTCCATTCAATTTGCTTTCTGTTGCCAAGTTGATTGACACTGTAAACTGCACCGTAACATTCGGGCCTTCTTGCTTTGTTTTACAAGATCTCAAGAGTTTGAAGATGATTGGTGGGGGGCCTAGGAAAGGTGATCTCTACCTCTTTCCTGGTGATTATCTACCTCGCCATCCACCTCCTGCTCCAGTTTCCTCCGCCATGCTGAGTGGTTCCCCCTTGCTGTGGCATTGCAGATATGGCCATCCTTCCTTAGAAAGCTTGAAGAAGTTGGAACCAGATCTAGCTCATGTGTCCTCTTTAGAGTGTCAGTCCTGTCAGTTGGGCAAACATCATAGGTTGTCCTATCCTGTTCGTGTCAATAATCGGGCTTCTAGTCCGTTTGAGTTAGTCCATAGTGATGTATGGGGTCCTGTTAAAAACCAGAGTTATAATGGTTTTAGCTATTTCATTTCATTTGTGGACGATTACTCTCGCATGACATGGATTTATCTTTTAAAAAGTCGTGAATCTGTGCTTTCCATTATCAAACATTTTCATAAACGAATTCAGGTTCAATTTAACTGCAATATCAAAATTTTTCAATCTGATAATGCCCTTGAGTATGTTCAGAAAGCGATGAATGAGTTTTGCAGTTCGGTTGGTATGATTCATCACACCTCTTGCCCTCACACTCCTATGCAGAATGGTGTTGCTGAGCGAAAGAATCGCCATCTTTTGGATATCACTAGGTCTATCATGTTTGAATCCAATGTGCCTAAACGTTTCTGGTCTGAAGCTCTTCTCACTGCCTGTTTTTTGATTAATCGGCAGCCCTCTTCTGTTTTGCATGGACGCACTCCCTTCTCTGTCTTACGCCCTATGGATAAACCGTTTCATGTTCCGCTTCGGGTTTTTGGTTGTACATCCTTCGTTCATAACTTTGATCCCAAACAAGACAAACTCTCTCCTAGGTCCTTGAAAACCTTGTTTCTTGGTTACTCTGGTACGAGTAAAGGTTACAAGTGTTATTGCCCGAGTTTGCGTCGTATGTTTGTTTCTAAGGATGTCACCTTTCATGAAACCAGTCCATATTTTGCAAATTCTATGAGCAAGGGGGAGCAATTGAGTGAGGGAGTGCCACCCGCAATTCAAAGTGAGGGAGTGCCACCTATCATTGTTGAGGACATACCGCATGATCCACCTACCATTCAACCCTATACCCAGGTTTATCACAGGCGAGGTAGACATGATCCAGATGAGGTAGCGGCACAAGTCCATGAGCCTCCTTCGCCATCTTCTACTCAAGAGATTCCTGCAGAGGCTTCTGACCTTGATCTTCCTATTGCTGTCCGGAAAGGTATACGTTCATGTACTATTCGACATCCCATATCAAATGTATGTTGTTTGTCGCACTTATCTACACAGGCTCGTGCATTTGCTGTTGGGATGGACTCCATTAAGATACCAAGAAACCACTTAGAGGCTCTGAAGGACAGTGGCTGGCAGCAGGCAATGCAGGTGGAAATCTCTGCTCTGATTGACAATGGCACATGGGATCTTGTTACTTTACCTGCGGGAAAGAAAGTTGTGGGCTGTAGATGGGTCTTTACAGTCAAACACAACCCTGATGGATCGATTGAGCGGTTGAAGGCCAGATTGGTAGCAAAAGGCTACACACAGACATATGGAGTGGACTTCTTTGAGACTTTTTCTCCAGTTGCTCGTCTCAATTCTGTGCGGATCCTTATATCTCTAGCTACTACCTTTGATTGGCCTCTTTTCCAGCTGGATGTCAAGAACGCCTTTCTTCATGGAGATCTTCAAGAAGAGGTGTATATGGAGCAACCACCAGGTTTTGTTGCTCAGGGGGAGTGTCAGAAAGTCTGCAAATTGAAGAAGGCTATCTATGGGTTAAAGCAATCTCCTCGAGCTTGGTTTGACAAGTTCAGTGCTGTTGTTTTACAGATGGGCTTCTCTCGTTCCATGACTGATCACTCTCTATTTTATTCAAATTCTTCTGGTGGGTCCATAATTATTGCTGTCTATGTTGATGATATTGTGATTACTGGCAGCGATTCTACAGGCATATCACGTGTGAAGGAAGGACTACAGCAACACTTTCACACAAAGGACCTGGGGAAGCTGAGATACTTTCTAGGGATTGAGGTTCTTAGATCCCATGCAGGTATAAATCTCTCCCAGAGAAAGTATGTGCTTGACTTGCTACAGGAAACGGGTATGACTGATTCTAAGCCCGTATCCACTCCTATGGATTATCACATCAAGGAGGTGGACGATGATACTGCATATTCAGATCCAGGTCATTACAGGAGAATAGTTGGGAAGTTGATTTACCTAACTGTCACAAGACCTGATATTTCTTTTGCTGTTGGAGTAGTAAGTCAACATATGTGCACACCACGACAGTCACATTGGACAGCTGTATGCAGGATTATGAGATATCTGAAAAGTGCTCCTGGAAAGGGGATCACTTATTATAAACCGAAGAGTCCTCTATCTTCTTTGACTCTCATAGGTTATGCAGATGCAGATTGGGCTGGTAATCAAGTTGATAGAAGATCCACATCTGGCTATTGCACCTTTCTTGGTGATCATCTGATTACTTGGAAAAGCAAGAAACAACAAGTGGTAGCACGGTCTAGTACTGAGGCTGAGTACCGTGCTATGGCACATGCATGCTGTGAACTGCAATGGATCAAATCTGTCTTATCTGAGCTGAAGATTTTGATTCAAACTCCCATGATTCTCAAGTGTGACAATCAATCTGCTATACATATTGCCAGGAATCCTGTCTTTCATGAGCGCACAAAGCATATAGAGGTTGACTGTCATTTCATCAGAGATCAGATAAAGAATGGCAATGTGGTGACGCCATATGTCAAGTCTGAAGATCAACTAGCTGATATCTTGACAAAGCCATTAGGTCCAGCAGTGTTCCAGAATTTATGCGGCAAGCTGGGCATCCACAATGTGTACACTCCAGCTTGAGGGGGAGTGTTAATATATCTTTACTTTGTGTTTATTTCATATTTCATATTACTGCTGTACCTACATGTAATTTTCCCTTTACTATAAATAGAGAGGAGAACCCTATTGGGTCTCTTACGTTGCCTTGTGCAACACACACAGACTCCGTCTCCCGTACGTTGACAGTATGTATTTGCCCTTGTGTTTGAAGGTATAAACATTGGAACGTCCCTCATTGTGGGCATCTAGATCAAAAATCCAAGGACAACCAAGAATGACGTGGCCAATATCCATAGGCAACATCACACCAAATGTGGTCTGAATAAGCACCTAGAGTGATGGACACAAGGCAACGTTGGGTGATGGGCAAGCTAATTTGGTTCACCCAGTGGACTTTATGTGGTTGAGGATGGGGCTCTGAGCGCAAGTCCATGTGCTTCAATCTATGATGTGAAATGATGTTCTGAGAACTGCCACCATCAATGAGTAGTTTGCAGCTTTTACCAGCGTGTTTGAAGAAGGTCTGGAAGGGAGTGATGCGTTTTCATTCGTCCCCTTCCTATGGGGCAGCTAAAACACGCATGACCTGGAGATATGAAGGATCATAATCATAGTTGTAATCAACGTCATCATCAGAAGGTTCAGAGGCAGGAAAAACATCTTCATATTTGATGTCATCCTCAGGGGTGTTATCAGGAGAGTCAGAGGACACTAAAAGAGCATGACGAGGGCATCATGCTATGACAATGAAAGCATTCACGACCTCACGGAGGAGGCCGGACTGGAGTTGTGACTACCTCCTTGCCTTTACTGGAGGAGGGGGTGAAGAACTTTGGGGAGGTGGTTGGGGTAGGGGATAGGCAGAGCGATTTGGGGTAATGGAAGGATTATTGGTTGAGTGAGTACGTTGTCCAAAATGATAAAAGGAAGGACCACGAGAAGTGGGCTGAAGGTAACTCTCTACCTTTTGGGCACGGTGAAAAACATCATCCAAGGAGTCATACTGTTGTAACTCCATTTCTAGTTTAATTTCAGGGTGTAAATGGTGCACAAAACGAGCGGCCAGTTGCCGATCAGAGTCATTGTGAATACAACAGTTCTTAGCCTCAAATTGTTTCATATACTCTTGAACATATAATGACCCTTGGCTAAGGGCCATCCAGTCAGAAAGAAGTTGTCTTTGGTATTGGGTGGGAACATAGCACTCGCGTAGCTTAGTCTTCATCTCATCCCAAAAGAGGATGGGAGGTTGACCAGTACGCTCCATGTTGTGCTGGACACCTTGCCAATATCGCTTGGCTAACCCTTCAAGTTTCATCTTAGCAAACCTATTCCACTGAGCGTCAGTCTTGTCATACCAGTCGAAATAATCTTCCAAACTAGCGATCCAATCGAGAAAAGCTTTGGGGTCAAGTTTACCATCAAAAGTGGGGGCATCTATTTTAACTCGTCGAGTGATATCATTGTGATGTGGTGGATGAGGTCCCGGATGATATTGACTGTATGGGTTGTGGGGGAAAACATGTCCACGCAGGGGGTTATGAAAAACATCATGGCCAAGGGCTCGAGGTTGAGTTGCTATGGGAGGATGCAGGCCTTGCGGCGGAGCCCATGGTTGGTGATGAGGTGTAGGAACACGAGGAACACGTGGAGGGGGATGTGGCGGTGGTGCATAGTGTGCTTGTGGGGTAGCAGTTTGAGGTGCGTGATGGTAAGGTGGTTGATAGGGGTGTTGTTCCACATATTAGTGTTGTGAATAAGGATCAGGTTCGGTGAAAGGATCATTTTCTCCATAGGGGTGGTAGGTAGAGGGCTCATGGAGTTGTGGTGGGCAGAACTGTAGAGGAGTAGGGTTCAGGGGGCTTTGTGGTGCATGTGCAGGATTTGGTGGCATCCCACACCCCATAAAAGGTGTCGAGTTCTGACCGGCCTGTAGAGTATGGGTTTGGCGAATAGTGCGAAGCTCAACCATGATGGAATTGATTGACTGACCTAGAGTCTCAAGGGTAAATAGGGTTTGGGAAGACGTAGGGGCTGCTTCCGACGTGGGTTCTAAACTGGGCTAGTAGACCTACGAACAGACATAATGATTTGCAACGAAATAGCCAAAAAATTATAGCGCCAAATGAAAACTTAGTTCTGTAATGACAACGCAAAACAATTCAAGAAAACAATGCAAATAGATATATGATAGAAAAGTATTGCACCGAACAAGGGAAAACCTTTCCAAAATTAGGACTTGGCAAATTTTCGGTGGAGGAATCAAAACCCTATAGACCCGTTTGCGAATGTACTAAAATTGCCAAAGATGAGCAAAAACACAATAAACAATGAAAATATCTTACCTACAGTGATGACAATCGTTGCTTCCTTACCTTTGATATGGATGGAGAGAATTACCTCGGGAGGAGATAAGATATCTGTGCCCTGACCCTACGCTTTTCAGGGGGTTGCTTACTAGTAGCCTGGGGGCTAGTTATCGACGGGGTAGTGGTTGGCAGCGGGCGTAGGCGACAGTAGGTAGCGAAAGGGGCTGTGGCTGCAATAGTAGAAGGCAATGACTACAACGGCAGCAACAGACAACGTCGGCGGCGGTAGCAACAGACAACTTCGGTGGCGGTAGCAGCAGACAGCTTCGGTGGCGGTAGCAGCAGACATCGTCAGCAGCGACAGTAGGCAATGACTACAGCGGTAGCGGCAACGACAGTAGCAATCGGCGACAGTAACGACGGACAAGGCGGTGGCATCATCAAGCAGCAACGATGTGGTTGGAGATGGCAGCGGATGACCGGGGGGGTTGGTGGAGAACAACGACTGTTATAGGCAGGACCTAACCCTAATGTTTTTAGGGTTAGGCTCTGATAACACTTAATCCTATCTACGGAATTAAAGAAGAAATATGACTAAAGACTAAAAGGCAATAATTCTCATTCATCAACTGTCTCTACATGGACGCTGATAGAGCCTGTTGAGAATAAGATTATATTGAATGCAATGGGATGAATACAAGACTGGACGCCCTCTCCTTTATATAGTAGAGGGGAGACACCCTAAGACTTATGACACAAGTAATCTAAACGGACTGAAATACAAAAGCTCAATAACTAATTAACCTATTAACTAAATAGGCTAATATAGACTCTCTAACACTCCCCCTCAAGCTGGAGCATGGGTGAAACACATTTCCAAAGCTTGGAGGTTACAATACTCGATAAAACGATAAAAGAAATGCTAAATGAAAGATAAAAGATAAATATCACTCCCCATACAAAATTTGATACTCCCCCTGAACCATGTGGTAACAATGCCTCTCTTCTTTGAAATTGTATTCTGCAGGCTGGAGATCCTCGAGCTTTGATGAAGGTCTTTTGGAGTGCATCTGGAATGAAGAACATCTGAAATGGGACTTGGATACTGCAGCAGTAATTCGCCACTTGGAGCAGATGATCCTCAACACCATCACTACGCCATCTTCATTGGATTACATACTTAGCGCGACATGAGCGCGGATGCCCAATGTCGATGTAGCAGTAGAGGAATCTTTGAATTGTCTGAGAAGACGTGCATAACATGGCACGAACACGAACAGACGATATGCTGGTGATACGATGCAGGTACCATAAAACTCTGACGCATGAACCTTCGGGGCTTGATGGGAAAGGAGATCATCCATCAAGGAAAGTCTCAAGTAGATCAGCAACTGGTGATGCCGAAATAGCAGATGCGGCTCAGAGAAGACGTGATGAAGCAGCTTGGTGAAGATAAACTGGATGAATCAACCTTGCAGAAGTAGATTGGCAGGATTGCTGAGCTTTTGAAAATCTGAAGAAGCACCCATCTGTCTCATGTGAATGCAGCTGAAGTACACCATCAACACCTGACGTACATAACGCGGTACGAACGCGAATAGCTCGGTGTTGACGTTGAATGAAGATCCTTCATTGCTGTCTGGAGTAGAGAATGGATGTGCTGAACAATGCGAAGCTCCATGAAGATAATAGCCTGGAACATATATAGCCTGAATACATATATCATCTCTTCTCATACTCTCTCTCTCTCATACATACTCTCTCTCACACGCTCTCTCCTCATCTCTTCCTCTCCTCTCTATCCCCCCGCACACCAAATACGACGAGAGTGAGTGTTTGGTGTGGAAAAATGGACATATGACCCCCCTACACTGTGGAAATGGATACACACATGATATGGGTGGGTGAGAAAGGAATTGGTAGATTTGAGTGGATTTTGTGATATGGAGATGTGTAATATGTGGAGAATGAAACCGATAACCGGAGAGAATATGCTAAATGGGTCAATGTAAGATCCATATAGAAAAATTAAATGGATTTAATCCCGACCCGAAAAGGGATTTGTTTGGCCCGTTAGGGCAACAAATCCGGGGGTGCGGGCGCGGAAAAATCCGATTAGGCTAAAACTTGGATCTGATTAGCAAAGATATGACCGATTAAGGATCCGAATAGGCATAATGAATATGGGGGGAATTAATAAATGGGAGTAGACATAGATGGGAGGTGATGGTGGAGTGATGAAGATAGCCGGGAAGGTGATGAAGAGCAGCAGCTTGCGGGATGTAGCAAAAAAAATGGCCGGATTATGTCACTCAGTTGATGTAGCACTTAGTCGTAACGGAGGAGATGACAAAGGGTCTCCTGCACGGCTCCGGAGATATTGCATGCCAAGAGGATGCATGCTGAGCTAAGGGCGGAGCCTCTCCACGAGCAACGATGAAGGCTGATGCTGAGGACGTCAGGAGATGGCCTGTGCAGAACTCGGCACTACAAGTTGACGTCGGTAGTACTGAGATCTTTCTGGATGGTGGGTACCAGGTTGACGACGACTGATTGCTGCTTGATGGCGATGATGGCTGCTGCTTCTGCGGTTGGCGACACTTACGATGCTGCTGCTAGATGGTGATAGTGGCGTCGATAGGCGGCGAAGGCGCGGAGATGGCTGCTTGGAGGCCGGCGATTATGGCTGTTGAATGCACCGGGACAGAAATAACCGGCGTACGAAAAGAAAAAATTAAATCTTTACGAAAGAGGAGAAGCCATGGAGGCCGGGATTGTACCTGGCGGGCGGCCGGCCTAAGCCATGGCTATGGCGGCCGCCTGCAGGCGGGGGGGTTCTTCGCCTCGGTTGCACTCTGGAAAAGACGAACGGCGGCGGCTAGGGCTGCGTGCGCGTCGGAAAGGAGAGGGAGGAGGGGCGGCGGCTAGGTTTCCCTCAGGAGCGAACACACTGTTCACGTAGGAATTACTGTTCACTCCGCCGTACTATTCACGACGTGCACTGTTCACCGCCGGAGTTACTGTTCACGTCACCTTTTTGTTCACCGCTCTGATACCATGTTGAGAATAAGATTATATTGAATGCAATGGGATGAATACAAGACTGGACGCCCTCTCCTTTATATAGGAGAGGGGAGACGCCCTAAGATTTAGGACACAAGTAATCTAAAAGGGCTGAAATACAAAAACCCAATAACTAATTAACCTATTAACTAAATAGGCTAATAGACTCTCTAGAGCCTTTATATAGACTTCTAAAAGAAAGACCAAACGGACGGTAGCCAATGTGGGATTAAACCACTTGACTTTACAACAACCCAAAAACGAGAAAAAGGACATAATGAAATAAAACATGCTAATAAAGCCTAACTAATAACATGATGATGCCTATGCTCATAAGTACGTAAGGGTGGGGCCTGCCCTACATCACCCTCGCTCCACTAAGTGTGTTTTTTTGGGATATTCAAAAACTCAAAAAGATACTGTTGTTATGATTCTGTCGAACGACAATGGTTTGTTAGTGCCTAGGAAGCACTGATACGGATACGTATCGGATACGGGTACGGGTACGGGTACAAGGATACGACAATTTTGTAAAATATAGGATACAGGTACGTCATGGATACGACAATTTTTTAATATTTTTAAAAATAACCAATTTATTTATTTAAAAATAGATGAAGACAATCAAATTTCATTCAAAAATCACAATATTTCTAAAGAAAATGGAAACCAACACCATAATATCAAACAATGATTTAGAAAGGGGTCTTTCATTCATACTAATGTGAGACAAGTTACAAAAAGAGATGATAATATCATATTCTAAACCTTTCACATTTCATGTATCATGTAATGTTGTGTTGTAAAGTGAGTTGTGTCATCTGTGATACCAAACTATCTTCTCTCAGGGTATAGCTAGCTACTATGAAGTATGAATATAGATACAAAAATGGATGCGGGTACGGGTGCAGTACGGGGATATGACAATTTTTGAAAAATATAAGATACATGTACAACATGGATACAATAGTTTTTTTAATGTTTATTTTAAAATTTTAACAGACAATACCAATTTCATTCTCAAATCACAATACAATAGGGGGAGTCTAGAGTTGGAAGTCACATGGTTTTGGGATTTTGAGGGATCACACGAGTGGGGTGCTCTCTTGGCTGCTAAATGGTTTGGTTGTTCTTGGCTGCATTGAGGTCATATCCTGCTAATAAAAAAAGGAATACGACTTAAGAGGTATTTGGTATGTATTAAAGAGTATCTAGGGAGTATTAGCATCAAATATGTATTAAGTACTGGTAGGACACCTATTTTGGAGTATCGATGCTTCATAGGGGGAGATATAAGGATGGGGATGCAATGATTATCTTCAAAGGAGATGAAATAGATATTGTCTAGATAGAAATCCAGAATAAATCACAATGGATTTAGTCACCAAAACAAGAGGCATTTTAAGCCAACGATACTAAATTGAAGCCTTTCATAGATTATGAAGGACATCAACGTGCTTAAAACTTGCACCTTAGTAGGGAAAGCATCCAGAAGTACCATGTAAAGGTGAATGAATTGGTTTGCAATAAAGAACAAGCAAAAATCCAAATTACATATTGAAGTTCTTTAAAAAGTGAAATCCCAAAAAACAAAGGAGATACAAACAATAAAGAGAAGAAGGAAGATTGGCATTTAGCAAGAGAAATGGTGACTAACCTTGAACTACTTCAAGGAAGCAACTATGACAACCTTACTGTAAGCTACTACTTAACAAAGAGGGTTGAGACATGAGCTGGTGTCAAATGCTAATCAAACAATGTCATGCCATATTTTTTTTTCCTTTTTTAATCGACTGGATACGACCTGGATACGGCAGGATACGGATTAGGAGTATCCGATACGTATCCAGGAGTATCCACGGAGTATTGGTATCCAATACGTATCGAATACGGGTACGACACCTATTTTGGAGTATCCGTGCTTCATAGGTTAGTGCAGATGTCGTCTTTTTTGAACACTACTCTAAAAAGGGATCCATTTTATCTAGTGATCTATTGGATCCCACTCCCTTGCCTCAAGTGGTAGAAAATGATCCCATTGAAGTAACTGAAGTTCTTCCTCCTCTAAGGCCACGTTTGGTTTAGGGGATAGGTATTCAATAGGATTTGAAGAGTGTGGAATCAGGCAGTACATAGAGCGGAAAGGAGAAAGAAAACCTACAACCTGCGTTTGGATGGACGTCTGAACGTGTTTTCTTTTTTGCTGTCCTAAACATGTTTCGATGTCAAAATTGTCATCTTTGAATCGGTTCCGCTCCCTGCATTTATTGGGTTTTATGTCTACCACACATGGCAAACAACCTCTTTAATGTCTCCATGTGTCTGGATAAAGCCATGATGATTGATGGCCTCTGAGTGATGCGGCCAGGAAACAACAAAATTGCATCTTCTCACCCAAATTAATGTTGTTCCGTTGTCAACTACTATAGAAGATAAATTAACTTTTAAACCCCTGCTAGAATTGAGTCTCATTTGTCAATATTTAAGAAATCCTTTGATTAAAGCTCGACCTCTTCCATCTTGTAGCTCACTTTCCGTAAGCCATGAATTCAATATTTGAAGAATCCTGACTAAAACTTTGGCCTCTTCCATCTTTGTCGAAACTAGAAAGCCATGATGGAGCGAAAAGAAGATGGTGGGAATGCAAGATGGGCTCTAGGTTCCTTCTGTCATCTTCATGAGAACGTGATGGAGCAAGACGGGCTTGAGACCGAGTGGCAAGAGGACAAAATTGCTTTAGAGGTGGGTTTTGGGGGTCGGGAGTGGGGGAGGGGAGGGAGTGTCGAGGGTCGGGGTCGGACTAATACTGCGCCAGTACCTAGGGGGTAGGTGGGATGGCAAAGTCTAGTATGATTGGGACTTTTCAGTTTTCATACTATGGGACTAAAATCCCGATGATGTTTTTGGCTAAACAAACGTGGGTTCGGGATTACTGACAGAATTGGAATCCTATCATACAGATAATCCCTCAAAGCAAACGGGGCCTAAAGGTGTACAAGAGAAGACCTAAGGTTATAGTCCCCTCCATGGCTCTTCAACAGCTAGCTCTTCCTTCGTCAACATATCACAACACCTCTCAGGTAACTTCTGACCTACATCTTCCCATTCGTCAAAGGAAATGTGTTCATTCCTGTACACAACATCCGATTAGAAATTTCTGGTCTACAACTAATCTTGGTGCTAGCCTTGCCTATTCTACTGCTGCTATCTTTGCTGTTTCTATATCAAAGATTGCTACACAAGCCCTTAAGCATCCTACCTAGCGTCAAGCTATGAAAATTGAGATGGCTGCTCTTCGCGATCGCAAGACTTGGGATCTAGTTGATCGCCCAGAAAATTGCCTTACTGTTGGCTGTGGTTGGATTATCACTGCTAAATGCCAGCCTTATGGTTCAATTGAACGATTGAAGGCTTGTCTAGTAGCAAAAGATTATACTAAAAACCTATAGGGGTAGACTATTTTGAAACTTTTCCCCCTGTTGCTAGACTTAATTCTGTACGGGGCTTATATTTGTTGTTGTGAACAATGATTGGGCACTCTTTCAACTTGATGTTAAAAACATCTTCCTATATGGTGACTTGCATGAGGAAGTCTACATAGAGCAATTGCCTGATTTTGTTACTCAGGGGGAGTGTTCCAAAGTTTGTAGACTCTGGATAGCGATTTATGTCCTAAAACAAAGCCCTTGAGCATTCTTTGATAAATTGAGCCAGATCCTTCTCAAATTTCACTTTCGGCGCTCACCATTCAGATCACTCTATTTTCATAAAAAAATCAATTCCGTGCTTGTTATTCTTATTGCATATGTGGATGATGTCATTTTATCTGGTAGTGATACTGATGATATTCAAGCTACTAAAAGATATCCAGAGCAACATTTTGTTACAAAAGATCTTGGCAAATTCAGATACTTGGGAATTGAAGTTTCCAGATCTTCTGGCGTCTGTCTTTCACAACATAAATGTGTTCTAGATCTTTTGACAAAAACATACCTGCTCGACACTAAAACCTGCTGGCACTCCTCTGGATCCCAATATGAATCTTCACCGCCCTATCTTGATAACCACCAATACAGAAGATTGGTTGGTAAACTTATTTGTCTTACTGTGACAAGAGCTGACATTACTATTGTCGTTGGACTTGTCGGTAGGTATCTAGATAAACCTCGACAATGTCAATGGGATGTTGTCTGACATATCCTTAGAAATCTAAAAATTTCTTTAGGGAAAGGATTACAATATCGTAGACATGGGCACTGTAAACCCACTGCATATTTTGATTCCAATTATGCTGGTAGTAGATGTGACAGGAAATCTATTTTTTTGAGACAATCTCGTTAAATGGCACGGTAAGTAGACTGTGGTTGCTCGGTCTAGTGCTGAAGCAAAATATAGAGCTATGGCTCATATCACTTGTGAATTAATGTGGGTCCAAGACCTCAAGGAATTTGATGTCTTTGATCCCGATCCTATTCTCATACATTGTGACAATAAAGCCTCCATTTTTATTGCTAGCAATCCCACTTTTCATGAGCGCGCCAAACATATCGAGGTGGATTGCCACTTTGTTCAAGAATCTGTTGTCTCTGGACGCATTTGCACTCCTTATCTTTGGACTGAAGATCAGGTTGCAGACACCTTTACCAAGATACTTCCCAAGACTCACTTTGCTACACTGGTGGACAAGTTGGCATGTTTGACATCTATGCTCTAGCTTGAAGGGGAGTATCAATATAGATGCTTTATGCTTTATGTTTTATTTATGCTTTAGACTTGTCTTTGTCTTTAGCTTTTCTTTTATCCCACATTGCCTGCTTCTATTTTTCACTCACTCTTTTATACTATAAAAGAGTGTATCTTGTAATTGTTTTAGACAAATCAAATAAAGTTTTTCTTACTTCATAATATTTATATGTATACATTTCAACACACACACATACATATGTATACATATATAAATACTTATATTTCTTTTATATATATTTATAAAACACACACATCCATAGTGACAAATTTTGGGATTCGGTAAACTTTTGGTTGGACGGAAAATATTGAAATTTGGAAAAAATCACAAAAACTCAGGGAAAAAAGACTAACTTTCAGTCAAAGTTTGGTCAACTACCGGGAAATAATCGGAATTAAGTTGGCTATATATATCACATACATGCAAGTATGCAATTATTAAGGTCACTAGAGATGCAATCTTATTGACTGAAAACGTAAGAAAATAATTAAACGAAAGTTGAACAATAATGATGTATATAACAAATTGACATAAACATATGCAACAACGTTATTGATAAATGAAACGTCGAGCATACATGTTAGTGATAATGACAGATAAGGGACAAATAAGATAAATATAAAATTCAAGAGGATTGCATGTTTGTTGATTGAAGAGAAGAATATTAATCGAGGAGGATGCAGACACAACATCAGAGAAGAAGAGGAATAGGATGCCGAAGCAACATGAATAGTCAGGAGAGTGAGTTTGGGGTTTCCGTACGTGGTTTTGTAAGAAAGGAGCAAGCGACTTAGAACTTAAAACAAAAAAATTGTGAAATATCTTGAGCAATCATGAAAATTTGTGAAAGATCTTATAAACCGCAAAAAGCGGGAAATGTCGTGAAAAGTCGTGAAAAATCAATGACCAATGTATTAATCGTGGTGAAAGTTCGGGAGCCTATAAAATTGCAAAAAGTCACCGATTTTTGTGAAAGCCATAGACTTTTGTTACAATGCACACATCTGTGTACACATACATAAACATATTGTCCATGCATACTTTTACATTCATATATACGTAATTGAAAATTTTATAAGTCACGTGTATGAAAGTATATATTTAGTATACTCTAAAATACAAAAGATGGTTTACATTAGATGAGTGCAGCAATTACAAGAGATTCTCTTATATAGGAGAGAGTAAGAATAATCTAGTAACAGAAATATTCTAGAATAAGGAGAAAGACTAATGGGCTAATAAACAAAGGCCCATAACACAATAATAAAAGTAAAATAAAGCCAGGAAAATATATATACTAATACTCCCCCTCAAGCTGGAGCATAGATGTCAATCATGCCCAACTTGGCCATCAGTGTAGTGAATCTAGTCTTCAGAAGAATTTTAGTGAAAATATCTGCAACTTGATCTGCAGTTGGTGTATAAGGTGTAGAAATATGACCAGATAAAACAACCTCACGAACAAAATGACAATCAACTTCAATGTGTTTGATGTGTTCGTGGAAGGCGGGGTTGCTGGCAATGAAGATAACAACCTTGTTTTCACAGTGCATTAGCATGGATGGAGCAACAGAAATACCAAAATCTCGCAGAAGATTGCGTACCTAGAAAAGTTCACAGGTGTTGTGAGCCATGGCTCGATACTCTGCTTCAGCACTTGAGCGAGCAACTACAGTTTGCTTCTTGCTTCGCCAAGTTACCAAGTTACCACCTATAAAAGTGCAGTATCCAGAGGTAGATCTCTGATCTATCTTGCTTCCAGCATAATCAGAATCAAAGTAGCCAATAAGATTACAATGGCCATGTCTCTTATACAACAAACCTTTGCTGGGAGACCCTTTCAAATACTTCAGAATATGGCAGACAACATTCCAATGACATTGACGGGGCTTATCCAAATATCTACTTACGAGACCAACAACCGAAGTGATATCAACCCTAGTGACGGTAAGGTAGATGAGTTTTCCAACCATTCTGCAATAATGATGATGATCAGGATATGGAGGAGAAGTGTCGTCATCCCAGTCAGTGTTAGGATCCAAAGGTGTATTAGCAGGCTTAGCCCCAAGCATTCCTGTCTCTGATAGGAGATCCAAAACATACTTGCGCTGAGACAAACAAAGACTAGAGGATGAATGGGAGACTTCAATTCCCAGAAAATACCTTAGTTTGCCTAAATCTTTGGTAATAAAGTGCTTTTCTAAGTATGTCATAGTAGCCTGAATGCCTACTTAGTCGCTTCTAGATAAGATAATGTCATCAACATAGACAATGAGAACTACAAGACCAGAGGTAGTTTTCTTAACAAACACTGAGTGATAAGACTGAGAGCGACGGGAGTCAAATTTCTAAAGAATAGGGATGAGCTTGTCAAACCAGGCTCGGGGACTTTGCTTAAGGCCATAAATTTCTTTGCAAAGGCGACACACTTTGGAAGACTCCCCTTGATTCTCAAAACCGGGAGGCTGCGCCATGTAAACCTCCTCATGCAAATCTCAATACAGAAACACATTTTTGACATCTGTTGAAATAAAGGCCAATCAAAATTTACAGCCACAGAAATAAGGATACGAACAGAATGCAGTCGAGCCACATGAAGGATTCTCGAAGTAATCAACTCCATATGTCTGAGTGTAGCCCTTGGCTATCAGGCGAGCTTTGAGTGGTTCAATGGTACCATCTGGTTGATATTTGACTGTGAAAATCCACCTGCATCCAACTGGTGAAAAACTAGGGGGTGCATCAACCAAATCCCAAGTATGTCTATCAGTGAGGGCCTGCATTTCAGTTTCCATGGCTTGACGCCATGCTGGATGCTGAAGAGCCTGAGCAACATTCTTAGGAATAGTAACAACACATAAAGCAGAAGTGAAATTTGCAAAAGTATTTTCCAGATTAGCAGTAGTGCAAAAATTCCCAATAGGATGTTGCGTGCAAGAGCGAGTGCCTTTGCGTAAACTGATAGGAATGTCTAAGTCAGAAAATACTTTAAATGTTGGCTGATCTGCTGACGAGGTTGGAAGACTTGGTTGGGCCATAGAGGGATTTGGTTCCTTTGCTCTTCTCTGGTAGACTTTTAAAGGAGGAGCCGGTGCAACAGTGCTATCTGACAGGGCATTATCAACATGTAGAGGTAAAGATGTTTCTGTTAGTAAGTCATACGTCAGGGCAGATCTAACAGAAGAGTAGAACGACATATGTTCAAAAAGACAACATCAACATATACATCCATTTCTTAGTAACCGGGTCAAAGTAGTGGCACCCTTTTTGTGTCCGAGAGTACCCCAGGAAAATACACTTGGTAGCACGAGAGTCCAGTTTAGTAAGGCCATTACACAATTTTTTCACAAAACACGTACTCCTGAAAATACGAGGTATGGTGAATGTTACATTATATATTTCCTGTTTTACATAGCCTGTTATTTGTTTTGTTATTTTCCTTTATATATGGACCTCTCTGTAAATCTCTCAGTATTATATATATGAGGGTGCACACATTGTGCAACCTTGAGCTTTCTGGAATTCCTGACTCTGTCACATGGTATCAGAGCAGGCTCTACCCTAGCCGTCTTTGCCTCCCTCCCTCCCTTCTCTCTCCTCCGCCACCGCCCCCCCGCGGCGCCCGGCAGCAGGCTGCCCGCCGCCGGCAGTAGGCCGCCGGCCGGCTGCAGCAGCCGCCGCCGCAGCGCCGGCAGGCCGCCTCCAACGGGTCGCAGGTCCCTCCGCGGGGGTCTCCGTGGTTCCGTCTTGCCTCCTGGCTTGGTGCACCGCTAGTGCTTGAGCAACCTTGATTGTTGTTCGCACAACAGGTGCGCTGCCGGGTGGTCGTTTTCTACGGGACCACTGAGCCACTGGTAGATCTGGACTAGATCAGTCTTCCGGGGGAGATCGACGCATTTTTCGTCTGAGAGACAACCTTCGGTTCGTGTTTGTTTGTGCCTGCCTGCCCGTGTAGGCTTCGGCCTCCGAGTTTTCTGCTACGCTTCGGCGTGGTTTGTATGTGAGAGGTCCACGGTGACTAGCTTCTGCCTGCCTGACGGCGTAGCCCGTCTTCTGTCTGTGCCTACTTGTGCCTGTGCCTGCCTTCCTGCCGGTCCTCATGGCGTCTTCTTGGGATGATATATGGAGAGACTCGCGTCGTCAAGTCAATACTGTTAAACTTGACGGGCGGAACTACCAGCTTTGGGTATGCTCCTTTGTGATCTTTGCCAAATCATAAGGGAAGTACTCTCACCTGATTCGGACTGGCCCGCCTCAGCCTGCAGAGGAGGCGGATGCAATGGACATCAAAGCCTTTGATGACTGGGTTCGTGATGACTCGACAGTTATGACATGGATTCTCAACAGCTCCGTTGAGAAGATCAGTGTCACTCTTCTTCAGCTGCCTACGGCGAAGCAGATGTGGGATCATCTCGCCAGTACCTACTCACATAGTGAAAATCCCAAGGTTTTTGATATCACCAAGCAACTGGGGCGCCTACAGTTTACGGGATCTGACATATCTGACTACTTCTCCACCTTCACTGGTTTGTGGGGTGAGTTGGAGATGTATCACCCGCTGTCTACTGATTTAGCGACTATGCAAAAACAGCGGGCGAAACTTCAGCTGATTCAGTTTCTCAGTGGTTTACCCGAGTCCTATACGGGCGTGGTAGATCAGATCTTGGCGAGTGATCCCCTTCCCACCTTGCAGACTGCCTACAAGCATCTTCAGCGCCTTCCGTCATCTACACCGTCTCCACCTCCTGAGACTGGAGACTCTACTGCTTTGGCTGCTTGGGGCGGGCGTGGCCGTGGTCGCTCCAATGATGGCCGTCCTCCCCTGGGTGCGGGCAGGGGACGTGGACCTGGTGCTGGACGTGGAGCTCCTCCTTCTGCCATACCTTCTGCTGCTGCGTGTCCTCAGCAGGGACAGCGCGTATGTACTTTCTGAGGCCGGTCTAACCATATTGAAGAAAAATGCTGGGAAAAGTATGGTAAGCCAGCGTGGGCCAATGCTGCTACAGATTCCTCATCTACTGCGTCTGAGGGTGGTGCTCAGATATCTGCTCCAGAGCCTGCGGGGGCTACCGCAGACTACATTCGTGCTGAGGTGGAGCGTCTTCTTCTTGAGCGTGCTGGGTCTGCTTCTGCTGCATCTACTAGCGGAGCGCATGCTGCTTTTTCTGGTTATGATACTGCATTCCTGAGCTCCTCCTCACCTTCTACTTCTGGTAATACCAAATGGGTGATAGATTCTGGTGCATCTGCACATATTTCTGGAAATAGATCTTTGTTTAAACATATATCTGCACCTGCCCGACATTCTTCTGTTATGCTTGCTGATGGCTCCAAGTCCTCGGTCCTTGGAGTCGGTGATATTATTTCTCAGTTTGGCCTCAAATCTGCCTTATATGTGCCCAAATTTCCTCTTAACTTATTGTCTGTCAGCAAAATTTTAAGGAGTTTAAAATGTAGCTTGACATTTGTTCCTGGTTCATGCGTTTTTCAGGACCTTCGCACGAGGACGAAGATTGGTGGGGGGTATGAAGGTGTTGATGGGCTCTTCTACTTGGACCAGTTACCTCGATCAGAGAAAGCTGCTGTGATATCTGCATTATCTGCTTCTGTGTCTGCTCTACAGTGGCACTACAGGCTGGGTCATCCCTCGTCAGAGAAGCTGCGTAGTTTAGTTCCTGATATTGGCAGTTGTCATTTTCAGTGTGAATCATGTCAGCTAGGAAAACAAACTCGTACTGTGTATCCTAGACGTAGTACTGTGAGCAGTAAAAACATTTTTGATTTAGTCCACTCTGATGTATGGGGTCCATGCCATGTACCAAGCTTGTCTGGTTACAAGTATTTCATTCTTTTTATTGATGATTTTTCGAGGACTACTTGGTTGTTTTTGTTAAAAAGTAGGTCCGAAGTGCTGTCTACTATCAAATACTTCTTTGCTGAAATAAAAACGCAGTTTGGCTTGCCTATTAAAGTTTTTCGCACTGATAATGCTTTAGAGTTTGTTAAGCAAGATGTGGCTGTTTTTTGTAAATCTGTGGGTACCATTCACCAAACTTCGTGTGCTTATACCCCACAACAAAATGGTGTTGCTGAGAGGAAGAATAGACACTTATTAGAAGTTACCAGGACGATAATGATGCATTCTCATGTGCCCCGCTCTTATTGGCCTGAGGCTATCTTGACTGCATGCTTTCTGATTAATAGGATGCCTTCGTCTGTTATTGGAAATAAGATTCCCATCCAGGTTTTGCACCCTGACACCTCCTTGTTTACTGTGCCTCCTAGGATTTTTGGGTGTACTTGCTTTGTTCGATTGCTTGGACCTGCTTCTGATAAGCTATCTCCTCGAGCTGCTAAATGCATTTTTTTGGGCTATTCTTGAACTCAGAAGGGTTACAAATGTTATAATCCCAGCACCCGGAAGTGGTTTACCAGTAGTGATGTTTTTTTTTTGAAGATACACCGTATTATTCTTCAGCAGGAGATAATTTGCAGACTGACATTCTGGCTCCTCCTTTACCTGTTATTTCTGAATGTATGCCTGACCGCACTGATACTGAGATTACTGCGAAGCAAGATCCTCCTCTTATTGTTTATCAACGCAAGAATAAAGCACCTTCCACACAAGTACCCCCCCAAGACAACCAATCTTCTCCTCCAGAAGGTTCTGTTGCTCCTGAGGTACACTCTGATCTTGACATACCTATTGCACTCCGTAAGGGTACTCGTTCTTGCACTTCTCATAGCATTGCTCAGTGTGTGTCTACTGCTCATCTGCATACTCATTGCAGCAATTTTGTATCTGCCTTATCTGCTGTGGTTGTACCTAACAATGTTCAGGATGCTTTGAAAAGTACGGCTTGGACATCTGCTATGAATGATGAGATGATTGCTCTTACTGACAGAGACACTTGGGAGCTGGTGGATCCACCTCCTCAGTGTAAGCCTGTAGGCTGCAGGTGGGTTTATGCCGTCAAATATCAACCTGATGGTACGGTTGAAAGGTTGAAGGCAAGGCTTGTTGCGAAGGGCTATACTCAGACATATGGCATTGATTATTTTGAGACTTTTTCTCCTGTTGCTCGCCTTAACTCTGTCAGGATTCTTTTATCTGTTGCTGTGAATCTAAACTGGCCTCTCATGCAACTTGATGTGAAAAATGCTTTTCTGTATGGTGACTTACAGGAGGTGTATATGGAGCAACCTCCTGGGTTTGTTACTCAGGGGGAGTCTCACAAAGTATGCAGGCTTAAGAAGTCTATCTATGGGCTCAAGCAGAGTCCTCGTGCCTGGTTTGATAAGTTGAGCAGGATCATGATTGATTTTGGCTTTCTGAGGTCACACGTTGACCATTCTGTATTCACAAAAAAGACTTCTGCTGGTATTACTGTTCTGATTGTATATGTTAATGACATTATTATTTCTGGCAGCGACACCCTTGGTATTCAGGCTACCAAAGATCATTTGGGCAAGCATTTTCCTACCAAAGATCTAGGCAGACTTCGGTACTTTCTTGGCATAGAAGTCTCTAGAAACTCTAATGCCTTGGTTCTTTCGCAGAGAAAGTATGTTCTTGATATTCTGCAGGAGACTGGTATGCTTGGAGCGAGACCTGCGGACACTCCTCTTGATCCCAATGTTAATTGGGATGATGATTCCTCTGCTATGTTTACTGATCATAAAAAATTCAGGCGGTTGATTGGTAAATTGATCTATTTGACTGTTACTCGTCCTGATATTGCTACTGCAGTAGGTCTTCTTAGCAGGTACCTCGACAAACCCAAACAGTGCCACTGGGATGCTGCATGTCAAGTTTTGAGATACTTAAAAAAGTCGCATGGCAAGAGACTTCATTATAAAAAGAATGGGCACTGTGTTCTTGAAGGGTATTCTAATTCTGATTATGCAGGCAGCAAAGTTGATAGAAAATCTACTTCTGGTTACTGTACCTTTGTAGGAGGCAATCTTGTCACCTGGAGAAGCAAGAAACAGAATGTCGTGGCCAGATCTAGTGCTGAAGCTGAGTACTGGGCCATGGCCCATACTGCTTGTGAGTTACTGTGGGTGCGTTCTCTCCTTAAAGAGTTTGGGATTGAGTCTTCATCGGCCATTCCTATGCATTGTGATAACAGAGCTGCCATCTTCATTGCAAATAATCCTGTCTATCATGAGCGCACCAAACACATTGAAGTTGACTGCCACTTCATCAGAGAATCTATTCTTGCTGGCAAGATATGCACTCCATTCACAAGATCTGAAGATCAAGTTGCTGATATCTTCACCAAGCTCTTGGCGAAGAAACAGTTCTGCATGCTGTTGGACAAGTTGGGCATGATTGACATCTATGCTCCAACTTGAGGGGGAGTGTTACATTATATATTTCCTGTTTTACATAGCCTGTTATTTGTTTTGTTATTTTCCTTTATATATGGACCTCTCTGTAAATCTCTCAGTATTATATATATGAGGGTGCACACATTGTGCAACCTTGAGCTTTCTGGAATTCCTGACTCTGTCACAGTGAACAAAGGAGCACCAGGGTATAGAATCTGAAACGACACTTGATTGCCAAGAACAGAAGATGGCATGCGGTTGATAAGATAACAAGTAGTTGAAACAACTTCTGGCTAGAAAACATGAGGAACGTGATAGTGAAAGAGAAGTGTACGCACAACCTCAAGAAGGTGTCGATTCTTACGTCCAACAATGCCATTCTGTTGGGGTGTATAAGCACAAGAGGTTTGGTGAATAGTACCCATTTTGTTGCAAAACAGATTTACTCCCTTTGCATGAATTCAAGGGCATTATCAGTTCAAAAGATTTTAATGGGTCTACCAAACAAGGTACATATCTCAACAAAGAAAGTTGTAATAATGTCAAGAATATGAGATCTGTCTTTTAATAAAAACAACCAGGTGGTTCTAGAAAAGTCATCAATAAAATTCATAAAGTATCGAAATCCAAAAATACTAGCAACAGAGCACGTGCCCCAAATATCAGCATGCACAATATCAAATGATGCTTTTGAGCTAATATAGTTTTTCTTAGTAAAGGTAGACCGAGTTTGTTTCCCTAAACTGACATGTTTCACAATGAAAAACTGACTCAGAAATGTCAGGTAATAAATGCTTCAATTTTATCGGTGAAGGGTTCCCCAAGCGGTAGTGCCACTGAATGTTGGTCACAAAAGTAGTCAGGTAAGCCTTCTTCTTCGCTGTATCCAAACAGTAGAGCCCATCTGGTCCCTCATGGCCCAAACCAATCTTCATCCTCGTGCACAGATCTTGAAAAATAACACCATCCGGGTCAAAGGTAATTGAGCATTGTAGGCTCTTAACAGTTCTACTCACAGATAACAAGTTGATAGGGAATTTAGGAACAAAAAGTGCTGAGTTCATAATAAGACGACCAACAATATAGATATTCCCTATTCCGAAAATAGATGTTTGAGAACCATCAGCTAAGGTGGCAGGCGGAAGGGCAGCGGTTTTATGCAAGGTAAAAAATAAAGACCGATTGCCGAGGTGGTACCCGAGTCAATAACCCATTTATGTTTACCAGACTGTGCTGGAGGAGCAGATTGTGTCAGAAGAGCATAATTGTCAGTAGTGGAAGTCTCAGCAGAAGAGGCCAGGCGAGCTTGGAGTAACTTCTCAACTTCAGATCTGATCCAATCAACAGATGGCGGGGCAGACGTAGAGGCAGAGGTATCAGGTTGGTTTGAAGAAACCTGATTTGCCCAAGCAAGTTTGCCGTTCTTGATCCAACAATGGTCTTCAGTATGATTGTTGCGCTTGCAAAAGTTGCAGAAACGTGGTTCAGTAGAGGAGTCAACACCAGAGGAGTACGAACCACGATCAACACTTGGAGCTGAGCGACCTCTACTACGACCACGACCGCGGCCATGTCCACGGAAAGAATCACCAGATCGAACAACTAGGGAAGCATTGTCAGAAAGTTCAGGAGTCGCCTGAGATACAGAAGACAAGCGCTGCACGTGTTTCAAAACATTGCGTAAGGTGGGCAACGGATCACTGGAGAGAATCTGATCAACTACACCTGCAAAGGAGGGTGGTAGGCCAGCAAGGAATTGAACAAGTTGTAGTTCATTTTGTTGTCTTTGTGCTTCCTTAATATCTGAGGATAGTGGATGATACACCTCAAACTCAATCCCAGAGGGCACAACATTGATTGTAGTAATCTTCAATAACATCTGAGGTAGAATGCTCCTTCTTGGCCAGGTGTTTGAAGATATCAAACACCTTCTTGGGATTCTGTTGATGAGAATAGACGTGGGAGAGTTGATCCTACATATCCTTAGCCGTGCGCAGTCGCAGAAGGGATTGGCTGATTTTGGGTTCAACACTGTTGACCATCCAGGTCATGACCCAGAGTCGTCCTTGGACCACAAGTCATACACCTATTTAGTTTTATCGTCAACATTAGCAGTCAGTTCCGCTGACCCTGTAGTAGAAAGATGGGAATAGCGCCCCTAAGCTGACATACATTTATTTCAAAGGAGGCTGCTCAGGTGTGATAGTTGGAGCCGTCCAACTTGGTAGTCGTCACACAGAGATTGCGAAGCGGATCGGAGGACGCCATGGGTGGTCACAAAATGCAGGACGACACAACAGACAATAGTGGCAGGCCGGAGTAGGAATCACGTAGCAGTCAACAGACAGAGCAACATGCACGTAGCAACAATAGGCACATAGCAGACGAAAGTAGTAGAAACCCAACAAAGGGGCAGATTTAAAAACACCCGTACACGAGCAGAAGATAGCAAAAGAAGATCTGATGCATCAGATCCCAGAAACCCCCGTCGGGGCAGCAATAGATATAGAAAACCTACACCATCATGGAGGAAAACCTTATTCCACCATGAGGCGTAGGCAGAGAAAGAGCAAGATCTGGTCACACCTTCAACGTGCTATGATTGGAAAGTTACCAAAGAGGCACATATGCGAGCTGAAAAAGGAACGAGTGGTGGTGGTGGTTAGGCGGAGGTAAGGATGGTGGGAGAAAGAGGACAACATCAGATGGCTGCGTGGGGGGGGAGGAGAGGGCGGGGGTGGCAGCAACTGGGGGTGGCAGGCGGTTGGTGGCTGTGGCGGCGGTGGGGAGTGGGCAGGGAGAAGGGGACGATGGCAGGGCCAAGTGGCGGCGGTGGGAGGAAGAAGGAGAGGAGGGGTGGGGTGTGGCGACGGTGGGAGGGAGAAGGAGAAGAGTGCGGTGTGGCGGCAGGAAGAGCAAGAAGGGGGGGCTGCGGCGGTGGGAGAAGCAATGGAAGGTGGCGGCGTGAGGGAGGAAGATGGAGGGGAAGAAAGGAAAGGCGGCTATGGTTTATGGGGGCATAGATTAGGGTTGGGGATTAAGGAGGATTAGGTGGCTCTGATACCATCTAAAATACAAAAGATGGTTTGCATTAGATGAGTGCAACAATTACAAGAGACTCTCTTATATAGGAGAGTAAGAATAATCTAGAAATAAGAATATTCTAGAATAAGAAAAAAGACTAATGGGATAATAAACAAAGGCCCATATCACAATAAGAAAAGTAAAATAAAGCCAGGAATATATATATATATATATATATATATATGCCTATATATAATCAATTAATTAAAATCATTCACAACCACATATATTCCTCCATACTGCAGATAGTCCGAGCCGTATTGTCTTTTTTTGGGCTACTGCATATAGCCCAAGCGGGACCCTCTTTATTCGTACACCACATACCGCTTTTTAGAACAATAGCACGGACCACAAAAAACATGGAATAAAAGTATACATATTCTAGATCCCCTTCCATCTTCTAATTTTGAATTTCTACATCGTCTGCAATGTAGAAAATGATAAGAGAAAGGAAATCTGACCTGTCTAGTGCTCTGCTAGCAGTGGAGGAGGTATCTTGATCAGGTTAGAAGGGTTGCCAATTCTAAGGAGGGTAGGAGAGCCCAACATTGGTGGGTAAGAATGATGATCTTGTATGCAAATAATGCAATGGCATATACACTATTACTATGTTATCTTTTAACACCATACTGGCTTTTTAGTTGGAGTCCAAAGTCTCTTCATTTATGGTATAATCTGCCCATTAGTTTTGCTACACTCTCGTCTGCTCTCTATCCAGGCTAAAGACAAGGAGAACTCTGGAAAAGCAAAAGATCTAGCTTTCTATTATTTGTTTGTGGTGGCCCAACTTACTATGTTAGGATTCATCCTCTTCACCTTCCTCGTCATTCTCAGTTCTCACCGTTGTTTCCTCTCTCTTTAGTCATAGTTTCGTCTTTTTGTTTAGTGAAGGAAAACAACCCATTTGTTGTGCTTTTGAAAGATGTTCGAGGGGGTCATACAAGTAATGAATTCATTTTCAGTATACAATTTATACATAATCCCCACTATGCTATTGGGAAATATGAGTTTGCGTGTAAAAATTGCCTAGGTATGTCACTAAACCTCCAAATTAGAATTTTCCTCTATCAGGTTTTGCAAGCCTAAGGAAATGCCTTATTATGTAACATCTGGTATCGACAAATCATGCTGCCTAAATCATCACTATTTTAAAAGATCGTGCCCACAAAATGTAGTTGGATCCATTGAACTTGACAGATGTGACACATCTAGGATGTGTCTCCATGATCTCAGAGGAAGGTGAAGTCATAAAGCAAGAGTGATATCCACAGAACCTCCAGAAGCAGCAACACACAGAAGAAAGTCCCTGGAATGACACACGTCGTGTCAAAATTAAGACACGGCGTGTCAAAATTAAGACACAGCGTGTCAAGGAACAACATGTAGTCGCTTGGAATGGCACACGGCGTGTCAAAAATAGGACACAGCGTGTCAAAGTGCAGTAAAAAGGTCATCTGGAATGTCACACAACGTGTCAAAAAGAAGACACAGCGTGTTAGGTGATTCGCCAGATTGGGACACGGCGTGTCAGAGAGCAGGACAACAACAGATCAGAGTATTCGCCGAATTGAGACACGGCGTGTCGAACAAAGACACGGCATGTCAAGTGTCGGGGCAACAACAAATTAGGAGCAGAAACAGAGAACCCGACAGAATAAGGTCAAGGATGACCCAGAGTAAGTGGCAAATACTATAATTCACCAAGAAGAAAGGTGATATTTTGGATATACCCAATCATACCACTCATAAAGTGAGCAGAGCCCTAGAATAGGTGATCATGAAGGACCACAGATCTGCCAAATGGTACTTCCAAATAACAGTTCTTTCAGGGCATCAGAACCTTGGAAGGACTGTCGGCCATATCCATAGATCCTCTTGTTGGAGAAGAGGATAGGACTTAGAAAGAAGCTTAGATCTCGTTAGGAGTGATCTGCAATGGAAGTAGGATGCATACGGCGGCTGCGGCTGCTGCTGCAGCTGATGGAGGGAAAGAGAGAGAGAGGGAGAAGGCGTTGGTGACTGGTGGAGATCAGGCCTAGGTGACCTACTTTGATACCATTTGGAAATGTGTCGTGTTTCTATATTCACAAACGAGGAAACTCACTTCTATAAATAGGAGGCTGTACAAGGAAGCGAACTGAAAAACCCTAATGAGCCTCTTTATACAAAGGCCCATGTTACAGAATAAAGGAAAGACTTAAACAGAAATACAATAAACAATAAATACAGTAATATATCTCCTTACTTTACAATAATTCTTTTCTTGTTCTTAACATTATTGTCAATGGTAGTATATTAAAAATGCAATTGGTTAAATTGTCTTATATTAAAATATATATATGGGGAGATCAAGCATAAATATGTATATAGCTACATATAAACTATACAATGTGTGTATATGAGTGGGGAATGTTCATAAAAACCCCGAGTTCCTGACACATGTATATGTACATAAAACATAAATTAATTTTTTTAATGGTCGGCTAGGCAACGCTTAGTCGCGCCTAGTCGCAAGGCGTTGCTGGAACGCCGTGTCGCCTTGACGTCTTGACAAGTGTGGGAAGACATCCCCTACCAACCAGGTTAACCCTCGCTCGGTTTGTCTTTGAATGTAGCCACAAGCCAACTAAATGCAAACCCAACAGCAAGGCTTTCACCAGTTATAGGAGCCCCAAAGCCCTGAATAGGCAAACAAGCCCAACTAGCACTCTAGCGAGGGAAGCCCCACCTGCTAGCTATCCATAATATCTACAACGGTTGTTGAACATGGAGTGTCCACGGGAAAAGGAACCTGTGACCTCTTTAGGGAAGACATCCCCTACCAACCAGGTTAACCCTTGCTAGGTTCGTCTTTGAATTTTTTATTTTTAATATGAAATTCAATATTGTTCATCTTTTCCCCTCAAATTTTGTTCTTTGTATTGATTTAAGATTACTGGTTTGATCGTTGCTGCACTTCTGGTTATTCATTACTGCCTCTGTTTGTCATAACATATGCCATTTATTTTGTACTTATAATGAGCTTTCTTGTAAATTTTGGCTTATCCTGTAACACCAATATTTACAGGTCACAGAGAAATCACTGTAGACAGGTTTCGGGTTAATCAGAAAATCTAGCCAAGTTTGGTCTTTATCCAATTATTTCTCACTAATTCAGAATGTCATCTACTGAAAATGGAGAGAACAAGGTAGAAATTCTCCGGATGTCTTCTACTGAAAATGGGGAAAACAAGGTAGAATATTGAGAAGAGTCAGGGGCTTGTATCTACACTAATGGGTGTGAGAATAAGGATTGAGTTCTGGCTAATCCTGATTTGTCTCTGGTTAACCCTTGCTAGGTTTGTCTTTAAATGTAGCCACAAGCCAACTAAATTCAAACCCAAGAGCAAGATTTTCACCGGTTATAAGAGCCCCAAAGCCCTGTGTGACATGATCAGGTATTGCAGAAGGCTCAGGGTTGCACAACGTGTGCACCCTCATATATATATTACTGAGACAATTACAGAGAGGTCCATATATAAAGGAAAATAACAAAACAAATAACATGCTTAAGTAAAACAGGAAATATCTAATGTAACACTCCCCCTCAAGTTGGAGCATAGATGTCAATCATGCCCAACTTGTCAAGCAGCATGCAGAACTGTTTCTTAGCCAAGAGCTTGGTGAAGATATCAACCACTTGGTCTTCAGATCGCGTGAAAGGAGTGCAGATCTTGCCAGCAAGAATAGACTCTCTGATAAAGTGGCAATCAACCTCGATATGTTTGGTGCGCTCATGATAGACAAGATTATTTGCAATGAAAATGACAGCTTTATTATCACAATGCATAGGAATGGCCGATGAAGACTCAATCCCAAATTCTTTCAGAAGAGAACGCACCCATAGCAACTCACAAGCAGTATGGGCCATGGCCCTGTACTCAGCCTCAGCACTAGACCTGGCCACCACATTCTGTTTCTTGCTCCTCCAAGTAACAAGATTGCCCCCTACAAAGGTGCAATAGCCAGAAGTAGACTTTCTATCAACTTTGCTGCCTGCATAATCAGAATCAGAATATCCTTCAAGAACACAGTGCCCATTTTTTTTATAATGAAGTCCCTTGCCAGGAGATTGTTTTAAGTATCTCAAGACTTGGCATGCAGCATCCCAGTGACATTGTCTAGGTTTGTCGAGGTATCTGCTAAGAAGACCAACTGCAGTAGCAATGTCAGGACGAGTAACAGTCAAGTAGATCAATTTACCAATCAGCCTCCTGAATTTTTTATGATCAGTAAACATAGCAGAAGAATCATCATCCCAATTGACATTGGGATCAAGAGGAGTATCTGAAGGTCTAGCACCAAGCATACCAGTCTCCTGCAGTATATCAAGAACATACTTTCTTTGCGAAAGAACCAAGGCATTAGAGTTTCTAGAGACTTCTATGCCAAGAAAGTACCTGAGTCTACCTAGATCTTTGGTAGCAAAATGCTTGCCCAAGTGATCTTTAGTAGCCTGAATACCAAGAATGTCGCTGCCAGAAATAATAATATCATCAACATATACAATCAGAACAGAAGTACCAGCAGAAGACTTTTTTGTGAAAACAGAATGGTCAACTTGTGACCTCAGAAAGCCAAAATCAATCATAATCCTGCTCAGTTTATCAAACCAGGCACGAGGACTCTGCTTGAGCCCATAGATAGACTTCTTTAGCCTGCAAACTTTGTGAGACTCCCCCTGAGCAACAAACCCAGGAGGTTGCTCCATATACACCTCCTCCTGTAAATCACCATATAGAAAGGCATTTTTCACATCAAGCTGCATAAGAGGCCAGTTCAGATTCACAACAACAGATAAAAGAATCCTGACAGAGTTAAGACGAGCAACAGGAGAAAAAGTCTCAAAATAATCAATGCCATAAGTCTGAGTGTATCCCTTCGCAACAAGCCTTGCCTTCAACCTCTCAACTGTACCATCAGGTTGATATTTGACTGCATAAACCCACCTGCAGCCTACAGGCTTACACTGAGGAGCTGGATCCACCAGCTCCCAAGTGTCTCTGTTAGTAAGAGCAAGCATCTCATCATTCATCGCAGATGTCCAAGCTGTGCTTTTCAAAGCTTCCTGAACATTCTTTGGAACAGCCACAGCAGATAAGGCATATACAAAATTGCTGGAACGAGTATTTAGATGAGCAGTCGACACACACTGAGCAATGCTATGGGAAGTACAAGAACGAGTACCCTTGCGGAGAGCAATAGGTACGTCAAGATCAGAGTGTACCTCAGGAGCAGCAGAACCTTCTGGAGGAGAAGATTGGTTGTCTTGGGGGGGGGGTTACATTTGTGGAAGGTGCTTTAATCCTGTGTTGATAAACAATAAGAGGAGGATCTTGCTTTGCATTAGTCTCAGTGTCAGTGCGATCAGGCATACAGTCAGCAATAACAGGTAAAGGAGGAGCCAGAATATCAGTCTGCAAACTATCTCCTGCTGAAGAGTAATACGGTGTGTCCTCAAAAAAGACAACATCATTACTAGTAAACCATTTTCGAGTGCTGGGATTATAACATCTGTAACCCTTTTGAGTCCGAGAATAGCCCAAAAAAATACATTTAGCAGCTCGAGGAGACAGCTTATCAGAAGTAGGTCCAAGCAACCGAACAAAGCAGGTACACCCAAAGATTCTAGGAGGCACAGGAAACATAGAGGTGTCGGGGTGTAAAACTTGGAATGGAATTTTATTCCCAATAACAGACGATGGCATTCTATTAATCAGAAAACATGCAGTCAAGATAGCTTCAGGCCAATAAGATCGGGGCACATGAGAATGCATCATTATTGTTCTGGTAACTTCTAGTAAGTGCCTATTCTTTCGCTCAGCAACACCATTTTGTTGTGGGGTATAAGCACACGATGTTTGATGAAGAGTACCCACAGATTTACAGAAAACAACTACATCTTGTTGAACAAATTCTAAAGCATTATCAGTGCGAAGGGTTTTAATAGGCAAGCCAAACTGAGTCTTTATTTCAGCAAAAAAATATTTAATAGTAGACAGTACTTCCGACCTACTTTTTAACAACAACCAAGTAGTCCTCGAAAAATCATCAATAAACAGAATGAAGTACTTGTAACCCGACAAACTTGGTACATTGCATGGACCCCATACATCAGAGTGAACTAAATCAAAAATGTTTTTACTGGTCACAGAACTACGTCTAGGATACACAGTACGAGTCTGTTTCCCAAGTTGACACGAATCACACTGAAAATGTCAGCTGCCAATATCAGGAACTAAACTACGCAGCTTCTCTGAAGAGGGATGGCCCAGCCTGTAGTGCCACTGGAGAGCAGAAACACAAGCAGATAATGCAGATATCACAACAGCTTTCTCAGATCTAGGTAGTTGGTCCAAGTAAAACAACCCATCAGCACCTTCATACCCCCCACCAATCTTCATGCTAGTGTGAAGGTCCTGAAAAATGCATGAACCAGGAACAAAGGTCAGGCTACAATTCAAACTCCGTAAAATCTTGCTGACAGATAACAGGTTAAGAGGAAATCGGGGCACATATAAGGCAGATTTTAGGCGAAAATGAGAACGGATATCACCAACTCCAACAACTGACGACTTAGAGCCATCAACAAGCATAACAGAAGACTGTCGGGCAGGAGCAGATATATGCGTAAATAAAGATTTATTTCCAGAAATATGTGCAGAGGCACCAGAGTCTATCACCCATTTGGTATTACCAGAAGGAGAAGGTGAGGAGGAGCTTAAGAAGGCAGTGTCATAACCAGAAAAGGCAGCATGTGCTCCACTCGTAGATGCAGCAGAAGAGGAACCACCACGCTCAATGAGAAGACGCTCCACCTCAGCACGGATGTAGTCAGCAGTGGCCCCCGTAGGCTCTGGTGCAGATGTCTGAGTCGCACCTTCAGACACAGAAGAGTCAGCCGCATCATTGGCCCATGCCGGCTTACCATACTTTTCCCAGCATTTTTCCTCAATATGGTTGGACCGGCCACAGAAGGTACACAAGCGCTGTCCTTGCTGAGGACGCGCAGCAGCAGAAGTTGAGGCAGCAGGAGGAGCGCCTCGTCCAGCACCAGGTCCACGCCCCCGGCCTGCACCCAGGGGAGGACGACCATCACTGGAGCGGCCACGGCCACGGCCACGACCACGCCCGCCCCAAGCGGCCAAGGCAGTAGAGTCCCCCGTCTCAGGAGGCTGAGACGGTGTCGATGACGGAAGGCGCTGGAGACGCTTGTAGGCAGTCTGCAAAGTAGGGAGTGGATCACTCGCCAAAATCTGATCGACCACTCCATTATAGGACTCAGGTAAACTACTGAGAAACTGAATCAGCTGAAGCTCCGCTCGCTGTTTCTGCATAGTAGCTAAATTAGTGGACAACGGGTGATACATCTCCAATTCACCCCACAGACCAGTGAAAGTGGAGAAGTAATCAGAAATGTCAGAACCAATAAACTGCAGTCGCCCCAATTGCTTTGTGATATCAAAGACCTTCTTCGGATTTTCACTGTGCGAGTAGGTACCGGCGAGCTGATCCCACATCTGCTTCGCCGTAGGCAACTGAAGAAGAGTGACGCTAATCTTCTCAACAGAGCTGTTGAGAATCCACGTCATGACCGTTGAGTCATCACGAACCCAGTCATCAAAGGCCTTGATATCTTTGTCATCCGCCTCCTCTGCGGGCTGAGGCGGACCCGTCCGAATCAAGTGAGAGTACTTCCCTTGTGATTTGGCAAAGATCACAAAGGAACAGACCCACAACTGGTAGTTGCGCCCGTCAAGCTTGACAGTAGTGACTTGACGGCGCGACTCTTCTTCAGTTATTGCAGAATCAGGTATTGCAGAAGGCTCAGGGTTGCACAACGTGTGCACCCTCATATATATATTACTGAGACAATTACAGAGAGGTCCATATATAAAGGAAAATAACAAAACAAATAACATGCTTAAGTAAAACAAGAAATATCTAATGTAACACCCTGAATAGGCAAGCAAACCCAACTACCACTGTAGCCAGGGGAGCCCCACTTACTAGCTATGCATAATAATTACAGCGTTGGTTGAACATGGAGTGTCTATGGGGAAAGGAACCTGTGACCTCTTTAGGGAAGACATCCCCTACCAACCAGGTTAACCCTTGTTAGGTTCGTATTTGAATTCCTTTTTTGTTTTGAAATTCAACAGTGTTCATCTTTTCCCCCAAATTTTGTTCTTCGTAGTGATTTACTGGTTTGATCGTTGCTGCACTTCTGGTTATTCATTACTGCCTCTGTTTGTCATAAATATGCCATTTATTTTGTACTTAATAGTGACGTCTCTTGTAAATTTTGGCTTATCCTGTACACCAATATTTACAGGTCAAAGAGAAATTACTGTAGACAGGTTTCGGGTTAATCAGAAAATCTAGCCAAGTTTGGTCTTTATCCAATTATTTTCTCACTAATTCAGAATGCCTTGTACTGAAAATGGAGAGAACAAGGTAGAAATTCTCCGGATGTCTTCTAATGAAAATGGGGAAAACAAGGTAGAATATCGAGAAGAGTCAGGGGCATGTATCAGCACTAATGGGTGTGAGAATAAGGATCGAGTTCCGGCTAACCCTGATTTGTCTCTGGATTGCAATCTAGTTGACAAAAAGAAAAATAAATATTTAGAAATGATAACCAGTCTTCCTATTAGATCTGGCTTTATGAAACTCACGTCTTCTCCTTCACTCAAGTTACGAAAGTTTGCCGATGAAAGAGATGGCTTTTCTCGATCAGTTGTTACTCCGGAAGCTCAAGAATCTCCTCGTAATTTTCTTGTTAGAAAGATTAACTGGACTGCACTTTCACAAATGGCTAAAGAATGGATAAAAAATCCTATGAATATGGCTCTATTTATTTGGATCACATGCGTTGCCGTCTCAGGTGCTATACTCTTTATGGTTATGACTGGGATGTTGAATCGTGTCTTACCAAGGAAATCTCAGAGAGATACTTGGTTTGAAGTCAACAACCAAATCTTAAATGCTTTATTTACTCTGATGTGCCTCTACCAGCATCCTAGAAGATTTCATCATCTTGCACTTCTTTTGAGATGGAGAGAAGATGATATTCTTAGACTCAGGAAGATATATTGTAAGAATGGATCGTATAAACCACATGAATGGTTCCACATGATGGTGGTAGTTATTCTTCTCCATGTTAATTGTTTTGCTCAATATGCTTTGTGCGGTCTGAATATAGGTTACCGTAGATCTCAGCGTCCTCCAATAGGAGTTGCTTTGTGCATTTCTGTTGCTATAGCTGCACCTGTTGTTGCTACTGTATACAACATTCTCAGCCCACTTGGAAGAGAATACGACTATGAACTTGATGAAGAAGCCCAGAGTGCAATCACTTCTCCGGATGACACTAAAAGGATTGCTGGCAGGGCAAAATCACTGGAGAAGAAATTCTCTTTTGTGGCTAGGGAAGATCAACGTGTTGCAGAAAGCACGCCTGAGTGGATAGGGGGACTGTTTGATGTTTGGGATAGTATCTCCCTTGCTTATCTTTCAATCTTCTGCAGTTTCTGTGTATTTGGGTGGAATATGGACAGGCTTGGATTTGGTAACATGTATGTTCATATTGCCACTTTTCTTCTACTTTGCGTTGCCCCTTTTTGGATTTTTAACTTGGCTGCCATCAACATTGATAATGAAGTTGTAAGAGAAGTTCTAGGAGTCTCTGGTATTCTATTGTGCGTTTTTGGTCTTTTATATGGTGGTTTTTGGAGAATTCAGATGAGAAAGAAATTCAACCTTCCTGGGAACAAATTTTGTTGTGGAAATCCTTCTCTGACTGATTGTTTTCAGTGGCTTTGTTGCTGCTCTTGTTCTCTTGCCCAGGAGGTCCGGACTGCCGATTTTTATGATATCAAGGAGGACAAATTCTACTTAAAACAATCGGCTGATGGAACCGTCGGTAGCCCAATCATGATGTCTCCTTTGCATCGTGAAGCAGGGTCACCTTTGATCAGATCAAACCCTGGCTCTCCTCTTTGGGGCAATTCGGGCCCTTCTCTTTTTATGTCAGTCAATTCAAGTCCTAGTAGGCTGGTGAAGATTCACGAAGCTGATTCTAGGCTACCGGTGGTGATGGAAGATGAATCGTCGAAAGGTTCACCGAGCATGATTCCACCTGTTCCACCTACCCTTCACAGAGAAAACAACCAGACGACATGACAGTTTGGCTCGGTTATGTAAATTTCAGTACTGGATCGACAAGTCACTACAAAGATGTATTTTACCAGCCCGAGATGTATATTTCATTTCATGAGGATTCCAAGCTGTATGTGCCATTTTTGCATTGTTTTAAAAGCTTGCTTCTTGAATACATTTTTGTATATAGTATAGAAGTGCGGCAGTAATTTTAAAAAAGTTCTGATTTTAGCGTCTGCCATCCTCCCTTTATTAGCTGATATTTACTGGTTTGCATCTGCCCGTTCTAATGCAGTAGTTGGGTACTTCTAATTGACGGTAGATGTGGACTAACCATTGCACTACTCATCCTCTTCTTTTGGAAGGGGGAGAATTCATCCTATTTTGATAGTAAAATGTGCTCCGAGGTATTTATTCTTTGGAATTTATCCATAACTATTATGATCAGTTGCAAATCATGTAGAAAAAAACCATTTTTGTTTGTTTTATATGCTATCCCCTATAAATCCACTTTATACGTTGAATAAAGTCACAGGCTGCCTGTTTGGATCTTATTTTCATGTGTTGCGATGCTTAATTTTTTTGGATAAAATATCTTTGCAGTAAATTAAACAAAAGCTGTTATCATAACCGCGAAATCAGATTACTTGAAGGGAAAAATAGAGTCACATATCTTTGTGTTTAGGCACAAGTATACTCACAATTATAATGTGAAAGTAGATGGAAACATGAAGTGAAGAGTATCTCTGGGGGAGACGGCCCATAACAACCCCCCCGGTTTTGGAATAGCTAATAACAAATCTTTAGAAATCTAGATAGTCCGCAACCCATAGATACTGTTCTCTCTTGGACATCTTCATTGACTGTCTGGAAGTTGAGGTACTGAGGTTGCAGCCCGTACAGCTATCATGAAAGATATCTACACTATTCTTACGCTGGTGTATGGGCATCTGGGTTTTCTTCTTGCGCGTTTGATGTTAGGGCACGATAGCTGCTTTCCCGTCAGATAGATGGAAGATGAGAACGTGGTATCTGTCACATTTGTTATCTATATCAGCAAATTCAACCTTTTATTTGCAATGACAGTAAGCACGAGTAGCCGTGAAACGGTGACATTATAGGACAAAATTTGACTTTTCGTGGTACCCAAGCTCCCCCTCTTCAAAATTTGGGAGTGACAGTCTAGTAATTCATTGTTCTCATGATTGCATAGGTTATTATCTCTCTCTCCCCTCTTCCGGAAAAGATAAGTGCTTTAGTTCTCATGCGCTAACGCCAATGCTCTTTGAATGTAAGGATAAAAGACATGTCATGTTTTTTCGTGGTACCCAAGCTCCCCCTTTTTTTTATATAAATTTTGATTTAAAAATCTGTACATGTGGTATTTTACAGATTTAATGTCTGAAAAGATCTGACGTAAATCCCAAACAAAACACAGATGGCAGAGTCCGCAATTCGTAATTGCACAACAAAATTCCATATCAGCTACTGTTAGTTACAGAGGAATCGACATCAAGAGGGAGAAGCAAAACAATTGAGAGAATCTCATTCACACCAAGCTAGGGTATCACACGAGTTAGAAAGCTTTCCAGTCATCCGAAAGCCAAACTAATAAATAAACTTCAGTTTTCAGAAAGCTTAGGAACGGCTTCAAGAACATGACGACTCATCAGACAAACCAAACTCTATGAACTGATATTCTTAAATGAACTGAACAAACCAGTTATCAGAAGCAATCATGTGCTTCTATATTGGACGTAGGCAGTCTCTAGTACCTAAGAATAGAGCATCAGACTTAAAACATAGAAAAACAAGGAGCCAAAAATTGGAAATCCAAGATCAATTACGTGAATATTCTGAACCAACCACTGTTCCTCCATTCAAGACTAGAAACTCTCTTTAATATTTCCGATAATAGATCCACTGGAAACTCCTAGCATCATGAACTCTCTATTCCTTTCTCTTCAGATCCAGTGGAGAATGGTCAAGCATATGATCTGCAAGTTGTGTCGGAAAGTAGGACAATAGAGCTATAATCACAATCCCTCAGTTAATAAGGCCTTATATTTGGTAGTTGCAGTCAGACGCTTTGTGTGATTGACGTAGTTAAAACCTCAATCTAGACATTTTCCCATCAATTTATATCGTATGTCAACATAGATTCAATTAGTCTTGATCCATAAACATTATCTCAACAGTCTGACCAAACTAGCTAACTAAACCAATAGCCCTACCAATTCATTCCTGCCTCCTTATGAACAATTCCAAATTTGTTACAGCTAACCCCTTGCACTTGCGAGTAAGAACTGAACATTCCTATACTATTAATTAAAATAAGATACTATAAATTTAACGCTCAAACTGGAAATGGGGTAAGGTGCTATGCTAACTTCCTTGTGGACGTGTTGTTCCTATTTTCCCCTCATTTCACTTGTCATTTAAGCATGAGACACCGATTTAGTGCACATTTTCATTACATTTTGGTGTCTACCTTGCTAATTCAAGGCCTTACCATTTTTAGGACAATTCCTGTAATTATGGGGCCTTTTTAGGCTAAAAGAAACAAGGCAATATAGTCCATCGACCACCCCAAAGATCTAGGGGCCGTGGTGATGCGGTAAATTCCAAAAATGCCAAGGCCCATGATGATTCAACCACCTTCAAGGCATGATGCAACCAATTATCAGTTGGACCTTAGATGAGTGATTAGCTGCTCTAGAGGGGGGGGGGTGAATAGAGCTGAATGTACTTAAACAAAATTCATTAGACCTTCAACATATATCACAAGATAAGGTTGCTAAATAGGAAATTTGTGTGCAACTAAAACATACATAGCAAGGGAGAGAGAGATTGAACATGCACCAATAGACAAGCTATTTTAGAGTGGTTTCACACTTCAAACTAGAAGTGAGTCAGTCCACTACCTAGAGAGGTCAACCTCTAGGATTTCTTAACCTTGCATCTTCATTATATTCATTATAAGAGATACAATACATGACCACCAAAGGACTTACCTATCCAATACAAAGAGTCTTCAACCTTACCAAGGACTTACCCACTTTGCAAGGAGTCTTCCACCTTCTTCCAAGGACTTACCTACTCTTGCACAAGTCTTCAACCTTGCAGGAATTACCCACTCTTCTTGGATCTTCCGCCTTTGACTTCACCTTCACTCGGAGAAGCTTCCACCAAGGACTTACCCACTTGAGCAAGGAGTCTTCTGCCTTCACCAAGGGCTTACCCACTCTTGCTCCAAGTCTTCAACCTTGATCTTCACCAAGGGACTCCTTCCCTTGTTCTTCCTCACCTCTCTTAGCCAAGAGAGAGAATCTTCATCTTCATGCTTGAAATGAGAGAAAGGGAGGTGGTGGAAGTGAGAGCCTCACAAGATATACATGTAGGACTAACTCTCTTACAGATTTCCTACTCACTCTAATGGATGTAGCAAGTGATTAAGCTTAGAGAGAGAGAGAGGAGGCTGTAGGAAGCACTCAACTATAGAATAGGAACCTCACATAGGGTTTTGCAATGAATGCTCAACCTTGGAATGAGCCTAAGGGGTTCTATTTATAATTGGGGATGCCTCTTAGCCTTTGGGAACACTTGAGAATGAAAACTAGTTGTTTTGTAGCTTGCAGCAGATATATTTTCACTTGTTGCAACTCCACAACGGCTAGAAGCACTTTTCTTCACTTTTCTGTATAGTGCACTCGGTCGAGTTTCTATAAGGGTAACTCGACCGTTAGAGTAAAAGACAAAGCCGATATTCAGACCATCGGTTGAGTTTGTCCTGGGGAAACTCGACCGACCAATGAAAATTGAATTGGTCATGTACTCCATCGGTCGAGTTCTGTGTAGTGTAAACTCGACCAATCAAAAGTCATTTTTAAGATCCAATCAGGATCGGTCAAGTTTGCAACTCACAGAACTCAACCGATGAACAACCTGATGTGAATTTTGGAAAATGGCTTTTGAGTGCTTAAACATTCGATCTAAGTGCTCCTGATTTTTTCTAAACTTAATTACAAGTCATATAATCATTACAAGTGATTTACAACATGATTCTAATAGATTTACATCATATTACAAAAACGTGCACTTGTATTGACTTTGACTTGTCTTTTCTCCAATTTGAGATGCGCAAGTTAGGGAATTTGGAGTGTGTCTATACCTAATCTGAAATCACTCAAGTAGAGACATTAGACACTAATATGTGGAATGGTTAGTCATCATCAAAACATGGGTTTAGTCAATTTAGATGTGAGTCAACATTGACCTAATTGACCTTGAGTCAACATTATCTACCTTAAGGATTGGATCTACTCACCTTGACGACAAGGCCCTAGAATGAGAAGCCAAGGGCCCGCTTTAACCATTACTTGGGGCCAATGTTACCACATTGGGCCATGCCAAAGCTTGAAGCATACCACATCAAGCCGCTTGTAAGCCCGAAGCCCACCACATTGATCACCCATGGGAGGCCGCATCCCACATGATGACATTGCCTAAGGGCTTGATCTGCACACTCTAGTAGCTCAAAGCCTCTTCTTTGGCTAATCTAACCAACCGCTGCACCCCACAATCAACACAATAGAGGCCAAAGTGTGCACTCTACCACTTTGAGTCCATCTCAAGACACCCTAAATAATTGTATATAAGGGTTGGTGCCTTGTATCTCATCCCCATGGTATAATAGTGCACAAGACTTCTTGTAAGGGGCATCTCAATCTTCTCCCGAGTGCTTCCTCGGTCGCTCTTGAGTACAATAAAGAAGAAGATCTGGTCACCACTATCCCAAGTTGCTCTGTTACCACCACCCTATCTTGGAGATTAGATCTCAAGTGAGAGAAGGTCTATGAAGGCTCCATAACCACTTCTTGGTCATCCCATCACTATACATAGAGAAGGAAGGCTTTTTATGGAATTTCTACTATCCTTGCCTCTAATATAGCCTTCTTCAAGGAGAAGGCAGTTTGATTCAGACACATTGAGGGAGAACCGAATAGTAGCTTCATAAATATGAGAAGGTCTATTCATTATTATTCTTCTTGCTCTCTTACTTTTACCTCCATTCCTTTCTCTGTCCTTGCCTTATGGCCCCTATGTATCTTGAATCTACATTGTTCATTCCTACTATGCGTGGCTAACACCTTTTTCTTGGGTCGAGATTAGCTGCCATACTCTATCAACCATGGAAGCACTCTAGATCCGCACAAATACACACACACACAAACACACACACACTCATACACACATGCGCTTCTTGAGAGAGTGCTGTATGGTATAGACGTAGAGTATAGAGCAATGTGGATTCAAGATAGTAGTGTATCACTAAAGATAAAGATAAATGGATAATGGCTTCTTGATTGTTTGCTAGCTATCTCGAGAGGGAAACTTGCATGTAACCTTAGATCTTCTATACGCTTGCAAGAGGGAGGGAAAAATAGTATGATAACTGCTCACAAACTATGATAAGGGTATGAAACAGGTCTATGAGTGCTTGAACATTTGGTGAGTGGGATTGGTAGGCAAAACCCAATCAAAGATGCCATAATCATTATCAAACCATTCACCCAAATATTTTCTTGACTTGCTACTTTATCTTCTATTTCTAATTTTGTTTGTTTATTTGTGCATGATATCAATCACACCATCTCTTTTATTGATTGATATAGCTAAGTCAAGACTAGATGTCTATGTCTTGTCACCATTGTCCATGTGTTCGATCCCATTGATATAAAAGATCCCACATATAACAGGTGCGAGAGTCCTTTGAGTTGGGTTATTAATTTAAAGCTTGACCCATAGGATCTGACCTGTTGTTTTCATAGTTCAGAATCACATTTGAAACCGATCAAATTTAAGTGCTATTGTCAAGGACAAGGCAACTAACATACATTCCGACTCGAGGTCTAGTTACACTAGGGCACCGATTTTGTTTTCTTACCTTGAGTTGACTACACACCATACTTAGTATACTTTTTCACCCCTTGGAAGTTGTGAATCTCATACTTGGTTCTCATCTGCGACTTACTACTGCATCGATCTAATCTATGATCTAGAATCTAGGGGATGAAGAATAAGAGTACAAGATAAACCCTGAGAGAGAGCACACTTCATCTCAAATTTAAGAGATTCACACAAAAGAATATATCTGATCCTCATGAACCCAGAGTGGATACAACTAGGATGTAGGAGGCGGCCACAGACAATGCCAAAGTTAGGGAAAAGACAATGCCAAGGTGGTGGCAGAGAGACCATGATGGTGGCCCAGTTAGCCATGATGGTGGTAGCTACAATGACAGAAACAAAGGTGGAAATAAAGTTAACATTGAAATGGAGGAGTCAGAAACAACAATCCTCATACATTCAACCTACCTCTTAGTCATGAAGATGATCTAGAACCATCACTCCTATCCTTCACACAAGCTAAAGCAATGCATCTTGCCCCGATTTGGTCAACCAAGGGATCAAATACAATAATTTTATATGAAAATCGAGCTCTTGAATCTGCTCTAAATAACAAGTTTGGGAGGTCTGATGAAGGACCCCTACCAACACTTTATGCATTCAAAACTTGATGTATACAATCAACTTTAATGAGGTGCTTCAAGAGACAATCTACACTCATTGCTTCATCTTATCTTTTAGACACAAGGCTTTGTTATGATCTAACACCCTTAAAGAAGACATCAATAAAAATTGGGATGAACTTTGCCCTGCCTTTGTCAACCAATTTTATGCCTTCATAGACTTTACAAATCCTTGTTAGGAGTTTTTAAACAAAGTAAGAATAATAAATTCATAAGAGACAAGTAAAAGATATAACTGTTATTAGAGGGAGTGCCTACATAGTGGCATTGATGCCAACTACCTGAATGCTATGTTCTTCAATTGCCTTGTTCAAGAAGAGAGGTTGTTACATAGTTCTATAGTAGGAGTGAAATCAATGGGTTGGGAGTCTGCAATAACACCACACTCATTGAAAATATGGTTTCTTACCAATCTAGTTGGGAACTAAAAAAAAGGACCCATTGATTCTCATCAAACATCCTCTGATATAGAGAAATATAACATACAAGAGGCAAACGGTTTTGATCTGCTCATTCCAAGACAAACATACTAGCTATAGATGTTATGACCCTTAAGGAAATGAACATAAGTGGAAAGAATGAAGTTGATGTAGCCATGATGTGCTAGATGTGTAGGAATGACAAACGCCTAGATAAACATTGTGTATATGGGTATTCATATGAAGTGTTGGTATGTATGCCCAGAGAGCCAATCATATGATGATTGGAATGTGGCACTAGATACCTAGTTTGATAATAATAAAGGTAATTCCATCTATTATGTTTGTCTCAGTCATGAGATGATGACACATACATACTAGATGTCTCGAGAATGATGTTACTCGATGTCTTATGTCTTCAAGTAAGTGACTTGAACAATGAGATCTTACAAATGTTAAGAGTACTACATTCTAGTAATGTACCTAGTTAGATATTACTGTGGAAAAAAATAGACCACACTAATACATAAGACTAGAGTGTGTGTTGACTGATGACATAGTCTCATTAGTCATGATATATGATATCAAGTCACTCACACAGGTACATGTTAGAACATAGTGTATCAGACAGACCCACCATGAGAGTGATACATGGAGACCATGGAATGGTAGTCAGAATCATCTCTCATAGTGATAGTGGTGATTGTGATTCTTAGACCTGAAGTCACTACATTCATCACATGTCATTCGGTATACTTTGACATCATCAAATGTAACCCTGAATAAGGATTGCCGTAAGGGTGATGATTGGGTAGCTATGACACATGGGTATTTGAGTGTGAGTGATGTAGATGGGATTTATCCCTCCGACATGAGTTTGATATCTAGGGTCTTTTGATAAGCGAGACTGAGAAATATATGGTCGTACTCATGTGATTCAATATATGATATGTGAACTCACACCCATCTCAGACAATCTTATTTAGTTCAATGAACATGGATTGAACATTGAGAGGATGACGATTTCATACCCTCAGTTCAATCCAGATATCAGAGACAAAGGAACTATACGATTACTGTAACACTAATCACATTTTGCAGGTTGAAGTTGTTCTCCAACTTTTCAAATTACTTGGGTAGATCTTATGTGTGACTAGGCACCGCTCTTTGCTTGTGATGTTATAATTTGTTATGGACATTCACTGCCAACGTAATTCTAGACCTATAGGGTCACACACATAGGATATAGTTGGATTAAAGGAGTATATTCATGAATGAAATTTAATTTCACTACTAAAGGTGTTTCTGTATTCAATTTAACAACATATCAACTAACTAAACTCAAAACTATCAAGTTCAAGTGTTGAACTAATTGATTAGAGTGTCAGGTTGATTGAAAATTGAATTGACTGATTTCTGCATGACTCAGGATACCAACCGATCAGCTCACTCGGTGAAATGATTAGCTTAGGTTGGTGAGACAACCGGTTCACCTAGTGAACCGATCGACTTGATCAAGCCAACCGAAGCTTATGGTGATTTTCCCTAATCATGAGAAAAGTTGAATCATTTCACTTGTTCAATTTGATTAGTCATGGATAGATGTTAGACATTACTTGGAAATGAATTGAAAATAGGAAACTGTGTGAAACAACTGTGTCGCTAAGAGAGATGACCAATTCCCTCAGGAGATGACAAGTTCACCATTTGTAGGTTCCAAAAGATTCATGATTTTGAACCACAGACTGGGAACACTGACCCTAGCCTCTACTATAAATAGAGGGGTACTAGGGGCTTCCCAACAAACATAACAGAGAATGAGTTTCTTTGACAATTATAGTCCTCTTTGTGTGTGGTAACCAATAGAGATCCTGAGCAAGTCCTACCCATTAAAGGAAGAGATAGCGAGGGAGATAACAACTGCAGATCAGTTGTTGGAGAGCATGTCAATGACTAGTACACTGACAGAGGGGGACAACTCCTTCCCATTGGCTCGGGTAGTACAATGTGGAGTTCTCGATGGTCTGTGTGGACTACTCTAGAGGTAGGAGTCCACTGGCTGCTGCTTGAAGGACATTGTCAACCACCGTCTGTGGAGGAGGTCGTTCGTGATGATTTTTTGAGTGCTACTATTGTTGAAGGAGCGTGTTTCTGCCTGAAGAAGAAGAAGTACGATGCTACTGCAAGAGTAGTGTCGCTCGTCTTACTCCGGGATCAGAATTAACCTTGTAAACCTTCCTTCATAGATACATTATTGTTTCTGCGATCTTGCTGTTCTGGGAAGCATGCATTTAAATTTGTTATTTGCATTGCCTATATATGCGTGATTTCTCTACAGTGGTATCAGGGCCCCATCAATTTATGGTGTACCTGGAATTTAAATCGATATGATCAGATTTAGTTTTAATTCTTTCATTTCATACGATGCAAATATCAAAATGATTAATGTGCATAATCGATCCCACATACAATTCCACAAACTTATATATATATATATATATATATATATATATATATATATATATATAGGCTAGAATACACTCGAGTGTATCTGAAGTAGAATACACTCAAGTAGTTTTCCATGATGCAATAATTTTTTGAAAAATCTAATCCATTGATCTTCTTAAACATCATGTGAATAGCTCATATATAAAATTTGAGCCCATTTGGACATTTATAGGTCATATTATGAAGACCACACAAATTTTGTATTTCAAATTAGTTTCAATTTTGTTGCCCTCAGATGAGTGACTTATACTCATCCAAATGAGCTCAAAATTTGCATGTAGCCTAATTATAGTATAACAATGAAGATCAATGGTTTAAATTTTGCAAAAAAATAGTCTTGATATGCAAACACCATTTGAGTGTACCATGTGATCTGTACACTCGAGTGTATTCTAGCTTGACTCTCTCTCTCTCTCTCTCTCTCTATATATATATATATATATATATATATATATATATATGGCCCATCTTTAATACCCATGCAGGTAGCTACCTGCCCACCCTTCCAGTCACTTTTTTTCAATTTTTTTCACAATTGTAGAGGAGCATTTTATCTAGATCCCCAAAAAATTAATCCAAAAATAATATCATTTGCCCCACCAAAATAAAAAACACGTCCATATATTTACTGACTGTATATTTTCTGCGCATTTACTGTTTTAGACATATTGTTACTTTTTTATCAATATATTTACTCTTTTGATCTCAAAGTTACTTTTGTGGCCAGAAGAGTTACTTTTTGGGTTGCCGGGTAGTGAAACTCCAGGCTACCCGCATGGGTATTCAATGAATGCCCATATATATGTATATGTATATATATATGTATGTATATATATATATATATATATATAGTCAGGGTAGTGTACACTCGAGTGTACCGGAGGCACCCAGTAGTTTTTGAAGATGAAGTAACTTTTTGAAAAATCTAAACCATTGATCTTCTTAATTAACTTAAGAACATACTATATAATAAATTTTAGCTCATTTGGATACTTATTGGTCGTGCATCTAAAAGAGGGAAAAATCATGCATTTCAAATTAGTTTTGTACGTCAATTTTGTTATCCTTGGATGATTGACTTACAATCATCCAAATGAGTTCAAATTTTTTATGTGGCCTATTATTATTGTAACCATGAAGATCAATGGATTAGATTTTGGAAAAACATGGTCTAGATAGGCAAACACCATTGGGGTGTACGGCGTGATCTGTACACTCGAGTGTATTCTAGCGTGACTATATATATATATATATAAATTATATGCAATTCACACACATCACTCTAAAATCGATTTTGATTGTGGATATGAAGCATGGTTATGGCCAATTACCCTAGATATGTGTGTGCATGGTTGTGGTTGTTTATTCTTGTTGTTGCTTGGTCTATGTACCGAGCCTCTCTCTCCTTTCCAAATATAAATTAATGCTCTTCTTCCTATTTCCCCTCGAATGTAACTCAAGATTTCCCTTTTATCATGTAATAAGAAATATGATAGTTTTAATTTATGTTTTGACATGAGATAATGGTCTGCACAAAGACAAAATGACCGGCTCATGAGACGACCGAATTAATTGGAGGACTGAGGAGGTCAGATGACAGGAGGATGAATCGATCGACTGGTGGCCCAACCAATCAGATGGAGTTGTCCAAATGCCGCTTGGACCTGAGAACCGGACGATCATTCCAAGATTCCAACGAAGCGACCAGGAAGAAAGCCGGCCGATTCTAGAGTTAAACCGAATAGATCTTCATCAACAAAAATTTGCATATGATATGCACCTTATGTGGCAGTAATTCCTTATGGCTCCAAGAAATTACATTATTTTAGACATAGCCATCACTTGTCTGTTTTAATTGTTGCATGTTATCATTTGTGGTTATAGAATGGATATGATATATACCATAAGTATGTGGTGATTGGATATGTATATGTACATATATATACAATCCCTTAATAAAATATTAAGTCTTAGACGCTTTCCAAAAGTGACACACATGAAAAGCTTGATCGACCAAGCGTGGGATCCCCAAGGGAGGTGTGCTGTCTATCTTATGGAAATGTGATGGTAGTAATCTTGGTATGCCAAGAAGGGTACATTATTATCATGTCGACTCTTGGGTTAGGCTTAACTGGTGATTCTTAATGGGATTAAGCGCCAGAGGTATGCAAATGATCTTGGCAAGGAGTTGTGCATATCATCCATCCAAGAATTGCATATGATGTAATTGAAAAAAGTTTCCTACCTTAATAGTTGACTATGTACGCTGGCGTTGGCCAGGTAATAGTTGACTTATTTTGGATCTTGGGCTCACTAGAAGATTGTATGATGTAATCTTCTGAATTGATACATGAGGCTTATCAATTTGAACAAAATGGTGGGAGTGATAGTTAATTGAAAAACTAATTAATATCATTAACTTATCAAATCAAACAAATAAAAATGTTTTGAAAAGTTGCAATATTTCTTTGTAGCATCAAATGTCAAACACAAACACGTTACTATTGCAATTAGTCCTTAAGAAGGAAAAAATGGGATAATCTTCCACAACTGGTTTAGGACTTTGAGATGTGTTCTCAATGAGCAAAAACTCTATGTCCTTGAAAGACCAGTGCCAGAGGAACCCGGTCCAAATGCACCTAAGGCTAAAATGGATGCTTACTTGAAGCATGCCAATGATTTCATAGACATTAGAGCACCTTATGCTATGGTGTATGAACTATGAGTTGCATTAACAACATGGTAACATGGACATTCTTGAGATGGTAACACATCTTAAGAATCATGTAAAGTAGTATAATGTATCCAAAATGCTATTTGAGTGCAAACTAACAAAGGGAGGTCTAGTAGAGCCCCACTTGCTCAATATGATTGGGCATGTAGAGTGGCTAGGATTTCTGTTAGGTTAAGAGTTGACTATAGATATTATTCTACAAATTGTTGCATAAATCTTATAGTTAGTTTATCAAATGCTTGACATGTTGATGATAAAGCATGCATGGAGAAGGATAAATCCATGATGGTGATCAGCGGAAGTGAGTCTAAGGGAAAAGGAAAGGCCAAGAAGAGTTCTAAGCCTAAGCTGAAGTCCAAGTCTTCTGCACTCAATATATGTAGAAGGGTAAGTGCAAAAAGGAATATACCTTTTCACTTAAAGGAACAAAGAAAGAAGAAAGAGATAGAGATCTCTACTTCATGACCCAATAATATGTAAGCTTCATGTCTTGTGTGATAAGAACATTATGTTTCATTTTAAAATATATTATCTTTTATGGCAATGCCCTATGTCTCACAAACTATACTTAATACTTGTAAAGACAAATGTGTATGACACATAACTTGAATGGATTGAACAATTGAATACCTATATCATTGTCATCTAGAGTGCATAAATGAGAAATGCATTTCTAGAATCCATATGATGGTTATCTAGACTCTTTTGGTTATTGAACCAATAGATACATGCATATCTTATTTATTATGAAATATGACAAAATCATCTTCACTAGATGTAGTGGGAGAGTGACTATTGTATTAGGGATCATACATACTAATATATATAGACCTTTTAGAATAAATGATAAGGGTAGTTACTGGTACCACATTATATTTATTGATGCTACCAACAAGTATGATATTTTTATTTAATAAAATAAAAAATATGAATCTCTTGAAGTATTCAAGGAGATTGTAAATGAAGTACGTAACTAACTTGGTAAAAGTATTAAAGTACTTCGATGCGATCTATGTTGAAATATTTTAAACCAAGAGTTTGAGAACCGTCTGAGGATATCATGATAATGTATCATGACAAACTCAACCTGAAACACAATGATAGTGTATCAAGTTGGAGGTATTACACCCTGTTAGGTCATGGTGTGACTAGTTGATCTTCCAACTTCCTTTGGGCACATGCTGAAAGCTAAACAATGTACTGTCTAAAATGATTCAAAAGACACCATATGAGATATGGCTTGGGAACCTGTCCCGATATGTCTTTTATAGTGATTAAGATTGAGAGCTTATACAAGAAAATAGTTTTTGAAAAGGATTTATCCACAAATCACATAATTGTTTTTTTAGTTGAATACTACTCTTATCCCAATCTGACATCAAAGTGCTTGTTATTCTAGATAGCTGTATTTCTGAAGAGGAACTTAGTTCCAAAGGAATCAATGGGAGTAAAAGTAGAACTCAAAATGTTTGAGACAAACAAGAAAACATTGAACATAAAGAGGTACAATGCGAACAATGAGAATCATAAGTTTTTGTGGAATCTCAAGTTCCTTATGTAATACAAAACCTTATAATTCTAGTAGAACACACCTTGAGTTGAAAGATTATGATATCTTATAACTCAAAAAGGTAGTGAGTTGGTCATATATGATGAGTCAACAATATACTTAGAAGCTAACGAGGGACTAGAATCTGAAACATAGCTAGAGGCCATAAGATCCAAGAAGGACTCCATGTCAACCAACAAGGGTGACCTTGGTGGATCCACCTGAAGGGGTAAAAACCATAAGGTGCATTTGGGTCTTTGTTAGAAGAACAACATGGGAGGGTAAATTGGTTGCAAAGATTTTCAAACTAGTTCAAGGTGTTGAACATGATAAAATCTTTCACCAGTTACCATGGTTATATCCATCTAGATCATGCTTACTGTTGCATCTTAGTATGACTGTGTGATTTGGAATATGGATGTTAAATCCACATTCCTTAATTGGAATAATTATGAGGATGTGTATGTGACACAACCTAAATATTTTATAAATACATTAATGCAAATAAAGTCTATAAGCTACAAAGATAAATTTGTGGATTGACGCAAGCATCTCAGAGTTGGAATCTTCTATATGACAAGACAATCAAAGAGTTTGACTTGAGTCAAAATGAAGATGAAATATGTTATTACTAAATATTTAGTGGGAGCATATTTATATTCCACACACTGATGGGGAATAACCTCCTTATCCTGCATATGTTAAAACCTGACAAGGAAAGTACCTTCTCTATGAAGGGATTATGAGAAGCATCCTATGTGATAGGAATTGAGATCTATAGGGATAGACCGGGAGGGCTTCTTGAAAGCACATTCATTGGAAAGATGCTAAAGGGTTCAACATGCAAGACTCAGTGAGAGAAAATGTGTCCATGTTCCATGGAGTTAGTCTGACAGGAGCCTAGTGTCCTAGTTCTTATGAAGAATAGGGACACATGGACAGATGCCATATGCATTCATAATTGGATCTATCTTGAATGCAATGTTACATACTTATCTCGTTATCTCATATGTATTAAACATGACGAGAGGATGTCATGTATCTCGTATGTATTGGACATGATGAGAGAATATCTAGTCATCTCATATGAGAGAACATACATATACCTACCTAGAAATCTCACATGTATTGGACATGACGAGAGGGTATATGTCAGATGGCAGTGAGAGTCACTGGACTACCATAAAGAACATCCTTAGGTGCTTATGAAGCGCTAAAAGAATAAGTTCCTCAATTATAGTAATAAGGAAGAGCTGGATGTAAAAGGTTACACTGATGCAAGCTTCCAAACTGACAAAGTAATCACAATATATGTTTATGTTTGACCTTAAAACATAACTGTAAGTTGGAAGAGTTCTGAGCTAATGACAGTTGTTTGAATATACAATAGAAACCGAGTATCTCTGTGTTATAAGAACAACAAATGATACTGCATGGATAAAGAAGTTTATATGGGTGAAGTTGTGTGAGGTTCCAACCATTGATGACACAATAGAAATACTATGACAACAATGGAGCTATAGGATAAGCATGGAATCTATGATAGCATATTACAACACTCCCATCTCATACGATAGTCATACAATGAAGAGATATGAAAATTGCAAAAATACTGACTTGAAGCAAACATTGCTAACCCGCTATAAAAGCATTCACACAGTAGAAACATGAAGGACATTTTAAGATCACTTGGAATATGATTTTTGGGTGATTGGTTCTAACTACAAGCGGGAGTCTGTTGGTATGTATGCTCAAAGATCCAATCATATGATGGTTGGAATGTGGCATTAGATATATGATTTGATAGTAATACAAGTAATTCCATCTATTATGTTTGTCTCGATCATGAGATGATGACACATACACTAGCTGTCTAAAGAATGATGTTACTCAATGACATATGTCTTTATTGTTGGTATGTATGCCCTGAGAGCCAATCATGGGATGATTGGTGGGATACATTAAGATTGATTTGATAAACATCAAAGGCAAGCTTCCAATTCTTTCTGGTTCAGTCATATGAGATAGTGATAGAACAGATTGAATGTCTAGAGAATGACAGTACTCAATGACGTATGCTTTCAGGTTGAGGACCTGAACGATGAGATCATACAGATGCTAAGAGTTTGTACATTCTTGTTATGTCCCTAGTCGGATGTCATTGTGGAAGGTAGATAGACAGCAATGACACACAAGACTAGATTGTGGTGTTGGTTAATGACATAATCTCATTAGTCATGATATAGAGATATCAAACCAAACACATAGGTACTTGTTAGAGAACAAGGTACCAGACAGACCCAACGTGAGTTTGACACATGGAACCATGAGATGGTAGTCACAGTCAGTACTCACAGTGATGGTGGTGAATGTGATTCTTAGACCTGAAATCACTGCACTCAACACATGTCACTGGGCACACTTTGAAATCATCAAACGCAGTCCTGAAACATGGGTTGTTATAAAGGTGATGATTGGGTGGCTTTGACACATGGGGCTTTTGAGGGGTGAGTGATAGATATGGGATTTGTCCCTCCTGAGGGAGTTTGATATCCAAGGCCACTTGATGAGTAGGATTGAGATAGGCGTGCGCACGCATGTGTGAATCAGTATGTGATATTGATGTCATACATATCTCCTTCAATCTACTCTGAGATCAAGAAAGTGAATGAACGTTGACATGATGACTGTTCCATGCCTTGAGTTCATTCGGGATATCAGTGACAAAGGAATTATACATTCACTGTAACACCATTCACGGATTGTAGGATGAAAGTTGTTCTCCAACTTTCTACTTTCACTTGGGTAGCACTGATGTGTGACTAGGCACCGCTCTTTGCTTGTGAAGTCATAAGTGTTATGGACTTTCACTGCCAACATGAAATGGACCTGCAGGGTCACACACATAGGATTTAACCTGGAAGAGGAGTTTTGTCCACAAAGCAATATTTAGATTGATTACTAAAGGAGTTTAGTAGTTCAATTAAACACTCAATCAGTCGATGGATCAATATCGTATGGTTCAAGGTGTTGGACGCATTGATTGGAGTATCGGATTGATTGAAATCGCAATTGACTGATTTTGCCCAACCTGTGCTCCCAACCGATCGGCTCATGTGATGAACCGGTCGGCTGAGGTTGCTGAACCGGTCGGCTGGAGTGTCCAGGCCGATCGGCTCATGCCCAGGTTGAAACGACCGGTTCAAGAGTTGAACCGATCGGCTCAACTGGTGCAACCGACCAGTTGGGAAAGTCATGTCGGCAAGAATTTTCCTTTGGTTTCAAATTGCCCAATTCGATTGGGAATAACATTGGTATTTGATACCAATTGAGAACGAAACAAGGAAAGTCTTTTTGAGCCGGATTAGGACTATGAACCGATCGGTTCAGGGCACCAACCGATCGGTTGGAGTGCCCCAAACGATCGGCTCAGGTCCAACAGATCGGCTCAATGGCCGAAACGATTGGTTCAGTTGTGAACCGATCATTTCAAGTTGCGAACCGGTTGCTTTTTGTGGAAAATTCTCGAACCCTTCTACTCCTGCTTTAGTCCCATATTTCCGGACACAGAGAACCCTGTCCCATGACCCACCTATATATATAGGGGTATTGGGGGCTTCTCAAAGTACAACTCAATGCAAGCCGGTTGCTTTGCGAAGTTGTCGTTCTCTCTGGTTTTGGTAACCGTGAGAGAGCCCGAGCAAGTGCTTCCCGCAAAAGGGAGGTGCAGCAAGGGAAGGACAACTGCAGTTGCAAATGGTAGCAGGAGAGTGTGTTGGCGACTAGTACATCAACAGGAGGGTGCGACTCCTTCCACTTCCTTGTGGGACAAGGAGAGTGGAGTTCCAGGTGGTCCGTGTGGACTACTACAGAGGCGGGAGGACACTGCCGCTTAGGAGGACAACTGTCATCCGACAGTCCGGTAGGAGGAGGAGTCGTCAGTCCCGGTGCGACCAGGAGCTGCACAGACGCCGTCCAAGACCGGAGTTGAAGACCGCGCATTGCGCGAGGTATTGTCACCGAGCAAGCCTCGGGACAAGGTATGATTCCACAAACCATCCTTTCCTATTATATAGACGTTGACGCATTTCCTCGGTATGGGTTGGGGGAGAATTTTTTTTTGTTTCCGCTGCCTTCTCTGTCTCCCCTAAAACCCTACAGTGGTATCAGAGCCACGTCAACTTCTCTATATTTTAGGAATATCGATATGATCGATTTTGGTTTGTCGCCTTTATTTATTGCATACGATGCGAATAACATCGGCTTTATGCATGTCCAATCCTAAATCCACAAATCCCTAATTACATATATGATATGTATTATTAATGCACTCGATACGCGTTGCCCTTAAATGAGTTTTGTGGTGGATGTGTGTAGCATGATTATGGCCTATAAACCCCTATCTGTGTGTGGTTGTTTGTGGTTGCTTGCATCTCGGTCTGCGCACCGATCTTCCCTGTCTTATTCCCGATGTAACTCGAAATAATTCGAGATTCTTTCCTACCTTTGCTCCCCCCGAATGAAACTCGGGGTTTCCTTTTTAAAGCAATGTAATAAATATGATAGATTTTTATTTCCTGTTATGTCAAAGACCGGCGGACATCAAGACGACAACTGAAACGATCGGTTCAAGGAGTGAACCGATCGGTTGATGACCGGTTTGAGGAGCGAGACGAGCGGATGGCGGACATGACGAGATGCACGATGACCAGGCGAACCGATCGGTTGGAGGAGCCAACCGATCGGCTGGTGGCACCCAGACGACCGGCTGGAGAGTACAGATCATTCATGTGATGAGTTGATCAACTCGGATGGCAAGGCACAGAAGTTCATCTTGTACAGGTTGCATGTGATGTAGACCTAGATGACCGTGATTCCTCTTGGCTCGAGGAATCACATTAGGATGGCCATAATCATCGCTTTTTATCGTTTGTGCATGTTTTCTGTGGGATATAACATGTATATGATACATACTATGTATTGTGGTGATTGGATATGTATATGTATATAAAACCAAATCCCTCATTAAAATATTAAGTTTTAGATGCCTTCCAAATGCGACACACGTGAAAAGCTTGTTCGACCAAGTGTGGACACGCCCTAGCGTGGTGCACCGTCTACCTCGTGGAAGCGTGAAGGATGAATGTGTTGGTCTGCCCAAGCAGGGTGCATATTCATCGTGTTTGCTTTGGTTCGGACTTAACAAGGTGACCTAGATAGGATCTAGCACCTTGAGGCATGGAGATGATCATTGCAAGGAGTTGTATATGACATATTATCAAGAGTTGCATATGATGCAATTGGCAAAAGTTGCCTACCTGAGAGATCTATGTTGTGGGTAACAGCCCAAGCTGGTCCATGACTTAGAGGATTTCAGGATCTTGCCCACTAGAAGGTTGTACGCTGCAATCTTCCGAATTGATGGTGAGGGCTATCAATTTGAACTAAAATAGTGGGAGCGATAATTAATTAAAGGCCTAATTTTATCGTCAACTTTTCAAATCAATCAAACAAGTCAAAAATGCATTTTTGGACTAAAATTGCATATATTTCCTTTTTGTTAAAATAAATGGTTAATCAACAAATCATTTTATTTGCGATCGGTCTTTGAGACCAACAAATTAAATGGGAATAATTCCACGACTGGTTAGGATGATGAGAAGTGTTCTCAATCAAAGAGCGGAAGCTCTAAGTCCTAGTTATACCAGAACCAGATGAACTCGATCCCACCACATCAATGGCTGAAAGTATGCTTATGGAAGCATACCAAGGATGACATTGATGAGGAGTGCTTGATGTTGTGTTCTCTGAACTATGAGTTGCAGAGACAACATGAGACATATGATGTCTCCAAGATACTGTCCTAGTATGTCATGACAGAAGGAGATCCAGTAAGGTATTCACACACTCAATGTGATTGGGTATGTGGAAAACCTGATTAAGAAGGATTCCCTCTGAGCCAAGAGTTGGCTATTGGTATGATACTACAAATGTTGTGAGAATCATACAATTCATGATAAGCTACAACATGAACCACTTTGACAAACGTTGACAGAGTTGTTGGACATGTTGAGGATAGTAGAGGCATAGATGAAGAAAGACAAACCATAATCTTTGATGTGATCAAAGAGAAAGGTAATTCTTAAGGGCAAGGATAAGGGCAAAGCTAAGAAGTGTTCTGATGCTAGCCAGAAATCCAAGCCGTCTTCAGCCTCAAGGCACATGGGGAAAGGGTGTATGAGGGATTGCCCTCTATATCTGGAAGAACAAAAGAAGATGAAGGAGGGGATGGAGATCTCCACCTAAGGTATCATGAAATGAACCGATTCTTTATCCGAGGTATATGATACTAAGATATGGATATGTCATATTTGATATGCAATATCCACAAAGAAGTGATGGCCTTTGTGAAAGGACCAAGAAAGAAATACCCATCATTGGATCAAGTGTTGCTGCCATAGATAGGAGTATCTTTCAGTTTATTTCAGCCTAAAGGGCACGAAATAGAGTTGAGAACTGCTATTTCATATATTGCCAATAGATAGAAACACTTTATTTTTGCATATTGTATGACAATGATGGCAATTAATAAAGTTGATGTTTCAATCTTAAAGATATGATCTTTGTGGCAATGCCTTGTTTATCTTGTGATACATGGTATGCATAAGATAAAATGATACCTAAAGTTATTGATAACTCAAACAATCAAATTAGCATCAATCATGAGAAATTCATTTCTAGTTTTCATATGATGGATAAATCTAGACTCTTTTGGTTAGAGAACCAGTAAGAGACATGAATCTCTTGTACATGATTAATCAATCTTCACTAATGGTAGTGGGAGAATGATTGTCCTATTAGGTATAATACATGTGATGTATTTACATACCTATTGGAGTGAATGCTAATACTTCAAATGGTGTTTAGAGAAATACCAATATGAATATCTTGAAGTGTTCAAGATTATCATAAATGAAGTACAAATTTGGTAAAGTATTAATTCTTGATGAGATCAATGAATGAAACACTTGAACCAAATGTTTGATATCCTTACGAGTGATTATGATAATGTATCATAGTGAACCCATGATTAAGGCATAGTGATGTCTAAATCAAGAAGGAATCATACTCTAAGGAGTTAGAGAATGATTATCAAATAACTAAATTCTTCTTAATAAAAGAATACCCCACACTAATAAAGGAAATTAAGAATCACAAGGGTTGTGAGTTCTTATATCCTTAACAGATACACCTCAATTATCTATGTGATGAGTTGTTCATGTGATGAGTCAACTATCAAGATGAATATGAGGAACCGAATTTTGAGTTATGATTTATGATCATTACATCCTAAATGATTTCCATGTGAACCATAAGGTATGACCTTGATGGTAGCACTCATTGGATGAAATCAATAAGTGAAAATTAGTCTTAAGTGTTAAGACACATGGATAACATTTTGAGAAGGATGATGCTTGTTGATTGCAACTTAATGACTGAGACATTTGGCATATGGATACTAAAACCACATTCCTATGAGGAATAAAACAAGGATGTGTACGTGACACAACCTATAAGGTTTATGAATCCACTAATGCAAATGAAGTCTATAAGTTACAATGGACTAATCAATGTGATTGATTGAGTACAAGCAACTCAAAATTGGATCTTTACTTTGATGATATAGTCAAAGGGTTTGACTGATATGTCAAAGATAAAGACGGGATCTGTGATTTAGTGGGAGCGTATTCACATTCCACATATTGATGTGAAATGGAATTGTTCTAGAATGGAAATCCAAAAGTGAAAATTATCTTTAAGGAAGATAGAGATGTTTCCTATGTGATAGGAATAGAGATCTATAGAGATAGTTCTCGACAAATCTCTTGACCTGGAAAAGGGAGAGCATACATTGGCAATCTGTACTGAAGGGTTCAGTATGCACAGATTCAGTGGGAGAAAACTTGTCCATGTTATATGGATATTAGTATCCCAAGGCCAAGTGTCCAATTCTTATGAAGAATGGGAACACTAAGAATAGATATGGATCTATCATGTATGTAATCATCCCATTGTCTTGCATGTATGCCATGGCAAGAATAAAATGCATTCATCATCTTGTATGTAGGACATGGCAATATGATGTGCTCATCCTGATAACTCGTATGTAGGACATGACGAGTGGATGTCTGTCTACTTCCAGTAAGGGTTACTAGAATACCATACGAACTTGATAAGTACTTGGGACGTACTAGTTCTATGGAGATAAGGAAGAGTTCGATGTAAAGAGTTACATTGATGCGAACTTCCGAAAGGACAGAAAATTAATCGTAAAATATACATAGGATGTATAAAAGTGAAAGTTTGTTGATAATTGGAAGTGTTCCAATAAAACCATTTAAAAGGGAAATGCCGAGTATCTGTGTGTTAGAGAAAAGCAGTGGATACTATATGGATCTAAAAGTTCATGAGATGAACTTATATTCCACTCATTGATGACAAGTCTGGAATCCTTGATCATGTAATGTGGCTAAAGGTTAGCAATGGAATACTAGATCGCATATTACGGCAACTCCATCTCATACGTGCGACGTACAACGAAGAGATGAGAGACATGCGATTTATACTGACTTTGGCAAGGTGTTGCCATTACTCACTATGTTGGCACTAGAGCACAGTGACATGTGGGACATGTTTGAAGATCACTATGAATATGATTCAAGAGTGATTGGCTCGTAGTGCAAGTGGGAGTCTGTTGGTATGTATGCCCTGAGAGCCAATCATGGGATGATTGGTGGGATACATTAAGATTGATTTGATAAACATCAAAGGCAAGCTTCCAATTCTTTCTGGTTCAGTCATATGAGATAGTGATAGAACAGATTGAATGTTTAGAGAATGACAATACTCAATGACGTATGCTTTCAGGTTGAGGACCTGAACGATGAGATCATACGGATGCTAAGAGTTTGTACATTCTTGTTATGTCCCTAGTCGGATGTCATTGTGGAAGGTAGATAGACAGCAATGACACACAAGACTTGATTGTGGTGTTGGTTAATGACAGAATCTCATTAGTCATGATATAGAGATATCAAACCAAACACATAGGTACTTGTTAGAGAACAAGGTACCGGACAGACCCACCGTGAGCTTGACACCTGGAACCATGAGATGGTAGTCACAGTCAGTACTCACAGTGATGGTGGTGAGTGTGATTCTTAGACCTGAAATCACTGCACTCAACACATGTCGTTGGGAACACTTTGACATCATCAAACGCAGTCCTGAAACATGGGTTGTTATAAAGGTGATGATTGGGTGGCTTTGACACATGGGGCTTTTGAGGGGTGAGTGATAGATATGGGATTTGTCCCTCCTGAGGGAGTTTGATATCCAAGGCCACTTGATGAGTAGGATTGAGATAGGCGTGCGCACGCATGTGTGAATTAGTATGTGATATTGATGTCATACATATCTCCTTCAATCTACTCTGAGATCAAGAAAGTGAATGAACGTTGACAGGATGACTGTTCCATGCCTTGAGTTCATTCGGGATATCAGTGACAAAGGAATTATACATTCACTGTAACACCATTCACGGATTGTAGGATGAAAGTTGTTCTCCAACTTTCTACTTTCACTTGGGTAGCACTGATGTGTGACTAGGCACCGCTCTTTGCTTGTGAAGTCATAAGTGTTATGGACTTTCACTACCAACGTGAAATGGACCTGCAGGGTCACACACATAGGATTTAACCTGGAAGAGGAGTTTTGTCCACAAAGCAATATTTAGATTGATTACTAAAGGAGTTTAGTAGTTCAATTAAACACTCAATCAGTCGATGGATCAATATCATATGGTTCAAGGTGTTGGACGCATTGATTGGAGTATCAGATTGATTGAAATCACAATTGACTGATTTTGCCCAACCTGTGCTCCCAACCGATCGACTCATGTGATGAACCGATCGGCTGAGGTTGCTGAACCGGTCGGCTGGAGTGTCCAGGCCGATCAGCTCATGCCCAGGTTGAAACGACCGGTTCAAGAGTTGAACCGATCGGCTCAACTGGTGCAACCGACCAGTTGGGAAAGTCATGTCGGCAAGAATTTTCCTTTGGTTTCAAATTGCCCAATTCGATTGGGAATAACATTGGTATTCTATACCAATTGAGAACGAAATAAGGAAAGTCTTTTTGAGCCGGATTAGGACTATGAACCAATCGGTTCAGGGCACCAAACGATTGGTTGGAGTGCCCCAAACGATTGACTCAGGTCCAACCGATCGGCTCAATGGCCGAACCGATCAGTTCAGTTGTGAACCGATAATTTCAAGTTGCGAATCGGTTGCTTTTTGTGGAAAATTCTCGAACCCTTCTACTCCTGCTTTAGTCCCATATTGCCGGACACAGAGAACCCTGTCCCATGACCCACCTATATATATAGGGGTATTGGGGGCTTCTCAAAGTACAACTCAATGCAAGCCGGTTGCTTTGCGAAGTTGTCGTTCTCTCTAGTTTTGGTAACCGTGAGAGAGCCCGAGCAAGTGCTTCCCGCAAAAGGGAGGTGCAACAAGGGAAGGACAACTGCAGTTGCAACTGGTAGCAGGAGAGTGTGTTGGAGACTAGTACATCAACAGGAGGGTGCGACTCCTTCCACTTCCTTGTGGGACAAGGAGAGTGGAGTTCCAGGTGGTCCGTGTGGACTACTACAGAGGCGGGAGGACACTGCCGCTTAGGAGGACAACTGTCATCCGACAGTCCGGTAGGAGGAGGATTCGTCAGTCCCGGTGCGACCAGGAGCTGCACAGACGCCGTCCAAGACCGGAGTTGAAGACCGCGCATTGCGCGAGGTATTGTCGCCGAGCAAGCCTCGGGACAAGGTATGATTCCACAAACCATCCTTTCCTATTATATAGACGTTGACGCGTTTCCTCGGTATGTGTTGGGGGAGAAATTTTTTTGTTTTGTTTCCGCTGCCTTCTCTGTCTCCCCTAAAACCCTACATTTATGTACGTGACTTGAACAATGAGATCATACAAATGAGAAGAGTACATAAATTCTTGTTATGCCCCTAGTCAGATATGACTAGAGTGTGTGTTGACTGATGACAAAATATCATTACTCATGATATATGATATCAAGTCACTCACACATGTACATGTTAGAGAATAGTGTAACAAACAGACCCACATGAGAGTGATACATGGAGACCATGGAATGGTAGTCAGAACCATCTCTCATAGTGATAGTGGTGATTGTGGTTCTTAGACCTAAAGTCACTACATTCATTACATGTCATTCTATATATTTTGACATCATCAAATGTAACCCTAAATAAGGATTGCCATAAAGGCGATGATTGGGTAGTTGTGATACATGGGGATTTAAGTGTGAGTGATGTAGATGGGATTTGTCCCTCCTACACGAGTTTGATATCCATGGCCTCTTGATAAGCGAGACTGAGAAATATATGACCATACTCATGTGATTCAATATATGATATGTGAACTCACACACATCTCAGACAGTCTGCTCTAGTTCAAAGAACATGATTAAACATTGAGAGGATGATGATTCCATGCCTCGAGTTCAATTTGAATATCAAAGAAAAAGGAACTATATGATCATAGTAACACTAATCATGGATTGTAGGTTGAAGTTGTTCTCCAACTTTCTAAATTACTTAGGTAGCAATGATGTGTTACTAGGCACCACTCTATGCTTGTGATGTAATAATTGGTTATGGACATTCACTACCCCGTAATTATGGACCTATAGGGTCACACACATAGGACACTTGGATTAAAGGAGTATATTCACAAATGATATTTAATTTGATTACTAAAGGTATTTATGTATTTGATTAAACAACATATTAACTGAGTGGACTTAGAACTATCAAGTTCAAGTGTTGAAGTGATTGATTGGAGTGTTAGGTTGATTGAAAATTGAAGTGGCTAATTTTTACATGACTCAGGAAACCAACCGATCGGCTCACTCGGTGAACCAATCTACTCAGGTTGGTGAGACAACCACTTCACCTAGTGAACCGATTAGCTCTGTCAAGTCAACTGAAGCTTTTAGTGATTTTTCTTAAATCAAGAGAAAAGATGAATCATTTCACTTGTTCAATTTTAATGGTACAAGGATTTTAATGTTGGAACTTAATTGGATGAATTGTGAATTCAATTGCAAATAGGAAACTACACAAAATGACTGTTATTAAGTGAGATGACCAATTCACTATGCGAAATGATCGGTTTGCCCTTCATAGGTTCTAGAATATTGATAATTCTGGACTCTTGTACTCCCACACAGTCTGGGAACCCTGACCCTGGCCTCTACTATAAATCGAGGGGTACTGGGGGCTTCCTAACACACACAATGGAGAATTCGTTGCTCTTACAATTGTTGTCTTCTCTGGTTGTGGTAATCAATAGAGAGAACGAGCAAGTCCTACTTGTTAAATCACTGCAACAAACATTCACATTAGTGGCCTTTAAGAAATGCCACTGAAAAAAATAAACGCCACTAAATATGTTTAGTGGCATTTGTTGACACTTAAAAAAAATGCCTATAGTACCAATTCCACTAGAAAGATAGTGGCGTAAGTTGTAAACGCCACCAAACGTTTGTCTTTGATGGCTTCCAATAAATGCCAAATAAAGGCCACTAAAACATCATTTGGCATTTATAAAAAAGCCACTATCCATCAATTGGCTTTTATACAAATGCCACTATTTTGTATTATGTTGGTGTATGAAATGATTCTTTATTAGTGTAATGGCATATAAAAAAAGCCACTAATGACATACTAGTTATGTATTACTACATTTTTATGGATTTTAGTCATTTAATTTTTAGTTCATTATCAAGTTTTCTAATTGAATGCCAATTGCAGCAGAACTCAGTTTTCCAAAAGTATGAATATTTTTTATTTATAATCAAATGACAATTACATGGGGAGGACATTTTACCTTGCCCCTTATATTGAGTACAAAACCATTGATATACTTTCATACAAAATTTTTCTATTCAATACAATAACTTCTACATCATTGGATTTGTCTCTTCCTTGATATGACTATCTACTTTTCAACATGCCGACTTTAGAGCTTCTTCAGGAAATAGCTTTACATTATGGTGGAATCCTTGAACCACCTCCCAGAACCACTGGATAAAATGTGATGCATTGCTGTAGCTGGAGTATTCTGTATTTGCCCTCAAATTTTCCACTACAAGAAACCATAAGACAATTAGAAATTAATATAACCACACAACTGCAAAGTGCAGATATCAAACAACATATACTTACAATCAATATCTGGAAGTCCACTAATAAGAAACTCCAAGTCTGAACCAACAGAGATCCACCCAAATAATCATCCAAGTGCAGTATAACTATATATTTAAGTGTGCATGTGCATGCACACATATCCTTGTGCATGAAAACCTATCAAAAGATACAAGTTCTGTGTTATTGAAGATGTAAACTGCAAGAATGCATTGAACATAGATAGGAGTGTTTCCTTGTACTTTAGATAGGATGCCTACCTGGATAATGGATGACTTGTAGTCAACTACTTTATATCTACTGGAAGCTGTCCTGTGTTTCTTGCTACTGCTACTACCACAACTATAACTGGCACTTTGCAACAACAATAGGAGCATAACAACTCCATCTTATGCAATATTCAGTGACCTGGATGGACATTCATTCACATAGTTATTCCACTTGATAAGATTCATAGATCATATCGAAAATGTAAACTAAAACTTGTAAAGACAAATCTATTTTCCAGCCAAGGTAGATCTTTTATATATTGTATATATGCCCACATGGAAAATGTTGTATAACGTTGCTTATTTTATTAAATGAGGTTGTTTACTATACATTTTCTAGCCAAGGCAGATCTTAACTATTATTGTATTAGCAAGTATCAATTCATCAATTCCAAAAGTGTTCAATTTTATGCACCACATGGCTTTGCCTGATCCACGGACAAGCTGGTTTAACTGTTATTGTATTAGCAATTAGGTGAGAACAAATGACATAATTATGGAACTTATAACCTAGAATTATGGAACTTATAACCTAGTTTTGAATGAAAATGTACATCTTTATCACCCAAGGCATTGAGGTACAAAATTTCATAGAGGAGGAAATGTTTATCACCAAGTATCAATTCATCACCAACTAGAATGTGTTTAAGACAATGACAAAATATGACAGACACCTTCATTGTGCAAGCAAGCCTGAAGAGGAGCACAATCTGCTCAAAAAAGCTTCTATGTGCATGACTAAATCCAACAGAGTAATCTCACATGGAAAAATACTGACTTGGGATGATAGTGTGTATGACGGGCTTAGAATGGGGGATAATTAAGATAAATACCTAGGTAGAAATCTGTGTATATATATTCAGATATAGTAATTATGAAAAAGAGTAATGCTCAGAAAATACTGAATACCTCATTTGAATAGTGAGATAATGGTGTGAAGGACACATTTGCATACTCGATAGGTAAGGGAATCTTTTCCAAGAATTCTTTAAGGATCTAAGTACATCTTCTAAATTGAAGTTCTAATAACTTGCCCATTGAGAGATCTGGACTGTCATCACCCATCTCCATGAGAGAATACCTGGCAAAATATAAAAACAATTGGTTTTAGTGAGGTATATTGAATTTACAAAAGTTCAAAAACCAAACATTTGGATTGAGAGCACTCCCACCGACTTGTATATTTCTTAGATACAAAAGACTTTCCTAAACTTTGAAACCATAGGGTCTAGATTGCAGTGCATCACAACGACACCGAGTTGACGCAGACCTAACTCACCATAACAGAGATAATTGCCTTCATCCTAGAATGCCAATAACTAGATTTAACATCAATTTTCATGATATCAGAGCACATATATCCTCAATTTCCATTCCCAAAGTGGCCTGCAACCATAGGGTCTAGCTTGCAGTGCATCAAAACAACAAATTTAACTATGCAGCTAAAAACCATCAGATAATTATGAGATTAAGTGGGGGAATAGAGATAACAAGGCAATTGTTCCTAAAATTTTCATTAAGTTTTACAACAAACCAGAAACAAGAGATTGACCTTCTTCCTATAGTTGAGAAGAAATTGTCACTTAGTACATAAAACCAAGAATCCAAAAATATGGCCAAAACATTCACCTGATAAGCAAGAAAAGTTTCCAGAATAGATTCACTATCCCCTTCAACTGCAAAAAAGCAAAGGGAAGTAGTGAAATATATTTTATCCAGGAATCCTTAAAACCACCCAAAGAAAAACTAGAAACCAATGTTGGATAGGCTGTAGTACATCAAGAACATGTAAGCATGTACCATTTTGTTGGATTGCCTGTAAGACAAATTCCTCTTTGAATCCCATCTGAACAAATTCAAAGACCACTGGTGACCTTGAACTCTCGACCTCACGAGCCTGAAAATGGTCATATGATCCACATGATATTACTGTGTTCACATCGCGCTAGTGACCCAAAGTCTAAAGGTACAATACTACTGTTCAAGCATTCCAGCAACAAAAAGGTTGTTACTCTGAGAATAAAAGTCTGACCATCATAGAAAGACAATAGTCTTTGCTCCTACAATGATCAGGACTGGTGCAGGATAGCTTCTCAAAACACCCATCTTTTCTATCAGAGATATCCCAAAAAACCAAACCAAGCATGAACAAAACCACTTATGCATCATTCTAAAAAACAAACCATCCTAAAAGCACTTGATAGGAAGCTAGTCAGCTAGGTTTGTCCTGTTAGCGGTTATTAGTCTGAGTATTTTTTAAAATTTTAGTCAGAAGATGATTTTGCACTGGAAAATGCCTTAGATGATGGTGAAACAGCTGCATCTTACTCTTTGAGTCTAATGAATGGCATGTATTGGTTGTTCCGCATAAACCTTGTAGTGGCATTATCCTGAAGGTAGAAAGACTAGATTGAATAATTCTATGTACGCAAACAAACAAAAAGACTTTCAACATGAAGAGGTCCAAGTGAAGCAATAGTCTTCTTTGACCAAAATGTCAGAAATAGAATATATGATCTATGGAAGTGAAACATATGTGGAAACTTTTTCGATGCTTATGTTTCATCCTAGAAAACTTCCACAAACACAAGCTTCATAAAGCTTATTAGCACAACTATGACAACTAGATACATAGTATTCTATATTCACTACACCAAACAAACAAAAAACTAAAAGCATCTTAATCGCACCCACATACCCATCCACTATGAAAAGGGGATCCACCAAAAAATTTAGGTGAGAAAAAGAAAGCTGCTTTCCACATAAATCAATGTGGCTAAAACACTCACCTTGCCAGAAACAAGAGCTTCCAGAATAGCTTCACTATCCCCTTAAACTACAAAAATAGCAAAAAGGGGAATCAGGTGAACTATAGTTTTTTATCCATTGTTCCTTGATACCATAATAAACAACAAATATAACTAATTGGAAAGTAAACTGGGATGGGTTATGCTACATCCAACACCCACAAACATGTACCATTTTGTTTGATTTCCTTGAGAACAATCTCCTCTTTGAAACCATCTGCACAAATTCAGAGACCATTGGCAATCTCGAACTCCCGACCTCGCAAACCTGAAACTGGTCAAAAGATCTGCATTAGGCTACTTGTAAAGCTTGCTAGTTAACGATGAATACAACACTTGTGTTCAAGCAGTTGGCAACTAAAGTCATTCTTTCAGAAAGGAAGTCTGACCTTCTTATAAGGACAGAGATCTTCTCTATCGGGCGAATCAGAATGGGTAGGGGAAAGCTCCTCCAAACTATCATCACTGTTAGAGAAATCCTGAAAAACAAAATGGATCCTCAACCAAACTACTTATACAACACTATCATGAACGAATTTTCTTGACAGTATTTGACTCTATCAAAGGTGAAGTGGAGAATCACCATTGCAACTAAAAGCCCTAAACCAGCGGACCTTTGAGAATCCCAGTAAAAATGACCCTTCTTCCTATAAAAAGTCCAAGTTTCTTTTGACGAACTACAATGTGCGAGTTAGAGTGAAGAAAGTAGAGACACGAAAGAAAGGAAAAGGATTTCAACATAAATCAGACTCTGACAGATTATACTGGAATAGAACACTGGCACCTAGTTTCTAATCTTATGGTATGCTGTTGTAGATAATATCCAACAGAATCAAGTCAGTCTCAGGAGAAAATGATAAGATGATAATGGGTCTGTATAACTGATTTATTAAAATTTAGTATACACTATCCAACCTTCCTACTCTTTGTTAAAGGTGTCCCACCTGAAACCAAAATTGCAGAACCATACAAGAAAGATATGAATCACTTGAGAAAAAAACATCTGAACACATATCGCCTCCAATCTCAGACCTTACAAAATCAATTACCAATTTAAAAGCAACAATATGTCTGTAGATCAGTATAGTAGTGCATTAGTGAGTGACTTTCTGCGTATACAATGAGTTTTTAGAATAAACACAAGAGACCATTAAGCTAGTGCAACTGATTCTTTATGTACTAGGATGGATTAGAAAGAAGTCATTTTGCTGCCAGGCACAACACAGAGTAATGAAGTCAGTGGTGTAGAACTAATGAAATAATGAAGCTACAACAAACAGACCATTGTGCCCTAATACACGCACAGGTTGTGCATGGTCCCAACTTGGAAAAGTATTGGTAGAGCATATATAGAAGTCCATATAGGGGGAAAATAAATAGTTTGAGAAAACCATGATTCAAACCTTAAAGACAATGAGCATATATAGAAGTCCTTACCTGCACCATAATCAAGATTCAAGGTAGCACGAATAGATATCATGGAGAACCTCCTTAATATGTACATCTGCGTGAATAAAAACAAAGGAAATAGAAGGATACTTAGAAAATATGAGAAAAAACTATGGACAGTAAAATACAAGACCAATTCATTAAAATGACACAGAGTCTTGCATAACAAAACCAACAATGTCATATGACTTTGCAGAGAGGAATACACACTTCAGAACAATTCTTTTGGACCACCATTAAGCAATCTACTCTAAATTTTATAGTATCAAATGAATCAATGTTTCTACTTCACATGTACACGAGTTGTACGATCATTACTTACAACAGGAAAATTTAGGAAATTGATAATCATCTTGTAGGGTTTTCTATACAAGGGTGAGCAGGGCTACAACAAATAGGAAGCACCTGGTGACAGATCACTAACACTGTGATAATAGACTACCTAATAATATGAGGCATATATAAATACTTACTAAAAGCCAACTAGCAACAATACAATCATGTGACATTGTAGCTTCATTCCTGTAACTAATAGCCCATGTGTAAGGCTAGCATTCCTAATCCTTGAGCCAGAACTATCACCATATGTAGGTTTGCTGCTGCATATAATTTATTGGATTGTGCATGAGACTTATCCTCAACAAAGAAAACTAAGGTTGCAATATATTTCCTTCCTTGGATCAAGTTGTATCCAGACCACTTCCTAACCCTGGTCTTCTTTATCAAGTGCACTTGTGGTCCTCTAGGTCTGGTCTATGAAGCAATAGATTTTTGGTTAGTGAGAACTTGAACAAGGGCAACTAAAAAGGCTAAGTAAATGGGTATGGAGCATATAAAAAAGGTGGATGTCACTAAAACATACGTTCATGTGAAGTGTAAACACATTAAGTGTAATCTAAAGAAGATATAGAAGCTACAGATTGCCCTAGCCTACAAATTACTCACTCTCACCCCAATGCAACCTAAGGATTTCAAATATATCCATTCTAGGTAGAGTATGGTGTGGGCATGGAAGCCAATCCACCACTAGACTTTGCCTTCTCTCCCTAACACTTGATGCAACTATCATCAAAATTTGTATTCGATATGGAAAACATACAAAAATCATGTCAGACTATAGAATAGAAACATGGCAAGTAGAGCTATAGATTTAAATCCATAACAGTAATAATATATGTCCTATCCAGACTACAGTTAGTCTTCTTAGGGCATGGTGTTTGATCTACAACTTGTTCAAGAGACTTAGATTATGTTAAATTGTGCACCAATAGACCCCTTACTTATACATTAATACAATATAAGGTTTTCCTTTTGTTATCCCTAGGTTTACTATTTATTTAATGAAGCCTCTTCTGAACCACCATTGTGTGTTAGTGTAGATAAGCATGTCTAAAAGGTGTATATTAACAAAAGTGCAACATCAAAATGCACCTTTGAATTTGAGAAAAACTCATACAAAGTTAGCTACTACTTATTTTGTTACTTCTCAACTACAAAGTGGCATTGAGTAGCTTGCCACTGTAATTGCTACTGCAGACAGGGGATTAAGATATGCAGTTATGGCAACAACAACTGCAAGACTTCCAATATCCACACCAGATTTAGCTGCTGGACATGAATCACAACAGCCAAGCACAATTAGCCATATTCCTGCCATGGCAAGGAATTCAACTGTCAGCCAATTGCCAATTCTTATTAATGGAATGCCCTTGCATGGAGTGACTCTGAATTCAACTGTCAGCCAATTGCAATAGTTTAACAACATACAAGGATGAAGCTTATGCTTCCAGAAATTTATATGGGCACTTAAATTTTGATTAATACAACTACTATCTTATCCTATGCTTGTCGTTCCTCACTTGGCTGCTATTACATGGTGTGATAATGGACATGGAATGGGAACCAATTCAATACTCTTCATTTCAGCTGTTAGGATATGGTCTTGTTGTAGGTGATATGGTCTTATTGGATGAAATAGTTGCAGCATATTAACATTCCTTCCAGCTGTTAAGTGTAGAGAATTGACTAAGAAATGTATTAAATTTCCTAGAGGCTTTTACGTGCAATGATAAGGAGAAAGTACAAGATGGAACATATATTAGGGGTATCAAACAAACTAAATAAGAGGTTGAAGTCATCAATAGGCAAAAAGACACGTATGCCTATGTGTATAATACATAAGAGGAATTTATTAGAAGCTTCAATGTGTCCAGAATTTTTTTAAACAAATCCATGTCACGATGGCAGGACTGAATTAGATTTGAAAGAACACTTACCTATTGGGATGCCTTTCCCATTAATTGCTTTCCAGTAAAATGTCCATCCACCACATTGGTAGCAAGGTTGTCAGCATGATATCAATCAATAAGAATCATTAGTGTCTTTTTAGGGAGTGGTATCAAAGGTTGAGGGAAAAAAAATTCAATCTTAGTTATAATCTTGCTGAAAATCTGCATTTCAGATATATTCAGACTTGTAATTTTTTTAGAGTTCTTAAAGGTAATACTTATAAGAGCAGGGATGTTCCATCTTTGTATATATAGACATTCCACTTGGTTTATATCCTTGTTCACTTATGGAAATATAATAAAAACTATCTATCCAGTTCATGTTTAGTTTATTCTTCAAGATATAAATACAAATGCAACTATGGATTTCTAGAGTAGCACTTACATTTACCTTCTTTATTATATATGATGATAACATGCTCTAGAGGTTTTGGTACAACATGAGACTTCTGCAATCGTGAATTATTCATCAAAAGCTTTGAGGATAACCTAGTTACATAAAGTCTAAAATGAATTACCCAGAAGGTAATATGTGAGACCTCAAGATGTTGGAATATCAACTGAAAAAATTGTTTTGCTGTACTTCCTATTTCAATATTCCTCCCAAATAGCTAGATCTAGAAGCTTTCTACATCTCAACTGATATAGATAAAATAGCTAGATCTGGAAGCTTTCTACATCTTAAGTGATATAGATAAAATAGCTAGATCTTGAAGGGCCTTATGCCAGCATAACAAAGCCAGCTAAATAGAAGAATGGATCTCAAGGACCAATTTCTAAGCTCCAAATCAGATCTTGAATATACTAAGATGAAACATTCATATATATCACAAAGTCATTAATCCATAGTAAGAACAAATGCATAGATGATCCATCACAAATGCAAACATTGCTAATATGTAAATCTCACAAACAAGAAGCTAAAATACATCAGGTAGTCGAGTTTAGCATCAAACCTCATAAAAAAGATTGATGGTCCATTCCAGACAGAAAATAGAAAATATCACAACACCCAAGACATATCTATCACAAGAAGGCCTTCCCCTGAAAAACACCAGCAATATCCAAAAAAGCCATACAACCATCAGTTTGGGCCAGACGCCAGGGAACCACAATAAAAATTGAAGCAATTGAATCATTTAACAGAGAAGCATAGAATGCCATGCAAGTATGAAACTGAAACATCTAACACAGAAATAACACACTTTCACTATAGATCTAGTTTTTGAAAACCTAACCCAGAAACTCAAACATTGCTCATATGTAAATCTCACAAACAAGAAGCTCAAACACTGCTCATAGCTAAAAACCACAAACCATTCATAGTGAATGTATTATCCATAATACTAAGATTCTCCATTAAAAAATCAAAAGTAGGTCAAAACAAAATAGGATTGTCATTTGTCAACTTTGTCTACGACAATGGACAAGAAACAACATTATTTGGATCATCATGTACTAATAAAAAATTGGATTAAAGAAAAACAACTATATATGTCATCTCTTTAGACAATATCCAAGAAAGCAATTATGTTTAAACTTCATGTCTTGCAGCAAATGGAAACGACTTTAGAAACTACTTTTATTTTCAATTATGTAATATTATAAGCAATACTTTATGCTCACCTTGGCAACATATGTGTTTGCAGCCATGCTATGACGTTGCCAACAACATTATCAATAGATTGATATTGATCATAAGGTCTCACTAGAGGATCGTTGCCCAACAAAGCAACCTCTACAAAAACAACAACAAATGATGAGCCTAAAATTGCACCTCCCACCCTTTTCATGGGGTCTACCTCGGATACTCGACTGAATGCAATTCTAGCATATGGATCTGTAAAACTCAGCAGATACACATCCTAGAAACAAAATACAGTTTACATAACAAATTTATATAAACGTAAAATGAAGTGCAATTTACACAAATACAAACATACTTGTCCCTTCTTAAATGATGAATGTCTTATATGGAGTGGAGTTTGCATTGATAAGTTTGTCTGCACAATTATTTTATTTTTATCATAAGTCCATAAAAGTCAACATGGAAAATAATTAATACCACACATCTTGTATAAAATGTATTCATACTTGGCCAGTGCCAACATGTGTGCTTGACTGTTTCCTGCTCTAGTTAAGGCAAGTAACTCCTCTAATTTTTAGTTGAATTCATCCTTTTGTTCGTGAAGTTTTGCATTAAATTCCAACCATTGTTCTTCACGCTTAACCTGGAAATGCTTCCTTTGTGCTTCTTCAGCTTCTCAGGATTTACAGTTCTTGCCCCAAATATCAGAAGGTGATGGTCCAAGTCTATAACCACAAACATATCCTGGTCTCTCTTCTCCCATAACATGCCTATAAATTTCATCTGAAGTAACATCAGGTTGTTTTCTTCACAGCTCTTCTCCTACCTCAGATAATTTTTCCTACATACAACAAATCATAGGAGATGAATTTTATATCAAATATATACCTCTTTGAAATTAGTATATGTAACATAATACTATAGGATAGGATGTGTTGTACCAAAATTTTGGCAGATTCAACATCAACTATGCTTATGCTCTCATCTTTTTTATGATGAGTTTTCTCAAAAAACATTATGAGATCCACTTCTCCGCCTATTTCCTTCTCCATCTTTATCATTCAAACAAGGTTATTGTAAACAGTAAATAAACCGATGCCATCAAATTGTCTAAATGGATCAAAAAAATTACTAACTTACATCATATTTTAGACATGCAAATGACTTAGTTCCTGTTGTGTGGCTAACCTTTTGAAATTTTCTACTTGTCTTGTTAGTTATAGACTTCCTCTGTGGAAAACATTGTAGTATTGTGCATAGTAATTATCTATGAGGTACTTTAAGTATCAATGAATAGAAAAAAATATTACCTTTCCTTTAATACTCCTCCAATAATCCACAAGTAATTTCCAATGAGACTTGTCCATGCAGGGAACAACTTGTTCAAACTATTATTCGTATGGACTATCTTCTAGGAAGTATAGTCTCCTTAACTCCCACTTGTGGTCCTTCCATTTCTTTCCTAGTCTCTTCATTTTCCACTCCTTCAAATCTGAATCCATTGTGAATTTACTCTACCAACATAAAGGATAACAATTAGAAGCTTCATTTAACTATTTAAAAATAAAATGTAATAATATAACTTCACAAAATTCCATATAGAATCTTTTTTATTTGCTAGAAATTGTCTCCAGTCCTCGTAGTTTAGTGAACAAAGACTGGGATCTCTTGCAATGGTTTTTAGAAAACTTGATAAGTGACATTGGTTTTCACCTACTGGTTGTCCAAGTTGATTTTTCTCAATGGGAATTGGATCATCGGGCTTTCTTTTCTAGACTTTCAAACATTGTGTTTGTAACATACCGAAATCTGGGCATTTTGCCTTTTGGTCCTCTTTTCCATCTTTTCCTTTCATTTCTATCCTCTTTGGCCTTTCTATTTAATTTGTGGACAATATGATGGCCTAATGAACATTTGTTCACCTTTGATTCCAATATTTGGGTTTATGCACAAATACCTCAGTGAAAGTTTAGAAATAGGCTTAATATGTAAAATGTCCACTTAAGTGATAAAAAGAATAAATAAATTCGTGTTAGAACTTTCTAGTTCTTTTTAGAATATGAAAAAGAAAGGAAATCTCTAAATATACATAAAGGAGATGATAAATGTAATAATTGGAAATAATATGGGATATAATGAATAAAAGGAGATAATGACGAATATATTGCTCCAAAAATCCTAAATAGAAACCCAAGAAGATAATTGGGATATCAATTTCGTTTTCTTGATCTAAAAGAAACTTAATGGCCACGTATCATCTAATTTGGATAATAAATATATACATAATGCCTTCAATACAAGATAATAGGAAATAAGTCAAGAAAGAGAGATAAAATATTTAATACCCTCAAATTGGAAAAATAACTCCAGATTCGTAATCTAAACATAAAAATAAGCCTTTGTGCAAATTTGCATTTAATTTGGTTAATGTTGAATATTTTATTTTAATCTGGAGAGAGAAAATGATTTAAAGACCAAAAATATTAAATATATGTAGATAAAAATTAATTAATGTCAAAAACGTGTTCCTAACGTTTATTATTACTTGCATACCAAGTTTTATATTTTTAGGAAGTTTCTAGATGCCTTTAATAAATTAAAAGGTTAAATAAGTGATAAAATTTAAATGAATTAAATAAAATAATAAAAGTCTTCAAAAAAAAATATATTGATGCCAAATTCGTGTTCTACACGTATAAATATATCTTTGTATGAATTTTGATTCAATTTGGAAAATATTTTATAAGAAGGTCAATTTAGGAGAGAGAAAGTGTGTAAAATATTAAAATCATTATTTAAAATAACAAACAACTTAAAAAAATAGAAATAATATTAAATTCGTGTCAAACATACTTAATATGAGTTATGGGTGAAGTTTTGTAATTTTTGGATAATCATAGAGTCATAAATAAATGAGGAAAGAGAAAATATGTTTTGAATTATTTAATAAATTAAAGTTTCTCAAAATGTAAAACTAATTTCATATTCAGATTCTACACGTCAAAATCAGTTAGAATGTTAATTTTGGATTCGTTTGCAACCTCAAATAAGGAAAGAGAAAAGATCAATAATTAAATGATGTACTTTGTTCGAATTGATTTGGAAAGCAATTCAATGTCCCAATTTCGGCTGTGATGTGAGCCATCCGATTGAAATCCCACGGTGGAGATTATATCTCCTACCTCACATCGGACTGGTTCATGTACGTGAACAATGCACCGACCGTAAGACTTCGTTTTTCGCGATTTCCTCGCTCGTTTCTTGACGGTTTTTCAAAATTTTTGATGCTATGGATTCGGGAGTGAATTCCGCACACATCCCTCCCCTACTCACAAACTTTCGTCAAGTATTTAAGATTTGCCTAATTCTCACCCAAAAGCTTCTCGAAGCTACCTTCCTATAAACCCTAATACCTAACTATATAAACAAATGTTTACACCCTTAGTTCCGCCCTCATCTGAGGTTTCTTTTCCCCATCTCAATTTCTCCTTTACCTTTGTTTCTCGCTGCTACCAAGTCAAGGACCAAGTCACGCCGCCGGCAGGTTGCACGTCCTCCTCGTGTATCCTTTGTTCAATTGTATTTGAGGTACCTTTCGTTAACATATTTTCATAGTTTTCACACCTTTGGTTTAATGTTTGATGGCTTCTACGGATTTTGCCCAAATCAGGCCGATCTGCAGTTACTGCTGCTCGTAGCCATGGTTAATTGCGAGAAAGGAGAAGGTTCTCCTTGGTGCTTTCTCGGTTTTACCCTCACTCACCTTCTTTTCTATTTTTTTTCTCTGAGGGTAGTCTGGTTATTTTGCTATCTTTTTCTTTTGCTTTGAGAGGGTCTCGTTGTCCACTGACAGGGCAACACGGCCTTGTTTGGTTGGTCCAAGTCAGCTTGGTCCCCCTCTCCCTCTCTCTCTTCACCTCTCTTGCAATGGATTTGATGACGTGTCTTTCTTTGATTGGTCAGTTTTAGAAAAATTGTATCTTTTGTTTCGATGGTCCAAAAATAAATCTAAAATATGTTTTGGAACCAGGAGAATGAGATCTATTTATTAAAAATATTTTCGTGATTTGATTCTGATATTTTCGGATATGTGTTTTTAAGGATTATTTAAATTACTTAAAAATATGGAAAATAGCCTAAAATGTCAGTATCTAAAAAAAATACAAACCTATATGTTATTTTGATCAGAAAACCGTAACTAAGACGATGATGATATTTTCGAGATCCAAATCGATGGTTTGTGGAAAAAATGTATAGTTTTGGTGATTGAATCTTTAATAATTAAACATAGTATTAATACATGAATATGATGATCATATTAGGGAAAGTGGATCTGATCTCGTGTAAGAGTTATGAAAAGTGGTTCTAAGATTATAAAGAATAAGGTATGTGCATTTAACCTTTCAGTTGGGAAATCATTAATCCATTACCCATACTTCCTTATGAGGTTTAACTTGATCTAAACTCTTAAATCTTGAAACCTAAATTGCTTATTGCCTCAAAAGTAGATGTAGTATTCTCTTGTTTGGGTATTCATACCCCACTGCCATGTTATGTATTCTTTTGCTTATCCTTGCCATAACTCTTTTGTTAGCATGTAATTAAATGTTCTATTTAATTTTTAAGTAGTGGTACTTATGTACAACCACCCATAGAGGGCATGTATAAAATCGTCCTAGGGGAATGTTTATAATTCTCCCCATTAAAAATTGTAGGTGATTGGAAATGTTTTTATTCTTCCCTCACCTAAGGTTAGAGGTCCGGTAGGTGCCTCAACCCTACTTAGTTAGGTAGACATATTAATTTACATGCAAAATCCTTTATTTACTTTTGTTATTGGCAAGTTTCCTTAATAACAGCCTCATACTCTTGATGTCTCATCTTATGATGAACCCTAGCCTGTTTTCACATGCTTTACTTATCTTTCCATCTTAGAATAGTTTTGTAACACATACTTTTCATTTTCCCTTCCGTTTTTCTGGGTGACTTCCCAACCACCCAGGTGTGAAGCAAGGTGGTTGAATAGGACTTGAAGATCTTGGCTTTGGCTTGGACTTAGATGATGGATATGTTGCTTGGAGACAAAAGTGGAGTAGTTAGATTTCTCTCTACTTAGATCCTCTTTTTGTATAAAGCATGTACACCCATATTGGGAGAATTTTTATGTACACTTTATTTAAATTGAATATAGTCAAAATTTTATCTTCCGCTGCTATTTCAATTGGATTTTGTTTACCATTGTTATTAGTAGAGAGGTGGATTGATTTCACTTCTTTACAGTGTTCGACCACGTGCTCATTGTTTTTGACCTAAGCATTCATTCATAAAGGATAAAATATATATGGAAAATTATATATCATTAAATGCAACACTATAAATGCAATGATATGAATGAAATGATTACCTAGCCCATCAGAAGGTGTTGTTGTAACATTCAATAACTCAACATGGCGATCAGAGATGTCATTTTGGTCCATGTTATCAGGAAATACATTGCTATTTTGGTTACTGGAAGATATATTCTCTACAATTCTTGAATGAATAGACACAAAAGCATTGACATTAGGCACACATGATAGCTGTGAATTTCTTGATCTTGTAACTTTATCACCTCTTTCTTTGTTGTGCTGATTTTGGAACCTTGTTCCCATATCCTTTTCAATTGTGCATGTTTGAGAGGATTTCGAACCACCAACCATATTAGAGTTTTGGGGAGACGTGGCTGATTGGGTATTTTTTATAGAGCTAGCAATAATTTTATTGAATTTGTTTACTCTATCATTATGAATTTCAGATGGAAGGGAAGCTAAATTTTTTGGGAATGATTTAAGGATGACAGGTTCAAAGATTGCCAACAACCATGTCGAGTAATGCTAGGTAAATGAGTCGCCATACAAGAGTCATTGTTGTTGTGCTTATCATTCCTTATGGCTGTCTTATTATGGAAGCTATCACTATACTGTTCTCTCATCCTGAGTATATCAAGTCACATAAGAAGACATTTTAAAAAATATTGAACAACATAATAACAATTTTATAATTAATATTTAAAAATGAAACACATATATTTAAGCAAATATAATTATAAACAACAGCAGAGACAAGGATAAATTTGATTAAGAAGAATGTCAGACATGCAAAATGCATACACCTAGCTAGAGCACAATGTGAGATTGGAAATTAAAGAGATACATCACGCCAAAAAAGGCTTATTTAAGTCAAATAATAATGACAAACTAAAAGAAACATTGGCTGCTATTTTGTAATCTTCTCATTCATTACTGTCATCATCATCACTTTGAGATACACTTTCATCATCCTGCTAAATTTGGGATTGGTCTTTTTCAATTATTGAACTATCAACAGTAATTCCTTCCATATCCAATCTAACTATGTCACAATCAGTATCTTCATCCTCTGATGTCATTGATGGCCCATCTCTAGTTTCACCTTGCACATAAGCTTCAACATTCTCAATACAAGATTGTTCTTCCATGTTGAACATATCCCGTGGGGCAATCTTTACAGCAAAATACCACCCTTTTGCAGTGACAACTTCTACATAAAATACTTGTACAACTTGAGATGCCACTACAAATGGTTCTCCTATAGTTTGAAGTCGTCTCAAATTAACAAGAGTCAACCCATGTTCATCATGCTTGATTCCCCTCTTTGAGTAGATGTCCACCCAATCACACTTAAATAATGTCACCTTAAAGTGTTCATGATAATTGAGCACAATAACATCCTTCAAAACACCATAGTAGGTAACATCTCTAGTAATTGGATTGTGGTCAGTGGTTTTAGAATAACAATCAGTCTTAGCTACCATAAAGACTCCACTATTTTGTGTTGTTCGATTTGCATCTTTTGCCTTGGTATGAAATCTGTGACCATTGAGAACATAGCCCTTGTACTTAATGGCCAGTTGATGTGGACCTTGAGAAAGAAACTTGATTTTATCATCCACCATCTCTATTCTTAGGAGTGTCAATCTAACAAAAGAAAAGTTTGTTAGTCTTTATTCATGAATCATAACAAATTTAATTAGCACAACTAAACTTACATGTTCCTTAAACCATCCATCAAATGAGTTACTATGTATTCTCTGAACCTCCTTTAAGGACTTCTGAGGATGTTTTTACATAATGATATCATAGTGCTTCTTGAATACAAAATATGTGCAATATGTCATTGGAATATGTTATAGCATTTTATTAATAGAAGACAGTTGTCACTAACTTACTTAATGTAGGGTTCAATTGCTTCACAATTGAATAGTACATGCTTATGGGATTGTTTCAATGTATGTTCGTCCATGACATATGTTACCATTTTACCAATACCACGACCTACTGTCGAGAAAATAGACCAATCATCACTGTCAAATGTTGGCTCATTTTCCAAATTTGCTTCGTCAGTATCGTTTCTATTTGGCCGATTTAATTTTGTTTCAACTCCATCCAAGTATCTTGAACAAAAATTTAGACGCCGGTGTTCCTTCCTATAGGGAAATCAGATGCAGATATAGGCAGTGGAAATTTAAATGCTTGTTTCCTAGAACAACAAGATTGTGTCAACAATAATATATCTAGGAAGGAAGGTTTGCAAGGTTATACCTAGTCATGGAGAAAGTCTAGCCACATTACCCTTACAGTAGCATCGTGCTTCTTCTTCTTTAGGAAACAACACGCTCCTTCAGCAATAGTAGCACTCGAACAATCATCACGAACGACCTCCTCCACAGATGGTGGTTGATGATGTCCTCTAAGAAGTAGCCAATGCGGACCACTAAGAACTCCACCTTGTGCTACCAGAGCCAACGGGAAGGACTTTTTCCCTTCTCTTAGCATACTAGTCGTCGACATGCTCTTCCACAATTGGTCCTCAGTTCTTCTCTCCCTCACTATCCCTCCCTTTCACTACAGCAAAATTGCCCAATAGTGGCATTTATTCTAGTGGCTTTTATAAAAAAAAAGCCACTATCTTTCTAATCTACAGGTATTTTTAATTAAAATACCTCTAAACCACCTATTATAGAGTTTCTAAAAAGGACATAACATTAAAGGAATTTTTATTTTTAATTTGTGGCAATCTTAAATTGCCATACCAAATTAGAAAAGTAATTGGTAACACAATATTTACTTCCCGCTCCAAGTTTTCCACTTAGCGCTCCAAAAAATCATGATAGTTCGATCTAGCGCTCTGCTCTTTCCCGATTGATCTAGCTCTCTGCTCCTCAGACCAGCGCGTGGAGCATCCTGGCCGATCGTCACCCTAGTTAGGAACTGGTGGAGACTGGTGGCGGCGTGTTGTGTGCCATTTGCCACTGGCAGAGTGCCAACTTGCCGGCAGCGCATAGATCACTGTCGTCGGGAATCTTCCTCCGCCGCCTATTTGGACCGAGCCAAGCCGAAGTACTACTGCATACTCAATCTACCCCTCCGGCGTCGGCGAGCTCGAGTGAGGGACTCCGATCACCTCAGTCCAATTCCTCTAAGCTTTGTAACTTTCTAAAGAGGTATGTTGTCATCACAATATTTCCACTCACGTCTCTGATGATTTCTCTTAAGACAACTCCCACCATCATTATAATGGAAGCATCCTTATTGACATGAATCTTACCTTTAGGAATCACATTCCATCTCTGGGTAGAAATGTTATTGACCAACATTGCTTCCTGCTGTTGAGAAGTTGTGAGAAACCTACAGTAATTGATCGATCATGAGCGGGTTGATTTATAGACCAGTTGTGGGTTAAGTCATTCAATCCTGATGTAACCCTGATGTAACCTACAGACTACCACTTCCCTAGTTCCATTGAATTGATCGATCATGTGTTGTATTATTTCCCTGCTTCATCCATTGATGGGGATATGTCTCCAATTATGCAGTGTCTATCTTTCAACCTCCCTCTTGTAACCAAGATTTCGGTAGCCACTCACCAGAGAAAATATGACATTTTTATAGCCACCTCAAAGTCCAAATCAGTGTGGATAATCTATTCAGGTTGCTCCTCCTTTGTTCTTGATATTGCTCATGACAGTGACACCAAACCAATAGGCTGGGTGAGCATTAAAGGATCTCAAGTGGTTTAGCCACCACATCTACATATTGTTTGTAACTGTGATTTGGAAAAGAACCATGCTAATTGATTCAGTGTATTCCTTAGGTAGAAGTTGCAAAAATGCATCTAGGTCCCACCCTATGTTGTTCTCAAGGATTATCTCACACACATTATTCATATGAGTGGTGATTCAGATAATTGATGGAGCTACCACTTATGTGGAATTGCGTGCACCAACTTAAAATCCTAAAGATGGTAAGTATTTAAGTTTAGCCTTGCTTATACTAGATTGAGAACTCCACCCATGTATGCTAAGATACGTGGAAGTCTTATCGTAGTATAGTTAAGGGTCGAATCCATGGGACAACGGTCTTGTTGTGAACAACAAGATGAAAAATGTTAGAATTTCACTTAATCTATTAAAAGTAGGTACTTAGATCGAAAGTTTGGTTTGGTTGTTTTAAACTAAGAACATGTAAAGTAAAGCAAGCAAGTAAATTTAAGGAAGTTAAACAATGATAAGGAGTCACTAGGGTGTGATCGGTTTTCACCGCCACTACACATGGATCAAGACATGCAAAATAAAACACAACCTGCAACAAGAGTTTAGTCAGTTAGTATCTTTATAGACTTAGTTTCCTTTCGGAGAACTAACTACGAGAAGTGCGGGAATGTTGAAAAGTCAGCCATCCCCAAACGAATGGTCAAATACTTTGCATCATTCCCTTCACAAAGTGTGTTCCTCGATTCATCAAGGTTGTACTTTCATACATCAACTGATTCCATTTCATAGCATGAAAGTACAATGATGGGAGTGAGTTTACTCCACTTCTTAAAAGACACTCCTAGATACCAAAACAGATGCATGGTGGATACATGCACCGAGAACCAACATACAAATGAGTTTCGAATCTAATACTATAAACATAGACAATTCATACTAAAAGATAAAAAAAATAACACAAGTTGGTGATCAGGCAACAAGCATTCATTAAACGTTTGATGTTGAACTGAAAAGATAAAATATCTATATTGCAAACTATGGATTACATTACATGATATGAAAACATGGGTAGCGGGGCTACTCCCCGCACCCCAGTGAGAGAGACTACTCGCTCATAACTAGGACAAAGAAGGAGGCAAGAAGAGAGAGAGAGCGTCATCCCCACAAAGGAGAGAGGAAAGTCAACCCCTTGGAGAGAGAGAGAGACAATCTTCTAGCTTCACAGGTTTCTTGATGACGAGGTCCCCTCTTCCCACCTTCTTTGGCAGAGAGAGAGAAAGCAGCTTTGAGATGGAGTGTGGATTTCAGACCGGCATCCCCTGGGTGGAGGATGGAAGTCGGATTTGCTCTGGAGTGATAGAGGCAGCCTCTGGACGTTTGAAACTTCAATCTCTTTGGGATGACCCCTTGGGTCTTATGTATAGGCCTTAAGTGAAGTCCAAACGGTTTGGACAGTTTTGGGTCCAAACGGTCTTGAAGACCGTTTGGACTCTGAAACCGTTTGGACCCCAAGACCGTTTGGACCCCCAGACCGTTTGGACCCCAAGACCATTTGGACCCCGAGACCATTTGGATCCCGAGACCATTTGGATCCCAAGACCGTTTGGAATCCATGCGGTCTTGAGATCGTATGTCTCCATGCGGTCTTGAGACCGGTTGGCTTCATGCAGTCCTGAGACCGGTTGGCTTCATGCGGTCTTGGGACCGGTTGGCTTCATGCGGTCTTGGGACCGTGTGAGTCCATGCGGTCTTGGGGCCGGTTGGCTTCATGCGGTCTTGAGACCGGTTGGCTTCATGCGGTCTTGAGACCGGTTAGCTTCATGCGGTCTTGAGACCGGTTGGCTTCATGCGGTCTTGAGATCATATGACTCCATGCGGTCTTGGGACCGCTTGAGTCTTTTGTGGTTTTTTTTGTGTCTTTTTCTGTAAGTAAAAGGGAGAAAAGTTAATCTAGCAGTATGTTTGCAATAAAAGAGAATAGTTAGAGATTTTGTCTACTTTATCTGAGAAAGAGTGTGGAAAACTGAAGAATATTACTAAGATAAAAACACAAAATTGGAGGTTATCACCCCCCCTAACTTAGAGTCTAGCTTGTCGTCAAGTTAGATAGAGATGGGGCATGTAATGGCGAGGCAATTTTATTCAGTTAAGATTTCCATACTCTTGCTTCAATTCTAAACCTGAGATCTCTTAAGGTTGTATCGAAGCTTTTTGCCTTAACTCTTTCAGGTATTGAGAGTTGCTTGGATCTCATGTTTCTTCCATATCTTAGCCAACATTGGGACCACTTTTTCTTTATTTGGTGCATGTCGTTGACTCTAATCAGTTTTATACTCCTCTGAAAATCCTACTAGAAACTAGAGTGGGTATGAGGGTTGGCTAAAGGTTTAGTGTGTAACTCCCCCTTCAAGTGGGGGAGGGGTTGTCTATGCTTTTAGGATCTCACTACCGGGCACGATACATCTTCCTTCTTGAGGGCAACTGAATGTACCAGATGGGTGAGTCCTTTATCAACCCTTCATATATTTAGATACCTTAGGGTTTCACTATCGGGCACGACACATCTGCCTTTGTGAGGGCAGCTGGATGTACCGGCCGAGCGAGACCTTGGTTGGTTCTTCATATAGATCCTTATTTATGGCACAAATCTCATGGTTTTATTCAACACTCTGGCTTTTATTCGTAAACGCATAGGCTTGGGATTTGGATATTTAGGGATTTTGATTTGGGCGGCCAAGCCTCTTTTATTTGGAGAGAAGAAAATTGTTATTAGAGTTGTTCGACATGCACTTATTCGGTTTCTACTAGTGGTCCACTTGCAAGGCTTCATGATTTGGATGTCACCTGATGTCCCTCTCGTCCTTGAGATTGTTTTGGCTTATTGCATCCCTGATGTTGTCCTGTGAAGAGTCAGATATAGAATTGAAGAAAAAGCATGAATTCACTGGTGGGGAGACATTATTAAGTCGCCATTATATGTCTAAGTGCTATTTACTTTTGAGTACTAACATGATTCTAAAGTTAACTGAGAGTGATTTATTCCAAAGATTTATTGTCGGATGAATTACTTAAAAAGGAAGCTAAATGTGTAAATGAACTAAGAAAATTTGTACAAGAATGAAGGAAAAGATGGAAAAAGAGGGATATAGAAATGATACCTCGCCCTTGTCTAATGTACCCCCCCAACTTATCATTCACTCTGTCCTCAGAGTGTCAAAGTGATAGGCCGAGGAGTACAAGGACAAGGGCAGCAAGCTATGTTAATCTCGAGGTTGCCCCTGGTGTTCTGAGTAGATTAGCTGCAAACTCTCCGCGTAAGGCATGGTAATCCGCATTGGTCATATCCTCTACTGGTCGTTGAAGGACCATGATGGTGTACATCCAGTAGAGGACGTGGAAGCCGCAGTCATTTGATTGTTGAATTTGTTGGGGACAGTTGTGGTTGAAGGACGGGCGATGAAAATGTGCTTTTCCGTAAGCCCTTGTGTGTTGACTTAAAAAAGCGATTAATTTGTATGCGCATTCCTTCGCCACTACTTCTGTGGGCGTCTTTGGTGTCACTACATAATTCTTCTGCCGAGGATTGAACTGGCTGTCGAAACTGTTATAAATGGTGGTTGTTCCTTCGGGTAGGTTTGTTGCCAATAGCAGCCAGTGCTCATGATAAAGGAAGGGTAGCATGAGAAACTTCGGTGTTGTGTGTTGCAGGAAGGAGATTAGTGCTTCAGTTGTTCTGAAGGTTTTTAGCTTTAAAAGATCATCCTTCATGTACGGGGATGCCATATATGTTGTTGGGTGATTTTGGCCGAGGAGAAATTGATAGGCGGCCATTAAACTTACGAAAATAGAGCCTTTGAACTGTAAAGTCTCTCGAAGCGTGTCTGTCGTGATTAGAATGTCACTGGACATGAACAAGAGTTCATCCTTCTCGGCAGAAAGCCTCATCATGATGAGATGTAGTTCAATGTTAGAGAGACCGTTGCAAGCACTGAGGTCGAAGTCTGGGAAAGTTGGTTCGATGGCAGATAGGGGCACCATTTGCGATGGCGATCTCCTAATGGTTGCCCCTGACAAAACATCAATGTTTCCTTTTCTTGGCTCGGGTGTTATGGTTAGCTGCTTGGTTTTCTCCAACTCTTTTAGAGTTTGTCTGTAAGGTCGCCTCTACGGACGTTGGATTGCTGAAAAAAGGTAACGGGGGACGTCATCTGGTGCCATTGTCGGGTCCTTGTAGAACCTTCTATCACAAATGAGCTCCATAGCGTAACGCCCTCGCAAGGAGTGAAAATATTCGGCGATCAGCTCCGTAAAGGGGATTTATTGGTTTAGCGCTTGAATGTGACAGATAGTGCAAAAAGCGCAATCCCCAGACCCCTCAGCTGTTTGTACTTGGGGGTTTATTATTTGGAACCATGGTTGGCTCCAATCTTGACGTAGGGACGGGCATGCGGCCCAAATAAGTTTGAGAAGCTGGAAAGGTATACATCTTGCCTCTCCAGCTTCTTCTCCAACAAAATTTATTGTTCCAGCTGGTAGCTCGGTGGCGCAAAAATTGTACACCTTGGCGTCCCGAGCCTCGGTGTCCACAATCATAAACATCCAGTGATTGGAAACTTGAAATGGCACGGTAAGATATCGTGCCCTCCACGCTAAACCAGCACGCAGCCGCTCGATTGATTTTGCTCGTATATCTTTGTATAACAAGCCGATAGATAGAACAGGTGAGGCATTGAAAACTGGCTGCTGCCTCTTAGATCTTCTGTAAACTTCTATACTGTTGGCAAGTAGGACACGGAAAATTGCCATTGACACCGTTGACCATGGTCGCAGGATGTTACGGAAATCTTCGCGTGTCAACTTGCGCTTAGTCTTTTTATTGTGGTTGATGATGTCTCCCCCCTCTTTAACGTCATCAACAATAGTGTTCAGGATAAAGATGTCCTGAGCATCTAGTGTTGAGATGGCCACCATATCTAAATCATGCATTTTATGAGGTAGAGGTGGTGGCGGGGGTAGCTCCTGCGGAGGGGTGAGGGTTTGTTCCAGATCTTCTATGTAGCTTTGTAGTTCTTCGTCAGAATCAGAAGCATATTCTAGTTCTTCATCTGTATCTAAACGTACTCGTTCTGACTCCTCCTGTTCTGGGGGAAAAGGCACTGTTTGGTCAAGTGCGGAGGGAAGTGGAGACATTTTAGGTGGTGGATTTGTGCTGGTTCCTAGTATACATTGGTGGAACTCAACCAAGGCTACTTCTTTGGCAGATTCCCCCAGGGATCCTATTGCAGAATAGTCAAGGAATTGATCCCCGTAAGACATATTAACGTTGTCTATGTTAGTCGGGGATTTGGGATTTTTATCATCTTGTTTTGATGCAGCTCCTCGGCTTGTGCCCTCCCCAGCATTGCCTGGGTTGCCAGATTTTTCATATGAGGAGGTGCTATTATTAGAATTAGCCGAGGAGTCAGAGTCCTCATCATCGTCTTCTTCATCCTCATCATCGTCTGCCTTCTTGGCATCTTGCTTCGTTTGTGGAGGCTTCTTGCACTGCCGATGGATTGCTTGTAATTCATCATACGCCACTTGCACATGCTAGTGGGATTCAAGTAGTGCGACGTGCGTTTCTTTTAGGTATGAGTAACGTCCCTCGGAAGAGAGGAGTCGCGCTGTGAGATCTATTACTTGAGCGCGTAATTGATGAAGCTCGGTGTTAGCTGACTCCTCTTGGTGGCTGTATAGCTGTGTGAGGGTATTGGTGATGTCGTCCAGGCATGTGCTTAAAGTAGTTTGTTGTTGCTTAAGCTTGCGCAGGGTCTCAGGCAGGGGTTGAGTCTGCGCTAAGATGCTATCAACTTGCTTAGCCAGCGCTTCATCCTGGCTTTTTACTCCAAGTACCTGCTCGGGCAGGTGTTTGTAGTGGTCATCGATATGATCGATTTGCTTGGCCACTACGTCCTGTCATTGCTGGATGCTTCGGAGGATGCCTGGTAGGGCGATGTTTTGCTTGTTGATCTGGGTGACATGTTCAGAAATACCCTACACACATGAAAAAATAGATTGCATTATGTTAGAAGGGTCAGTGAGGAGGTTTCAGAGGGTGTCGAATTGACGTCCGAATTCCTCACTGACATTTAAAAAAGGGACCCCAGATGCAGAAGGGTGGTATGGTTGGGGTCGAGGTGGAGGGGCGGTAGTGTCTTGCGAAAGAGACAATGATGATGTTCCCGCGAACTGCGTGGTGACCGTAGATGGGGTCACCAGCGGTGTCAGGGTGGTGGTGGACAAAAAAGGTGGTGAGGGTGGTGGGAGTGAAAATGTTGGGTGAAGATTGGTGGGAATGGAGGTCAAGGTGGTGAAGTCGGGCGTTGAAGCTGAGAAGGGGATGTTAGAAGTGAAAAGGGATGAGTCAGGAAAAGGGGATGTGGACATTATTGTAGAGAATGATGGGAGAGTGTTGGATTGGGGAAGGGTGGATGTTGGTGGGGTAGAGGTGGAGGTTGTGGTGGTGGTGGGTGGTAGTGTGGAAGGGGTGGTGGAGGAGAGCTCAACATTCATACTCCTGATAAAAGAGTCGATTGATTAGGTGGTTATGTTTTCTTCGGGGAGGGGTTCGGCCTCTGGATGTGGCCTTGATGTTGGTGTCCCCGATAGCTGTTGTGCCTGCAACTGTCTTCTGGAAGGTCATTTTATAGGTATTTTTGATGATCGAGCTGCTGGGGTTGTAATACTTAGCTCCGTTTGTCCCTCTTTTGCTTTCTTTTTAGTTGTTTTAACCAAAGCTAAGAGTTGTGTAAGCTCCTCGTCAGAGAAGAGTAGCTTTTCTGTGTCATAATTTGTGAGCTCCGGAAGCGGGAGGAGAGTTCTGAAAGATCTGACTATAGGGCAGAAGATATAATATAACTTCGCATCCTTTTCCTTGATGATGTAGGAGTTCTTCAAGGTTTGTTCATTGGTTAGGATGTCGCCCTTTATCTGCTTGCATCTTTGTAGAAGTCTATCCATCTTGAGATATTTGATGATGGATGTGATATGACCCCCCATGCAGATTTCTTTCCCCAGGGCGTATGCAGATAACTTTTGAATCATAAGATGTCCAATGTGGACTGGCATCCCATTTAGGACTGACCAGAGGACAAAAAGATCTGAAGTGATGACATTTCCGCCTTCTGTCCTGGGGAAGAATGCGCCGGTAAGAATTTTATGTAGTGTGCACACTAAACCAGATTGTATATTCGAGTCTTTTCATGTTTTGCATCGTAGTTGGGGATTCCTATCAAGGACTTCCAAAAGTTATGTCTGTTGAACTGGGAATTTTTAGTTCCAACAACATTGGCTTTCTTGAGCTGCTCCTGGTTGTCTACAAAAATTTCATTCAGCATGTTTTTTGTGATGACAACCTTGCTGCCAAAGAGTTTAGTGACCAACCTATGGTCACCTCCGTCCCTTTATCTATCCATGATGTCGACGACTTCTTTAGCAAGGAAGGTGAAGAATTCAGTAGTAGGCTCGATAAAAGAAGGTTCGGGGACAAAACACAGTTTTGAAAGATTTGCATTGTCAAGAAGTGTGAGGATTTTGTCATAAATCCCCATTTTTAGTAGTACGCTTGAGCAAACGTACTTTGTGGGTTTGAGGATTTTGTCAGTGGATTGGATGGTGTGGATGAAAAGGTTTTCTGGTGGTGGTGCGGTGGTGGTGATAATTGAGAAGACGGGGGTAGTGATGGTGGTGGTAGAAGGGGGAGGGGTAATGGTGGTGGTAGTGGTTGGTGGGACATACCCAGCTAGGGTTTGTTCCCTAGCAGTGGCAGGATGAACTTGCTTCCTTGCCTGTTTCTTTTGTTGTTGAGTTGTAGCGGCTTCCTGGGCCTTCCTCTTCCCCTTGCTCTTTGTGGTGGGGGATTCCGCCTCAGGAGTCGGCTCATATTCTGAGCCTTCATCATCATCGGAAGAAATTTCTTCCACTTCTTCTTCAGGTGCCTCAGCTAGGCACTTGTTGAGGTGGTCAATTTCACACAGGATATCTATGATTTTGACTTTTGGTGGGGCCTGTCCAGTCTTGTTGTAGTTATCTATGATTTTTTGGAGTTTGGCCCGGTCTTCCAGCAATTGCTTCTTTGTCCAAAATGGAGCGTCTTCAGTTCCTGTGGCTTGCTTCGCTGGTGATGCCATTTCTGAAAAAAGGAAGATCATGAGTAAGAACAACATGCTTGGGAAAAACTGAAGGAATATAAAACGTATGTGGTTTTATATTTTAAAGAAACTTAAGGTATTGTGGAGGGCTAAACAGTTCGAAGACCGTTTGGTCCCAAACGGTTTGAAGATCGTTTGGTCCCAAACGGTTTAGAGACCGTTTGGTCCCAAACGGTTTAGAGATTGTTTGGTCCCAAACAGTTTGAAAACTGTTTGGAAGGTAAAACGTCGGGGAATGGCCGGCGAAAGGGAGGCGGAGCTGGCGACGAAAACAAGGGTGGTGGCGATGATGGAGAAAGGGGGGTGCCACGGCGGCGCCGAAGATGCCGGCGGAGGAAAAGACTGTTGCGGTGGTGAAAAAGTCAAAAAGGCTGCCGCGGTGGCAAAGGCAGGTGTCGGCGATGGTGGCTGGACTACCTTGCGGCTGATGGTGGGGAAGATGACAGCGAAGCGGAGAGCGGTGGCGCTGTGGTGAGGTCGCCATGAAGAAACACAGAACTAGGTCGACGGAGGTGGAGGGAACCTGAGCCGTACGGGAGCAAGAAGGCAGAAGCGATGGAACAACACTTGCGCAAGAGTATGAGGAAGCTCGAGAGTCGAAAGAGAGGAGAAAGAGGGTGGGGGTGTTATATTTATAGGATTCGTGGGGGTTGACCTCTCAGAAACCCTAGCTCAAACGGTTTAGGAACCGTTTGGCTCCAAACGGTTTCAAGACCGTTTGGTTCCAAATGGTTTCAAGACCGTTTGGTTCCAAACAGTTTTAGGACCATTTGGCTCCAAATGGTTTGAAGACCATTTGGAAGGGTTGTTATTTTGATATTTGTATTTTTTGTATTGGTTATGTGAATTTTTATATTTTTCGGAAAGACAAACCTAAGTTAATGAGAAGAATAGAAAATAAAAGAAGAAACTTAGATCTTGGGTTGCCTCCCAAGTAGTGCCTGAGTTTTACGTCACTGGCTCGACGAAGCTGAGATGTAGTTATGCTGATGTTGTGGCGTCTCTGATTGCAATGGCCTGTCTCGACATTTTATCTGCTGGAGTGTAGTATTTTTTCAATCGATGTCCATTGATCGTCCTTTCTCCTTCATTATTGTCGACAATTATGACAGCTCCAGTTGGGTATATATGCTTTATGGTGAAGGGCCCAGACCATTTTGTTCGGAGCTTTCCAGGGAACAACTTGAGCTTGGAGTTGAAAAGGAGTACTTTGTCGCTGATGGCGATGTCTTTCCTCTTAAGATGACCGTCGTGCCACATTTTTTTTCTCCTTATAAATCCTGGCACTTTGATAAGCGGTCATTCGGAGCTCCTCCAGCTCCTGTAGTTGGAGTTGTCTGTTTTCTCCTGCACATTTAAGATCGAAATTTAGTTGCTTGATGGCCCACCAAGCTTTGTGTTCCAGTTCCACTGGAAGATGGCATGAATTCCCATATACTAAGCAGAATAGGGTTGTCCCGATTGGTGTTTTATAGGTTGTTAGATAAGCCCAAAGGGCATGGGGAAGCTTGGTGGACCAGTCGGACGGTTTCTATTAACTGTTTTTTCTAGGATCGCTTTTAGTTGTCTATTTGATACTTTGACCTGACCACTAGTCTGTGGATGGTAAGGTGTGGCTACTTTGTGTTTGACTCCATATTTTTTTCAACAGGGCTTCAAAACTTCATTCCAGAAAATGGGTCCCTCCATCTGATATGACAGTTCTGGGGACTCCAAATCTGGGAAAAATGATATCTTTGAACAGTTTAATAACTGATTTGGAATCGCTGGAAATAGTGGGTATAGCTTCGACCCATTTCGAGACATAGTCCACCACAACCAGGATGTAGGAGAAACCATAGGAAGAAGGAAAGGGGCCCATATAGTCTACCCCCCAAACGTCGAAAAGTTCAATTTCCTGCCACATTGTGCGGGGCATTTCATTCCTTTTGGATATGCTACCAGAAAATTGACATTTGTTGCAAGATTTCACAAAATCATAGGAGTCCTTTGCTATGGCTGGCCAGAAGAAGCCTGATTGTAGAACTTTTATAGCGGTTTTCTTTGCACTCATGTGCCCCCCGTGGGTCCTGAATGGCATTGCTCTAGGACGGGGGTAATCTCTTCTTTCGGCAAGCAGTGACGGAAAAGTCCGTCAGCACATAGGTGAAACAGATAAGGTTCATCCCAATAATATTGCTTTGTATCGTGGAGAAATTTCCTTTTGTCGTGGTAGGAAGCGGAGGGGTGAATGATTCCTGTAGCTAGATAATTGACAATGTTCGCATACCAAGGGAATCGATGGGTAACCTTCATTAGTTGGTCGTCTGGGAGAGAGTCTCGGATAGGGATTTTATCTTCGCCTTCTACTTCAATACGACTGAGATGGTTGGCTACGACGTTTTCCACTCCACTTTTATCTTTAATTTCCAAATCGAATTCCTGAAGCATCAACACCCAGCAGATAAGTCTGGGTTTGGCATCTTGCTTCTGAATTAGGTATCGAATGGCAGAGTGGTCAGTGTAGACGATGACCTTGGATCCAATCAAATAGGAGCAGAATTTCTCAAAATCGTAGATGACAGCCAGGAACACCTTCTCTATAGTAGTATAGTTCTTATGTGCTTCATCTAGCATTTTAGAAGCATAGTAAATTACGTAAGGTTTCTTGTCAATCCGTTGTCCTAATACAGCTCCTATGGCGTAATCGCTTGCATCACACATGATTTCAAATGGTAGCGACCAATATGGGGCTCTCAGAATAGGTGCAGAAATTAAAACATTTTTTAGAGTTGAGAAACTTTGCAAGCAGTCTTGGTTAAAGATGAACTCAATATCTTTAGTCAGGAGTTGCGTCATGGGTTTTGCTATTTTTGAGAAATCCTTAATAAATCTTCTGTAGAACCCCGCATGACCCAAGAAAGCCCGTACTCCTTTTATATATTTCGGTGGAGAAAGCTTCGAGATAACATCGATTTTTGCCTGATCGACCTCGATCCCTCTGTCACTCACTCTGTGCCCGAGGACGACACCTTCAGTTACCATGAAATGGCATTTTTCCCAATTTAGTATAAGGTTCGTTTTCTCACATCGTTGTAAAACTTGTCCAAGGTTGATTAGACAGTTATCGAAAGAATCTCCGTAAACTGAGAAATCATCTATGAACACTTCCATTATGGATTCTGTTAATCCTGTGAAAATGGCGGACATACACCTTTGGAAAGTAGTGGGTGTGTTACACAACCCGAAAGGCATTCTTCTAAAAGCATAGGTTCCAAAAGGGCAGGTGAAGGTAGTTTTCTCTTGGTCTTCCGGGTGTATGGGTATTTGGTAGAACCCGAAATAACCATCTAGATAGCAGAAGTATTTCTGATGGGCTAAACGTTCTAGGACCTCATTGAGAAAGGGCAGAGGGTAGTGGTCTTTCTGCGTGGATTTGTTTAATTTTCTATAGTCGATGCACATCCTCCACCTTGTCACCGTCCTGGTGGGTATTAACTCATTTTTGTTATTAAGTACAATAGTAGTGCCTCTCTTTTTAGGAACTACTTGGACGTGGCTAACCCATTGGGAGTCAGAGATCGGGTAGATTATGCCGGCTTTCGGTAATTTGAGGACTTCAACGCGAATCACTTCTTTGAGATTAGGGTTCAACTTCCTCTGATGTTCGCGTGATGGCTTAAATTCTTCGACCATGGGTAGTCTGCGCATGCATAGGGCTAGATTTATGCCCGTCAGGTCAGTTATCTTATACCCAATGGACTTTTTGTGTTTCTTCAGCTCATCTAGAAGCCATTCTTCCTGGTCTTCTGTTAGGGTGGAACTGATGATAACCAGACATAATTTTTCCTCGTCCAAGAAGACATGTTTAAGTCCCATGGGTAGAGTCTTCATCTCAGGAGCCTTAGGTGACTCTGTTGCTTCTAAAATGATGACAACCTTGAGTTCCTCAAAGGTGACCGTCGGTGCTTCTTCGGCCTTTTCTAAGTGTTGCAGACACTATTGAACCAATTCATTTGCAGAGAATTTGACTTCTGGGTTGGTTAGAACATTCTCTAACTTGTCTGATGGCTCAAATATTTCTAATTGAGACATTTGCCGTATTGCGTCTAAAAGAAAGACCTCCTCTTGAATGATGGGGCCTTTCATGCTGTTGAGAACTCAGAATTGAATTGCTTCTTTTCTGAGTCTTAGAATGATGGTGCCAGCTTCAACATCAATAAGCGCCCTAGCTGTGGTGAGGAAAGGTTTGCCAAAAATTATCGGGTAACTCAAGTCCTCCTTGATGTCCATGATGACAAAGTCACACGGGACATAGGCATCTTTACCTATCCTAACTAGAATATCTTCAATAATTCCAAGAGGTGCGGTGATGATAGAGTCAGCTAACTGAATTGTCATGGATGTGGGCAGCAATTTGGTGAAACCTAATCGCTTACACATAGAATAGGGCATAATGGATATGCTGGCCCCTAGGTCAGCTAATCCCTTTTTGGTTGATGCATTTCCAATACAGCATTGAATGCCGAAGGAACCTGGATCCATCTTCTTCTTTGGCATTTTATTGAGGATGATATCAGAGGTGGTTTGGTCAAGTTTGACGGTTTCTTGTTCCTCCGTGATGTACTTCCTTGATAACATGGTTTTGAGGTATTTAGCCCAAGCTGGTACCTCAGAGAGAGCATCAAGGAGTGGGATATCGATGTAAAGTTTCTTCATCGCCTCCTTGAATTTTTGGAACCTGGTATCCATTTTCGTTTCTCGCAGTCTTCCCGGATATGGGATCCTTGGTTTATACTACAAGATTTCTGGCTCTGTGGACACCCGTTCTTTTTCTTTACCCTTTACGCTCTCTGTGGACTTCTCCGTTCTTGGCTTTGGGCTCTCATTTGGCATAAAGGCAGGTGTATTATCATCATCAAGGGTGATCCTTTTAGTTTCATGGAGGGTGTGTCCAGATCTCGTAGTAACAACATTCAACTGTTCATGCCTATTCTGTCCATGTTTAGGGTTCGATTCAGGCTGCCCAGCAAATGTGCCTGCTGGAGGCTTCAGTTGTGTAGCAATTTGGGCTAGTTGAGCTTCTATTGCCTTTTGCTGAGCTTGTTGATTAGAAAGCATAGTTTGTTGGGATTGCAGCATCTGCCTTATCAAAGTCATCTCATCTTCTGGTTGAGAAGGAGTATTTTTCTTAGGAAGTTGTTGTTGTCCTTGTTGTGGTTGTTGTGGAGGTAACTCTAACTGAGGTTGCTGCAACTGAGGGTGCAGCTGTGGATGTGGAGGCGGATGAGTATACTGATAGTAGGCGGATGGATTCCTGGGGTAGTTGTATCTCGAGAAGTTATTTCTGGGGTTCCCCTGATTTTGATTGAAGTTGCTTGGGAATCCTGGTGGCAACCTACTGGAGGACACGCCCTGCATCTGGTGTTGTGAATTTGCAGTCCCAGCAGGGTTCCCGTATTGAAATCCTGGATGGTTTCTTGGTTGGTTAGGATTATAATAAACTTATCCAGGAATGGAATGAATAGAATTGACTTTTTCTGGAAATTGCTCTTCAGGATGTTCCATGATTGGTTCAAACTGTTGTGGTGGTGGATGCATATCCATCATCACATTGTAAAGAAAACCGCATGAAAGAGTTGGATGATCAGATGCATGGCAGGCTTCACAGGTTCCTGTGGCAACTTTGACCTGTTGAACCTGAGGGTTTTTCTTCTTGTCAAATTCTCCAAGAGAAGTTTCAAGAGCTTGTTTCTTATGAGCTATGGTCTTTAAGGCTTCAGCAATAGCCTTCATCTCCATTGATTCTTCAGCTTTATAGACCTTGAGGACTCCTTTGCCAGCTGATCGTCCCCAATTGGACTGATTCTCAGCTCCGAGTGTGACTATTTTCCAGGCATCCTCGTAGTTCTTTCTCATAAAATTTCCTCCAGATGAGGAATCCAGAAACTGCTTGATGTCATCACTCACTCCCCTATAGAATGTTTCTATTAGTTGGTTTTGGGAGATGTCGTTATGAGGACACTTTCGCAGAAGCTCTTTGAACCTTTCCCATGCTTCAGCAAGAGATTCTCCAGGAAGTTGAGAGAAGTGGTTAATCTGCCCCATGATCTCATAAGTTAGTGAAGGGGGGAAGAACTTCTCCAGGAACTTTTCTTCCAGGGGAGACCATGTGGTGATTATTGGCTCCCTGTCAAGTGAGTTATACTAGCTCAGAGCTCTCCCAGACAGAGTGAAGTGAAATAGATGCAGCATTATTACGTCGAAGGCAACTCCGGCCTGTGGGACCAGTCGGCACAGTGCCTTGAACCTCTTCAGATGATCCATATAGTCATCTCCAGAACCTCCAAACAATGAGATGCCCTGCATGATCTGAATCCATTGGGTTCAGATCTCAAAGTTGGGTATGTTGATGATCGGAGGTCGAACCAGATGGTTATCTTCGTAGTTCTTGGGGACAACATAATCCCTCAACTACTTGTTCCTTAGTTCCAACTGAGCAGCTTGGTTTGCTGCCTCGTTTTTAGCTCGGATGCGGGCATGTTCTTCCGCACGAATCTCCGCTTGAATCTGAGCACAAGTATCAGCGATGAGTTGTGCTCTTTGAGCGGCGATGGCGGCGTTGACCCTCTCCATCACCAATGCAGCATGGCGTTGATCTTCAGCCATTTTCCTGGCTCTCTGGCGATTGAGTCTGATGCGGCGATGGAAGCTTCTCTCTACCTCATAGTCATACTCTGGATCAGGGGAGAATCCGAGGTTATGCGATGATCGCATACACGTTTTCTACCTGAGTAGAGAAAAGAAAACACCTTTTAGATGCTGCCAAAGATATAGTGAATTCAAGAAGATATGGATTAATGATTAAAAGAAAGTGAAAAACCCTAACCAACTTGCAAGATACTAAATGAAATGAAAACGTTCTGTTGTCCCCGGCAACGGTGCCAATTTTTTAAGGAGCTACCACTTACGTGGAATTGCATGCACCAACTAAAAATCCTAAAGATGGTAAGTCTTTAAGTTTAGCCTTGCTTATACTAGATTGAGAACTCCACCCACGTATGCTAAGATTCGTGGAAGTCTTATCGTAGTATAGTTAAAGGTCGAATCCACGGGACAACGGTCTTGTTGTGAACAACAAGATGAAAAACGTTAGAATTTCACTTAATCTCTTAAAAGTAGGTACTTAGATCGAAAGTTTGGTTTGGTTGTTTTAAACTAAGAACATGTAAAGTAAAGCAAGCAAGTAAATTTAAGGAAGTTAAACAATGATAAGGAGTCACTAGGGTGTGATCGGTTTTCACCGCCACTACACATGGATCAAGACATGCAAAATAAAACACAACCTGCAACAAGAGTTTAGTCAGTTAGTATCTTTATAGACTTAGTTTCCTTTCGGAGAACTAACTATGAGAAGTGCGGGAATGTTGCAAAGTCAGCCATCCCCGAACAAATGGTCAACTACTTTGCATCATTCCCTTCGCAAAGTGTGTTCCTCGATTTATCAAGGTTGTACTTTCATACGTCAACTGATTCCATTTCATAGCGTGAAAGTACAACGATGGGAGTGAGTTTACTCCACTTCTTGAAAGACACTCCTAGATACCGAAATAGATGCATGGTGGATACACGCACCAAGAACCAACATACAAACGAGTTTCGAATCTAATAGTATAAACATAGACAATTTATACTAAAAGATAAAAAAATAACACAAGTTGGTGATCAGACAACAAGCATTCATTAAACGTTTGATGTTGAACTGAAAAGATAAAATCTCTATATTGCAAACTATGGATTACATTGCATGATATGAAAACATGGGTAGCGGGGCTACTCCCCGCACCCCAGTGAGAGAGACTACTCGCTCATAACTAGGACAAAGAAGGAGGCAAGAAGAGAGAGAGAGAGAGCGTCATCCCCACAAAGGAGAGAGGAAAGTCAACCCCTTGGAGAGAGAGAGAGACGATCTTCTAGCTTCACTGTTAGCACTGCCTCCGCAACAACCACAACAGCAGTACGAACCAATCATTGAACAACCTGAAGAGAAAATGCCCGAACAAGTTAATTCCATTCATTCCATCCCTGGACAAGCTTACTATAATCCTAATCAACCAAGAAACCACCCAGGATTTCAATACGGGAACCCTACTGGAACAGCCAACCCGCAACACCAGACACAAGGCGGATCCTCCAATAGGTTGCCACCTGGATTCTAAAGCAACTTTAATCAAAATCAAGGGAACCCCAGAAATAACTTCTTAAGATCCAACTACCCTAGAAACCCCTCCGCCTACTATCAATATACCCATCTTCCTCTACACCCACAACTGCACCCTTAGTTGCAGCAACCTCAGTTAGCACTGCCTCCGCAACAACCACATCAAGGACAACAACAACTCACTCAGAAAAATACCCCCTCCCAGCCAGAAGATGAGATGACTCTGATAAGCAGATGCTGCAGTCCCAACAAACCATGCTCACTAATCAGCAAGCTTAGCAGAAGGCGGTGGAAGCTCAACTAGCACAAATTACAGCGCAACTAAAGCCACCAGCAGACACTTTTGCAGGACAACCTGAGTCAAACCCTAGACATGACCAAAATAGACCAGAGCAATTGAATGTCGTCACTATGAGATCTGGTAGTGTCTTTCATGAAACTACAAGAATCACTCATGACAATGATGATACACATGTCTTTATTCCAAATGCAAGCCCGAACTTAGGAACTGAGAAGTCCGTAGAGAATGCAAAAGGCAAAGAAAAAGAACAAGCTTCCAAAGAGCCAGAAATCCCGCAGTATAAACCAAGGATACCATATCCGGGAAGATTACGAGAGACAAAATTGGACACTAGGTTCCAAAGATTTAAGGAGGTGATGAAGAAACTCTATATTGACATCCCGCTCCTCGATGCTCTCTCTGAAGTACCGGCTTGGGCTAAATACCTAAAAACTTTTTTATCAAGGAAATACATTATTGAAGAACAAGAGATCGTCAAACTAGCTCAAACCACCTCCAATATCATCCTTAATAAGATGCCAAAGAAAAAGAAGGACCCTGGTTCCTTCGGTATTCAGTGTTGTATTGGAAATGCCTCAAGCAAAAAGGGATTAGCTGACTTAGGGGATAGCATATCAATTATGCCCTACTCCATGTGTAAACGATTAGGGTTCACTGACTTGCTGCCCACAACGATGACAATTCAGTTAGCTAACTCCACTATCACTGCACCTCTAGGAATTATCAAAGATATTCCAGTCAGAATAGGCAAAGATGCCTATGTCCCATGCAATTTCGTCATTATGGATATCAAGGAGGATCTGAGATGCTGAATAATATTTGGCATACCTTTCCTTGCCACAGCCAGGGTGCTTATTGATGTTGAAGCTGGCACGATCATCCTAAGACTGGGAAAAGAAGCAATTCAATTCCGAGTTCTCAACAGCATGAAAGGTCCCAACATTCAAGAGGAGGTTTTTCTCTTAGATGCAATACACCAAATGTCCCAATTGGAAATATCTGAGCCATCCGATGAGTTGGAGAATGTTCTGACTAATCCAGAAGTCGAATTTTCAACAAATGAATTGGTTCAACAATGTTTGCAACACTTAGAGAAAGCTGAAGAAGCATCAACAGCCACCTTTGAGGAGCTCAAATATGTCACCATTTTAGAAGGAACAGAAGAACCCAAGGCCCCCGAGATGAAGACTCTACCATCGGGACTTAAACATGTCTTCTTGGGCAAAGAAAAGTTATGTCCAGTCATCATCAGTTCCACCCTGACAGTAAACCAGGAAGAAAGGCTTCTTGTTGAGCTGAAGAAACACAAGAAAGCCATTGGGTACAAAATAACTGACCTTACAGGTATAAAATCAGCCTTATGCATGCATAGACTGCCCATGGTCGAAGAATTCAAGCCATCAAGAGAACACCAGAGGAAGTTGATCCCCAATCTAAAAGAAGTAGTTCGCCTTGAAGTTCTCAAACTACTGAAAGCTGGCATAATTTACCCAATCTCAGATTCCCAATGGGTCAGCCCCGTCCAAGTGGTCCCCAAAAAGGGAGGAACCACTGTCGTGATAAATGACAAGAATGAGTTAGTACCGACAAGGACTGTGACAAGGTGGAGGATGTGTATCGACTACATGAAACTAAACAAATCAACACAAAAAGACCACTACCCTCTGCCTTTTCTGGATGAAGTCCTAGAATGCTTAGCCCATCAAAAGTTCTTCTGTTATCTAGACGGTTATTCCAGGTTCTACCAAATACCTATACACCCGAAAGACCAAGAGAAAACTATGTTTACCTACCCCTTTGGGACCTATGCTTTCAGAAGAATGTCATTCGGGCTGTGCAACGCACCGGCTACTTTCCAAAGGTGCATGTCTGCTATTTTTGTAGGATTAACGGAATCTATAATGGAGGTATTCATGGATGATTTTTCCGTTTACGGAGATTCCTTCGATAACTATTTACTCAACATTGGACAAGTCTTACAACGATGTGAGGAGATGAACCTCATACTGAATTGGGAAAAATGCCATTTTATGGTAACTGAAGGTGTCGTCCTCAGACATAGAGTGAGTGACAGAGGGATTGAGGTCGACAAGGCAAAAATTGATGTTATCTCGAAGTTGTCACCGCCAAAAGATATAAAAGGAGTATGAGCATTCTTGGGTCATGCTGGGTTTTACAGAAGATTCATTAAAGATTTCTCAAAATAGCAAAACCCATGACCCAACTTCTAACCAAAGACACAAAGTTCAATTTTAATCAAGAATGCTTACAAAGTTTCTCAACTCTGAAAAATGCTTTAATCTCTGCACCCATACTAAGAGCCCCGGATTGGTCACAACCTTTTGAAATCATGTGTGATGCCAACGATTATGCCATAGGGGCTATATTAGGACAGAGAATCGAAAAAAAACCTTATGTAATTTACTACGCATCTAAAACGCTCGATGAAGCATAGAAGAACTACATTACTACAGAAAAAGAGTTCTTAGCTATCATTTATGAGTTCGAAAAATTTTGCTCCTACCTGATTGGAGCCAAGGTCATCGTCTACACTGACCACTCCGCCATACGATATCTAATTCAGAAGCGAGATGCAAAACCCAGACTTATCCGCTGGGTGTTGATGCTTCAGGAATTCGATTTAGAAATCAAAGACAAAAGCGGAGTGGAAAACTTCGTCGCCGATCATCTCAGCCGTATTGAAGTCAAGGATGAAGATAAAGCACCTATCCGAGACTCCCTTCCAGATGACCAACTAATGAAAGTTACCAATGGATTCCCCCGGTATGCCGACATTGTTAATTATCTGGCTATAGGAATCATTCACCCTTCCGCCTCTCATCACGATAAAAGGAAATTCCTCCATGATGTAAAGCAATACTATTGGGATGAACCTTACCTCTTTCGCCTATGTGCATACGGACTTTTCCGTCGCTGCTTACCTGAAGAAGAGATTACCCTTGTTTTAGAGCATTGTCATTCTGGCCCCACTGGGGGACACATGAGTGCGAAGAAAACCGCTATGAAAGTTTTGCAATCGGGTTTCTTTTGGCCAACCATAGCAAAAGATTCTCATAATTTTGTAAAATCTTGCAACAAATGTCAACTTTCTGGCGGCATATCTAAAAGGAATGAAATGCCCCTCACCATGTGGCAAGAGATTGAACTTTTTGACATATGGGGGATAGACTACATGGGCCCCTTTCCTTCTTCTTATGGTTTCTCCTACATTCTGGTTGCAGTAGACTATGTCTCGAAATGGTTCGAAGCTATACCTACAGTGTCCAGAGATTCTAAACCAGTCATTAAGATGTTTAAAGATATCATTTTCCCCAGATTTGGAGTCCCCCAAACTGTTATATCCGACGGTGGGACCCATTTTCTGGAAAGAAGCTTTGAAGCCCTCTTAAAGAAGTACGGGGTTAACCATAAAGTTGTCACGCCTTACCATCCACAGACCATTGGTCAGGTTGAAGTTTCAAACAGACAACTAAAGGCAATCTTAGAAAAAACAGTCAACAGACATTGCATTGACTGGTCCACCAAGCTTCCCGATGCCCTTTGGGCTTACCGAATAGCTTATAAAACACCAATCGGAACAACCCCGTTCCATTTGGTATACGGGAAGTCATGTCATCTTCCAATGGAACTGGAACATAAGGCTTGGTGGGCCATTAAACAACTGAATTTTGATTTCAAAAGCACCAGAGAAAATAGACAACTCCAATTACAAGAGCTTGAGGAGCTCCGAATGACCGCTTATCAAAGTTCCAGGATTTATAAAGAACAAACCAAGATGTGGCACGACGGTTATATAAAAAGGAAAGACATCGCCATTGGTGACAAAGTACTCCTTTTCAACTCCAAGCTCAAATTGTTCCCCGGAAAACTCCACACAAAGTGGTCTGGGCCTTTCACCATCAAACATATATACCCGACTGGAGCTATCATAATTGTTGACAACAATGGAGGAGAAAGGACAGTCAATGGCCATCGATTGAAAAAATACTACACTCCAGCAGATAAAATGCAGAGACAGACTATTAAGATCAGAGATGCCACAACATCGAAAATTCATTGAGCCAGTGACGTAAAACCCAGGCGCTACTTGGGAGGCAACCCAAGATCTTCTTTTATCCTCTGTTCCTTTAAGTTACCTTAAGATTATCTTTTGAAAATATAAAAATTTATATAACCAAAAAAAATATAAAAATATAAAAATCAAAATAACCTTAACCCTCCCAAACGGTCTTGAAACCGTTCGGATCCAAATGGACCTGAAACCGTTCGGAGCCAAACGGTCCTGAAACCGTTCGGAGCCAAACGATCCTGAAACCGTTTGGAGACAAACGGTCTCGAAACCGTTTGGAGTCAAAACGGTCGCTAAACCATTTGACCTAGGGATTTTGTAAGGTCAACCCCCAAATCCTATAAATATAACCCCCCTCCTCCTTCTTTCTTTCAATTCCCGAACTTCCTTAAACCCTCGGTGCACTGTTCCATCTCTGCTCCCATTCCCGCGCGACCCGCGACATAGTTTCTCCCCACCGTCCTCATTCCCAGCTCCATGTGTATTCACGATCATCGCACTTAGCCGCCGCCTCTCCTCACATCACCCTCGTCATCTCTGACCGGTTCTACAAGGTAGCTCAGCACACAACTTCAATCAGTGCTTTCGTCTGTGCACTGCCGCCGTCTTTGCTAAATGACGACGCCTGCAACGCCGACGCAGTTCCTTGTTCTATCGCACCATTGTCTTTTCCGCCTCCGCAGCCATCTTTACCACCGTCTACATCTTCGGCACCGCCGCGGCACCCCCCTTCCTAGCCATCATCATGCTGATCGCCGCCGGCCGACCCCCGACGCTTCACCTGCCAAACGGTCATTAAACCGTTTGGGACCAAACGGTCTTCAAACTGTTTGGAACCAAAACAGCCTTGAAACCGTTTGGGACCAAACTGTCTTCAAACCGTTTGGGACCAAACTGTCTTCAAACCGCTTGGAACCAAAACGGTCTTCAAACCGTTTGAAACCATACGACGTTGAATCCGTTTGGGACCAAATGGTCTTCAAACCGTTTGGAACCATACGATCTTCAAACCATTTGGAACCGTACGATCTTGAAACCGTTTGGGACCAAACGGTCTTCAAACCGTTTGGAACCATACGGTCTTGAAACTGTTTGGGACCAAACGATCTTGAAACCGTTTGGAACCAAACAGTCTCCAAACTGTTTGGCTTTTCAAAACTGCTTGTTTTTCGTTAAAACATAAAAACACATAAATAAAACCCAATTTTCCTTATAATAAACTTGTTATTCTAACACATGATTTTCCATTTTCAGAAATGGCTTCACCAGCAAAGCAACCCACTGTAACCGACGACACTCCCTTCTGAACAAGGGAACAACTGATAGAGGACCGAGCCAGGCTCCAAAAGATCGTCGATAACTACAATGAGACTGGCAAGGCCCCACCAAAGGTCAGCATCATAGCGGCCCTGTACGAAATTGACCGCATCAACAAATGCCTAGCCGAGGAGCCTGATGAAGAAGTGGAAGAAATCTCTTCCAGTGATGAGGGCTCAGAATATGAGCCAAATCCCGAGGCGGAATCCCCCACCACAAAAAGCAAAGGGAAGAGGAAGGCCTAGGACGCCACTACAACTCAACAACCAAAGAAACAGGCAAGGAAGTAGGTTCGTCCCGCCACTGCAAGGGAACAAACCCTAGTAGGATACATTCCACCAACCACCACCTCTGCTGCCACTTCTGCCACCATCACCGTTCCTGTTTTCCCTCTCATCACCACTACAACACCACCACCAGAAAACCTATACATCCACACCCTACCATCCATTAATCAATCCCTTAAGCCTACAAAGTACGTCTGCCCTAACGTACTAATGAAGATGGGGATTTACAACAGAATCTTCACTTTGCTCGATAGTGCAAATCTTTCACGATTGTGTTTCATCCCTGAGACCTCCTACGCCGAACCTACAACTGAATTCTTTACTCATCTTAACAAAGAAGTTGTCGACATTATGGATAGATCAAGGGATGGAGGCGACCGTAGGCTGGTCACCAAGCTCTTCGGCAACAAGGTTGTCATCACAGAAAACATGCTGAATGAAATTTTTATAGACAACCAGGAGCAGCTCAAGAAAGCCAAAGCTGTTGGAACAGAGAATGCCCAATTCAACAGACATAACTTCTGGAAATCCCTGATAGGGATCACCACCTATGAGGCAAAGACATGCAAGGCCTCGAACATACAATCTGGATTAGTGCGCACACAACATAAAATTCTCACCAGTGCACTCTTCCCCAGGACATAAGGTGGGAATGTCATCATTTCAGATCTTTTTGTTCTCTGGTTAGTCCTACATGGGATGCCAGTCAACATTGGACGTCACATGATCCAGAAGCTATCCTCTTATGCCCTGGGGATGGAAATTTGCATGGGGGGCATATCACATCTATTATCAAATATCTCAAAATGGACTGACCTCTACCCAGATGCAAGCAGATAAAGGGCAACATCCTTACCAACGAACAAACTTTGAAAAACTCCTACATCATCAAAGAAAAGGATGCAAAGTTATATTACATTTTCTACCCTACAGTCAAATCATCCAGAACTTTTCTACTGCTCCCGGAGCTTGCAGATTATGACACAGAAAAACTCCTCTTCACTGACGAGGAGCTTACAAAACTCATAGCTTCGGTTAAAGAAACCGACAAAAAAGCAAAGGCAGGGCAGACTGAGCTCAGTATCATAGCCCCGGCAGATCGTATAACAAAAATTCCAGTAAAATGACCTTCCAAAAGACTTTCGCAGAAATAACAGCTGTCGGGGACACCAACATCAAAACCACATCCAGAGCCAGAACCCCCCCTCCCTGAAGAAAAAATCACCACCTCATCTCTAGACTCTTTCATTATGAGTCTAAATGCTGAACTTACTTCCACCACCACTCCACCACCCTCCACCTTTCCACAATCAACCACTCTCCCATCATTCTCCACAATGATGTCCATCACATCCTCTTTCTCTACAACCACACCACCACCTGCATCCTCCATTTCACCATTTTCCTCTTCGAGCATCCCTTTCTCCACTCCTACGTACGACTTCACCACCTTCACCTCCATCCCCACTGTTTCCCCCCCAACACTATCGATCCCAACATTCTCACCAGGAATATCACCACCTTTCCCATCCACCACCACCTCGACATCACTGGTGACCCCATCTATAGTCACCACGCAGTTTGCGGAACCATCCACTGTGTCTCTTCCACAAGACACTACAACCTTTCCACTCCGACCCCAACCACCCCACCCTTCCATAACCGGGGTCCCCTTTACAAATGTCAACAAGGAATTCGATCGTCAATTCTACACCATCCGAAACCTCCTCACCGACCCTTCTAACATATTGTTTTCTATTTTTTCTTGTGTGTAGGGAATATCTAAACAGGTCACCAAGATCGATGAGCAGAACCATGCCTTGCCAAGCATCCTTCAAGGTTTTCAGCAACGACAAGATGTAGTAGCCCAACAAGTTGATCACATCGACAACCACTGCAACAACTTGCCCGAGCTGGTCCTTGAAGTAAAAAGCCAACAAGAAGTGATGGCCAAGCAAGTTGATAGGATCTCACACAGCTCAACAATCGCCAAGAGGAGTCGGCAAACAATGAAATCCAACAATTACGAGCTAAAGTAACAGATCTTACAGCGCGACTCCTCTCTACCGAGGGACGATACTCAGATCTCAAGGAAACACACGAAGCACTTCTTGAAACACACGAGCATGTGCAAGTGGCGTTTGACGAGCTACAAACCACCCATCGGCAGTGCAAAAAAACAACACAGAAGAAACTATCAGACAAAGCAGCCACTGAAAAACATGACGATGATGAAGAAGTAGATGACTCCGACTCCTCAGCAGATTCCAACGACGACACCACCTCCTCAGATGACAAACCCGATGACCCAGACGATGCTGGGGAGGGCCCAAGCCAAGGAGAAGAACCATCTCAGAAAGGATATAACAAACACCACCAAGAAGGTGGGCATGATCCCAAGTCCCCCGCCCACAATGAAAATGTGAATATATCATATGGGGATCAATTCCCTGATTACTCTGCCTTGGGATCCTTGGGGGAGGCTGCAAAAGATGCAGCATTTGCTGAGTTCCATCAATGTATATTAGGAACCAGCACAAGCCCACAAGCTACAACCACTCCACTTTTCTCCGCTCTTGACCAATCAGTGCCCTTTCCCCCTGAACAGGAAGAATCAGAACGAGTACGTTTAGATACAAATGAAGAACTCGATTCTGCTTCTGATTCAGATGAAGATCTGCAAAGCTTTATAGAAGATTTGGAACAAACTCCTCCACCCCCTCCGTAAGAGCTTCCCCCGCCACCACCTCTACCTCATAAGATGCATGACTTAGATATGGCGGCCATCTCTACACTAGATGCTCAGGACATATTCATCCTGAACACTATTGTCGACGATGTCAAAGAGGGGGGAGACATCATTTACCATAATACAAAGACTAAGCGCAAGTTGACACGTGAAGATTTCCGCAACATCCTGCGACCACGGTCAACGATGTCACTCACAATGTTCTGTGTCCTACTCTCCAACTGCATAGAAGTTTACAGAAGCTCAAAGAGGCAGCAGCCAGTTTTTAATGCCTCACCTGCCCTATCTATAGGCTTGCTATATAAAGAAATATGAGAAAAGTCAATAGAGCGGATGTGTGCTGGTTTAGCACAGAGGGCACGATATCTAACCATGCCATTTCAAGTTTTCGGCCATTGGTTGTTTATGATTGTGGACACCGAGGCTCATGATGCCAAGGTGTACAATTTTTGCGCCAGCGAGTTACCAGCCAGAATGATAAATTTTGTTGCAGAAGAAGCCAGAGAAGCAAGATGTATACCTTTCCGACTCCTTAAATTAATTTGGGATGCACGCCCGTCCCTCTGCCAGGATTGGAGACAACCCTGGTTCCAAATCCTAAACCCACAAGCCCAAACTACCGAGGGATCTGGGGATTGTGCTTTTTGCACTATTCGTCACATTCAAGCCCTAAACCAAGAAATCCCTTTCACCGAGCTGGTCGCCGAAGACTTTCACTCCCTACGAGGGTGTTACGCCATGGAACTTATTTGTGACAAACGGTTCTTCAAGGACCCGACAATGGCACCAGACGACATCCCTCGCTACCTCTTTTCAGCAATCCAACGTCCGCAAAAGTGAACTTTCAGACAAACTTTAAAAGAGTTGGAGAAAAACAAACACCCCGCCATAGTCCCCAAGGAAAGAAAATGCGACCCTTCCAATTTCGATCTGGAGCCGGATAAAGGGGACATAGATCTGTTATCAGGGGCAACCATCAAGAGATCCTCATCACAAAGGGTGCCCCTATCTGCCATAGAACCAAATTTTCCAGATTTCGACCTCGCAGCATGCAAGAGTCTCTCTGACAATGAACTTCGCCTCATCATGTCAAGGCTTTACGCCGAGAAATATGAACTCATTTTCATGTCCGATGATATTCTGGTCATAGCAGATGCGCTATGGGAAATTGTACAGATCAAAGGGTCTCTATCCATGAGCTTGATGGCTGCCTATCAATTGCTTCTTGGACAGAATCACCCTGCTACCTATATGGCATCCGCATACATGAAGGATGATCTCCTAAAGCTAAAAAACTTCGGAACAACTGAAGCCCTCTTTTCCTTCCTACAACATACGACACCGAAATTTATCATGCTCCCCTTCCTTCACCAAGAGCACTGGATGCTTCTGACAACAAACCTACATGAAGGAACAACTATCATCTACAACAGTTCCGACAACCAGTTCAATCCACGGTAGAAGAAATATGTCGTGACACCAAAGACGCCCACGGAGGAGGTGGCAAAGGAATGTGCCGACAACCTAATTGATTTTTTAAGTCAGCACACAAGGGCATACGGTAAAGACCACTTTCACCGCCCAACTTTCAGCCACAGATGTCCACAACAGATTCAGGAATCAAATGACTGTGGCTTCGACGTCCTCTACTGGATGTACACCATCATGGTTCTTGGAAGACCAGTAGAGGATATGACAGAAGTGGATTATCATGCATTACGAGGAAAATTCACCGCTAATCTCCTCCGCACACTTGGCGCCAATAAAGGACTAACAGAAGCCTGATGCCCTTGTCCTTGTACTTCTCACACTATCACTTTGACACTCTACGGCCAGAGTGAGTGATAAGTTCGGGGGGGGGGAGTACATTGACAAGGGCGAGGTATCATTTTCAATACCCTTCCCTCTCTACATTTTCTTTCAATTATGTATAAAATTTCACAGTATTCTTTGTGCATATAATTTTTATTTTAAAAGTATTTTCCCTGTTAAAATAAACTTTGCACATAAAGAGGAACATCCCTTTTTGGAACAAAGTCACCCTCAGCTAACTTTAGAATCATGTTAGTCCCCAAAAGTAATAACAAGAATAGCACTTAGACATATAATGGTGACTTAATAATGTCTCTCCACTACTGATTTCCATGATTTTGCTTCACTTCTACATCTGACTCTCCACAGGTCAATATCAATGCAAAAATAAGCCAAACTCTCAAGGATGAGAGGAGGATCAGGCGACATCCAAATCAAGAAGCCTCGCAAGTGGACCATAAAAAAGAAACCAAATAAGTGCATGTTGAAAGAAAAAAACTCTAAGAACAACTTTCCTCTCTTCAAATAAAAGAGGCTTGGCCGCCCAAACTAAATTCCCTAAACACCCCAAATCCTAAGCTTGTGAGTCTACGAATAAAAGCTAGAGAGTTGAATAAAACTATGAGATTTGTTCCATAAATAAGGATCTATATAAAGAACCAATGAAGGTCTCACCCGGCCGGTACATTCAGTTGCCCTCACGAAGGCAGATGTGTCGTACCCGGTAGTGGAACCCTAAGGTATCTAAATATATGAAGGCTTATAAAGGACTCGCCTGGCCGGTACATTCAGCTTCCCTCATGAAGGCAGATGTGTCGTGTCCGGTAGTGAGATCCTAAAAGCATAGACAACCCCTCCCCCACTTGAAGGGGGAGTTACACATCAAGCCTTAGCCAACCCTCATACCCACTCTAGCTTCCAGTAGGTTTTTCAGAGAGGTATAAAGTTGATTAGAGTCAACAACATGCACATAATAAAAAGTGGTCCCAATGCAGGCTACGAGATACGGAAGAAACCTGAGACCCAAGCGACTGTCAATACCTGAAAGAGTTAAAGCAAGCAATAAGACCCTATACGACCTTAGGAGAGCTCAGGTTTATAACTGAAGTAAGAGTATGGACATCTTAACTAAATAAAATCACCTCGCCATTACATGCCTTAGCTCTATCTAACTTGAGGACAAGCTAGACTCTACGTTATGGGGGGTGATAACCTCCAATTTTGTGATGATATCTTAATAATATTCTTCAGTTTTCCACACTCTTCCTCAGATAAATTAGATAGAATCTCTAACTATTCTCTTTTATTTCAAACATACTGTTAGATTAACTTTTTCCTTTTTACTTACAGAAAAAGAAACAAAAGACCCAAACGGTCCCAAGACCGCATGGACTCAAACGGTCCCAAGACCGCATGAATCCAAACGGTCCCAAGACCGCATGGACTCAAACGGTCCCAAGACCGCATGAAGCCAGAACGGTCCCAAGACCGCATGGACTCACACAATCCCAAGACCGCATGAAGCCAAACGGTCCCAAGACCACATGAAGCCAACCGGTCTCAAGACCGCATGGACTCACATGGTCCCAAAACTGCATGACGCCAAACGGTCCCAAGACCACATGGACTCACACGGTCCCAAGACCGCATGGACTCACACGGTCCCAAGACCGCATGAACTCACATGGTCCCAAGACCACATGAAGCCAACCGGTCTCAAGACCGCATGGACTCACATGGTCCCAAAACCACATGAAGCCAACCGGCCTCAAGACCGCATGGAGTCAAATGGTCCCAAGACCGCATGGAGTCCAAACGGTCTCAGAGTCCAAACGGTCTTCAAGACTGTTTGGACCCAAAACTGACCAAACCATTTGGAATTCACTTAAGGCCTATAAATAAGACCCAAGGGGACCTCCCAAGAAAAAAGGAAGTTTCAGACACCCAGAGGCTGCCTCTACTACTCCAGAGCTATTCCAACTTCCATCGTCCACCTTCTGGCTACCGTTCTGAGATCCACGCTCCATCCTGAAGCTACTTTCTCTCTCTTCACCAAAGAAGGTGGGAAGAGGAGACCTCATCATCGAGCAATCTGTGAAGTGCGAAGATCGTCATTCTCTCTCTTTCCAAGAGGTTGACTTTCCTCTCTCCTTTGTGGGGATGACGTTCTCTCTCTCTCTTCTCGCCTCCTCCTTTGTCCTAGCTATGAGCGAGTAGTCTCTTTCACTATGGTGTGGGGAGTAGCCCCGCTACCCATGTTTTCATTTCTTGTAATGTAATTCATAGTTTGCAATATAGATATGCTTTCTTTTCAGTTCGACATCAATCGTTTAATGAATGCTTGTTGCTTGATCACCAACTTGTGTTATCTTTTATCTTTTAGTATGAATTGTCTATGTTTGTACTACTAGATTCGAATCTCGATTGAATGTTGGTTCTTGATGCATGTATCCATCATGCATCTGTTTCGGTATCTAGGAGTGTTTTCAAGGAGTGGAGTAAACTCACTTCCATCGCCGTGCTTTCATACTATGAAATGGAATCAGTTAACGTATGAAAGCACAACCTTGGTAAGTTGAGGAACACACTTTGCGAAGGGAATGATGTAAAGTAGGTGACCATTTGTTCGGGGATGGCTGGCATTGCAACATTCCTACACTTCTCATAGTTAGTTCTCCGAAAGGAAACTAAATCTACAAAGATACTAACTGTTTAGACTCTTATTACAGGTTATGTTTTATGTTGCATGTTTTGGATCCATGTGTAGTGGCGGTGAAAGCTGATCACATTTTAGTGACCCCTTATCATTGATTACATCCTTAAATCTACTTACTTTCTTTACCTTACTTGTTCTTAGTTTAAAACAACCAAATCAAACCTTTCGATTTAGATACCAACTACTAATAAATTAAGTGAGATTCTAATGTTTTCCATCTTGTTGCTCCCGACAAGACCGTTGTCCCGTGGATTCGACCCTTAACTATACTATGATAAGACTTCCACATATCTTAGCATACATTGGTGGAGTTCTCGATCTAGTATAAGCAAGGCTAAACTTAAAGACTTACCATCTTTAGGATTTTTAGTGGTACACGCAATTCCACGTGAGTGGAAGCTCCATCATGCCTCTATGCCAATGTTATTATTCCCTGAAGAAGAACAATTGGACATCATCCTAGATGATCGTTCCTTAAACCAACTAACTGTACCCGAACATTGGTGTTTTCTAAATGGAAGACACTACAGGCATGGTGAAGTGACCCTAAAGTTTGGCAATTCTTCACATGTTATCGAGTTTGAGTATGATTTGGCGGGAAATCTTATATCAAAATCCAGTTGGCATGATTGGATTAGAAAAATGCTAATGGGCCGTAGCGATAAGCTTTTTCTCCGTCCAGTTGGCCATAATACCATCAAAGTTTGGATAACCCACATGAACAACAAGACCCCCGATCATCTATGACAGTATGAGCGCATGATGGAGCAAACCAGCTCAGACGAATCTGATGATGAGGCACATGTCAGTTAAGATTAATCTAAATACAATGAGGAGCTCCGCGACACAACACAATCATCAAAAACACCACGGTAGGTCCAATTAACAAATATAATTGTCCTGACAAAAAGTTTGTGTTTACACTTTTTGTCTTAAAGTAATCAATACTCATAGCTACTTTCTTTTCTAAACATTAGGAGAAGGTCGCCACAATGAAAAGGCCTTGAAGTTACTGATGCGGGACCATATTGGTGTAGTATTCAGTTGTCTATCTATCTAGACTTGTCTATATTAATAGTTATTTTAATTATGCACATGTTTAGGGGTACACCGACCCCTTTGTTTAGTTACTATTTAGGGGTACACCCCTGTGTGTTGATGTAAAAAGGGATTAATGAATGGAACTTAAAGTTGCTACATGAATGCTTATAACTAAAGTGTGTGTTCCAATGAATGTTCCAAATTCACAAATCCATCCTATCTAATGACACATTCGAAACCCAACAAAAAAAGAAATATGCATATCCTATTATGTTACAAATTATTGATAAATTTCATTATAAGTGTTCTTTTATCCTTATTATAACTATGTTCTTTTATCCTTATTATAAGTATTTCAAAAAATGCTTGGGCGCCCACCTAGTCGGATAGGCTCACGTGAACTTCATTTGCATGATTACACTAGTATTTTCTCATATTGTATAGTCTTTTTTAATATGACATACTTACTCATATATGTTATATGTTTTACCATTTTTATAGAATGGATAAGTCTTGGATAGCAGAGGATGACCGAAAGAGCAGTAAATACTTATGTAGAGTATCGAAATTTTTGGATTTCACTTTTAAACATTCACAAATTGGAGACAAGATTGTATGCCCGTGTAGAAAGTGTGCTAATGTATACTAGGTCACTAGAAAGACTGCATTGAGCCATCTATTGTGGCAGGGCTTCTTACCAATCTATATTTCTTGGGCTTTTCATGGTGAAGATGTCAATGTTCAAATGGATGCTCCTACTAATCAGGGAGATTTCCTGAATGTTGAAACTTTACAAGATATGTTGCATGATACTTTTTTGAGTTTCAGTGAAGACGGAAATACAGAAGGAGTGGAGCCATCTAGTGATCAACATTTCAATACTGACAAATTTTATATCTTATTAAAGGATTCTGAGATAGAATTATATCCAGGGTGTAAGAAATATAGGAAACTTGCTTGCATCCTAGAATTCTATCACATGGTTTGTCTTAATGGCTTGAGTAAGAAAGCATCATCTATGTTTCTTACATTATTTAAGAAGATGCTACCAGAAGGAGAACAGTTACCTAATTCATTTTATGAGCTAAAAAGGACGATTACGGGGTTGGGCTTAGATTATGTGAAGATTCATGTTTGTCCAAATGGTTGCATGTTGTTTTGGAAGGATTCTACTGATACAGATGTATGTGATACATGTGGAGCATCAAGATGGAAAATGATTAAATCCCAGCTGATGATGATGAGCTTGCAAAAAAACCTAAGAGAATACATGTCAAAGTGATTAGACACTTTCCACTTATACCACGCCTAATGTGGTTGTTCATGTCATCAAAAACCTCTTCCTTTATGAGGTGACATGTAGAAGAATATGAAAAAGATGACAAGTTAAGACAGCTGGTAGATTCACCTACATGGAAAACATTTGATGTGATGCATCCATAATTTGTTGCAGACGCTAGAAACATTCGATTGGGACTTGCAACTGATGGATTTAATCATTTTGGGACAACGAGTACTTCTTACAGTACATGGCTTGTTGTGATTATTCCATATAATTTACCTCCTTGGTTCTGCATGAAGCAACCATATTTTATGTTGTCCCTACTCATTCCTGGACCAACTTTACCCGAAAATATAGATGTGTACTTGCATCCAATGATTGATGAGTTGAAAGAACTATAGGATATTGGTGTACATACATATGACGCTGGAACCAAGGAATTTTTTATGATACGTGCTTCTTTATTATGGACTATTAGTGATTTTCCAGGATATGCACATCTATCTGGTTGGAGTACTAAAGGCTACAAATCATGTCCTTATTGTAATACAGATATTGTCTCACATTGGTTGCCACATAGCCGTAAAGTTTGCTACAGAGGACACAATAGGTTTTTGCCAACTAGCCACAGATTCTAAAAAGAAGCAAAGGCATTTGACGGTGAGCAAGAATTTAGGTGTCCGCCTAAACCTCCTTCTGGAGCTCAAATCTTTTCACAATTGGAGTATGGAAGAACTGTAATTGGTAAGAAAAGGCCAAGAGGTAAAGATTCAACACACAATTGGGAAAGGAAAAAACATATTTTTTGAGCTATCATATTGGAAATCTAACATTGTAAGGCACAATCTCGATGTCATACACATTGAGAAGAATATATGTGAGAGTATTGTTGGAACATTGCTAGGTTTGAAGGATAAAAGTAAGGACAACTTTAATGCAAGGAAGGATTTGGAGGATATGGGAATTAGATTTCCGCTTCATCCAAAAACTGTTGGTAAATATACCATCCTACCTCTAGCTTGCTATACAATGAGAAAAGATGAAAAAAATTTATTTTGCAACCTCCTAAAATCTGTCAAAGTTCCAGACAGGTATGCGTCTAATATATGTAGATGTGTACGGACGAAGGATCATAAGATGCTACCAATGAAAAGTCACGATTCTCACATGATGATGCAACAACTTCTGCCATTAGTTGTCACTATGTCCTTACCTAGTAAGAATGCTAAGTCATGTATTATTAAACTTTGTAGCTATTTTCAAAGGTTGTGCACTAAAGTCATAGCTCCAAATGTTTTTGCTGCATTGGAAAATGCAATAGCTGTGACACTTTGTGAGATGGAGAAGATATTCCCTCCATGTTTGTTTGACATAATGGTGCATGTATCATTCCATCTCACTTATGAAGCTAAAATAGCCAGTCATGTTCAGTATCGTTGGATGTATCCAATTGAAAGGTATCTTTTCATACGTCATGATGACTTTACCTATTGGAATGTAATTTGTCATAATATTTTCCTCAACTTTGTTATCAGGTATATGATGACCCTAAAAGGATATGTTCGTAATAAAAGATATCCAGAAGGACCAATAGCTAAACGTTCGAGTCAATAAAAAGGTTGCAAGCCCGTATTCCTTCCAAAGTAGAAAGAAACCCTTAGGGATACCAGACAATGAAAATGAAAACTCTTCATTTCATCATTGTCTTTAACTGACCTGATGATAATGCCAATGTCAATGTCCTACATGCTTTAACTTAGGGGATAAAATTTGTTAAAATTACTCATGAAGAACCTTCTCATTTAGCTTGACTAAAAAACCAAGAATTGAGAAGTACCAAAGCAAGAAATATAAAGTCACTATCTTTTCTGATACATCTACTTTAGTAAATAAATGTAATGCAACTATTGACCTCTATTCTTCATGAGTGTCATTTCCCTATAGGCTCATCAAATCTCACCTTTAGAAGTTGTACAAAAAGTTCATAGAGACTATTAACGAGATCCATCTGGATTGCCATTTGTCATCGTTGTAGAGGAAATTCCCATGTATGCTATATTCCACAAGGATCTCCTCACCTTGAACCATAGTTATGGCATTCTTGAAACCATCAAACAAACCAAAATGTCTAATGTGTTTGTCCAAGAAAATATGCCCACAGAAAAAATATTCATTCTCATTGGCACTTGCTTTTCATGTGGGAGATTCGATATAAAGGAACCGATAATCTAACCTTGATTCTAGCTTTAATTTGATGCATCTATCTTTGTCTAAACACCTTGTCTTAGGTTGCGTTTGGTAGATGGTGAAAAAAATGATGGCTATGGGGAAGGGGACACTGAAGGTGATGGGGAAATTGTTAAAATGTGTTGTTTGTAACAAGTACATGGTGATAGGGATAAGGATGGGGAAAAACTTAAAAAATGTTTTCTACATCATTATAGGGTCAGAGGGGGAATTTCTTCATAAACATACCCTACACAAGTAAGAATCATATTTATAGAATGTCCTTTTTGCATGTCTCTAAATAAGTAGTTGAGTCTTGAAAGAATCTTCTTTCATCATTATTCACCATGCTTTTCTATGAGGACAAAAATAGGTCAAATTTCACCATGGATCCACCTAGGAATATTTCCCCTTCCCTATCACCATGGCAAACAAACAACATTTTTTCTTTCACCATCATTCCCCTCCCCATGATTTACCATGTAACAAACACAACCTTAGTTGACTGGTGGAGATAAGGATGGTTACCCAACTAGCTAAACATTCTTTCACACGACCTATTGGAGTAGTAGAAGATGTACTGATATATAAATGAAGATTCTTGGTCCCATGCAATCTGGTGATTAATGATACTATAGAAGATCGTAGCTATCTCATTCTTTTCAAAATACCCTTTATCACAGCTAAAAAATAATTAATAAATGATAAAGGATAAATGCTCATTCTTAAAGTGGGAGATGACCACATCAACTTTAGATTATTCTACTCAAAGAAGAATCCATCTATGATTGAGATCACCTATTTTGGTGACTATTGAGACATGCTAACCAATAAGATCCATGAAAGATATGTCATTAGTGGTCAATTTGACTAGTGGTTTAGATAATTTTTGTAAAATGAAGTGGAGGAAGTCCTATCATATGTAATGTTAAGGAGGATGTTGAAGAGGAAGATGAAGAAATCATACTATGAGTTTCAAATAATGTTAAAATAGATACCACCAAACATCTATATTTGAAAAACCCCATGTTGATGAAGATGAACCCCAACCCCTCCTCTAGATTGAACAACTCCCTAAGGGACTAAATTATGAATTTCTTGACTATTTAGGGAGATCTATGTTATTTAAATCCCAATATTTTTAAGGATACAAACCATATACTTATTGCTGAGTTGAGACTTAGAAAGAATGATTTTAGCTATATAGTTGATGACATCAAAACCTTGGGCCCTACCAAGTGTATGTACTGCATCCATCTCATATAGGAAGTTACCCCTAAGACCTAGGGGCAAATAACCATGACCCTAAACCATGAGAGTTCATAAAATAAAGTCATTAATATCATAGACTATGATATCATCTATGTCATTAGATACATCTCTTGGATCATCCTAGTTCACTTTTATACCAAAGAAAGGAGGTCTAGCATTTGTATAAGGAGGAGATAGATAACTATTGACTCGAGGATGATCACCAGATAGCATATGTGCATAGAATACTGAATAATGAATAAGACATGAAGAAGGATCATTCTCCTCTTCCATTCATTAACCATTACTAGAGGGCCTAGGACATCACTCTTATTTTAACTACTTGGATGGTTACCCATGGTTCAATCAAGTAATTTCCTCCCTGAAGATTGGGAAAAGATGACATTATCCATCATATATGGAACATATGTATTTTGTAGTATGCCTTTCAGAATATGAAATGCCAATAAACATTCCAGATTTACATGTCAACTATACTCAGACTTCATATGATACATAATGGAGGTTTCATGGACAACTTTTCTAACTAGGATATTTATTTGAAAATTTCTTGGAAAACCTTTTCTATAATCAAAGATTCTTGAAGAAAAATCTTATCACTAGTACATAACCGACCTTTAGTGTCAGTTATTTAAGGCCTTTAGTGTCGGTTTCTAAGCGACACCTATGTGGGCGACGCTAAAAGCCCAGACGTTACACGTCGGTTCAAAAACCGACGCCATAACGCTTCGCGTGCCATCGAAAACGCGCCAATAGGGCACTATAGGCATCGGTTATTAGATAAGAAACTGACGCCATATGCCTTCGCGCCACAGAAGGGCGCCATCTTGGGCACTACAGGCATCAGTTATTAGATAAGAAAACGACGCCATATGCCTTCGCGCCACAGAAGGGCGCCATCTTGGGCACTATAGGCGTCAGTTATTAGATAATAAACCGACGCCATATGCCTTTGCGCCACATGAAATAGGCATCCGTTATTTATATAAAACCGACACTATAACTATGTGTGTCGGTTTTATACAAATAACCGACGCCTATTTTTTGTTTTTTTTTCTGTCAGTCTGCAGACCTGCTGTATGGCTGGTCGCAAGATGAGAAACCTGCAGTTCAGTTATGAACTGTAGGTTTTATGACATCCATTTATATCAGCCAACAATAGGCCACAAACCTGCAAAATTAACAACAAAAATATTCACATTTAGCAATGCAACCTGCAGTTCCATTTGATTTTCACATTTAGAAACATTCATGTAGCTAGCAATCTGTAGTTCCATTCATTTTCACATTCACACATATAGAAACATTCATATAGCAACCAACAATTTCATTCATTTTCACTCAGACACATGTAGAAACATTCACACATATATTATAATTCAGAAATTCATTTACAAAATATCATTCTTTAGTCATTATTCGCTATCAACATCCCAATTATATCTTAAATCCCCCACTACTTGTATGGCTGTTGACCATTCTTCTCTTACTTCATTTAATTCTCCTGTCGTATAGGGAGCATGTACATCTGGTAAGGCATTTCCTGTAGTGTGGTCAATTGTAAACACATGTAAAGAGAATGATGTATATATATAATTCATGAGCTATAAATAAGATTGATATATTTCATATTATCTAATGAGACTATATAATACCTCAGCAATACAATCGATGTCCATTGCGGAATATTTGATAATCATGTGCATAAATCACATCACATAGTATCCACATGCCCATCCGTTGTCTTGTGTAGCACACTATAAATTCATACATACAAAATATTAAAAAATACAACTAATTAAGCAATGTTCACATAAATAATATATACATATATTGCAGTCAGAAACTTACTTTCACGTTCTTCCAAATTATTGGCTGGTTCTTTTTCGTGGGGACCTTTCCTCCAGCCTTTTTGAACTCATCAAAACCCCTACATGTTAATGTAACACAATACATTGCATAATTAAATAGTAATGTAATAACATATGTTAACGAATATGAAAATGAAATATTTCTCACCGGAATAATGCCATTTTCATTATGTGTCCATATTTTGTATTCAATTTACTCCCCTTAGGATCTAGATAATAGATAGTGAACGTCTCGGGGACAATAACCAGTAACTCCCAATGCATACCACTAGAGGTAAAAAAGTTAAAAATTAATAACTCAAAATCCACAATAAAAATGTAATTTTCTTAAGTCCAAATTATAATAAGAAAAGTAAACTTACTTTACATTGGATGGAGCCATTATCATCGTCTTCTTATTTTGAGCAAAAATTGAAAAAGCCTCACAACAGTATTGTTGAACTAACGGAGGGTCTTTAGCTACTAGACTAATCAAAGATGAAATAAAAAATCCTACATGTTCGAATGCAAAATCTGCACATATCTTGTCTAAGTAGCTGCAAAATATGTATTAATTACACATGCATTAATAAATAAGAAACCAGATCACCAGATCCTACACAAGGAATATGGATGTATAAAGAAGATCTCACCTTATCCATAGCTCTATCACAGATGTATTTAGCCAACCATATCGAAACAACTCCAAAATATCTTATATAAATAGTTTGCTTTCGTATGATTGACCTGCAACATCTGAATCTATAGAAACAGTTATAGGGCAATTTATATCATGTTCGCCTAACCATATTTCCATACCCCTACAGTTAGGACCTAACAGGACAGTTAGGTCCTGTGGAACCCAACTGGGTAATGTAGGAGGTGGAAGTGGATGCCTAGATGTTGTGGGTGTCTTCTTTTTAACATGTATATATATAATAATTTAAGATCAACTGACATCATATACACACACTAACAATTTAACGTAATGTAAATTTACCATACAATTTCAGTAAAGATGACATCCTCTTTTAGCCACAATATCACTCCGCCTTCTGCCTCACCAAACGTTTCACAATCTGGATGGGCATATGGCAATGGAAGATCCATCCACTTGGGGAATATATGTACCGGGCTCACACGAATCCAACCAGCTGGTAATGGAGACCCGTGAAACATTTCCCCTAGTAGGGATGGGTAAGCCGACGCCTCTGCAACGACATATTCATTAACTTTTAGACAACATGGCTTCAACCCCTACAAATTTTTGTGTAAAGAATGTTATATACATATATACATATCATCTTGAAAACATATCATCTTGAATTAAAAAACTAGTTACTATGTCATAAAAATACTTACAGTGGATTTGCTAGGTGGTGGGTCTACAGGATTACTCCCAACCTCTGCAGTAGGAGTAGAGCCTGTAGTAGGAGACACGATAGGTACTGTCTGGTAAGTGGCAGTCTGAGATGCCTGTCACTTTTTCATTGCTTCTTCGAGTTTCCTATCAAATAGCTTATCTACCTATGCATGGATAAAAGAAACATCAAATTCTAATTATTGAATTCTCTTTTACAGTAACATCTACAAGGAAAAAATATGTTACCTCTTCTTGTGAAAGTCCCACTTTTGGGATATGTTTGCGCTGGGATGGCCCAAAAAAATCTTTGATGCCCACACCAGCTCCTGCAGCCCTAACACGTCTAGGATGCTCTGGGTTGCCCAAAACAACTGTCAATTCATCCCTTGTGCCCTCAGGGATGAACTTACCTTGTTTCCTCAGCTCGTGCAGCTCCCGCTAATTGCCAAAACAAAAACTTGTAATTAAGTAAACACCACAAATAATCAATATTCGAACGATTGCTTTAAGAGTTGTATTTTACCATTTTTGCAGCCGCCTCAGCAGTTGCGGGCTTCCTTATTTCTCCCTTCTTATTTTGCCTCCTAGCTATCCAGATATCATGGCGAGGCAGAGGTGTGCTACCTATAGTGGATGACTCCTGAGTAGCAGCAGACTGAGCAGTAGCCTTAGACTGTAGTCTTTGGCGAATGCCTGCATACCCCTTTGGACCCATTGTGTGGTCATGCACATTCAGTGCACGCCTTGATCTTTGTGCCTCACTGAGGGCTTAGTTAGTATGCACATTAATGATTTGGTTAGTAACAGTAAATGTTAATCTTGAATAGGTGAATACAACATATATTAATGAGATTGGGACTGACGCCTAATACCTTGAATTCATCTGTTTGTCTTGAAGCAACAAACGCGTCCCATTCTTCTTTGTCCAGGAAGTTCCACTGTTCTATGGCTATCTTCTTCCTCTTGTCAGCTTCTTTTATGTATTCTCGGGTGAGATTTGTCCTATAGTTCCTTAGGACTCTCCCACAGCGTTGCATCACACATTTACGATGCAACTTTTCATCCAATTCAAATATACTCTGCAAATTAGAATTGCTATTAACTAGTATCCAAAAAATTAGTAATCTACAAAATAGAATTGCAAATTAATAATAACTCACGCATAAATCCTTCCATATTACGTCTTTCTTCTCCTTAGAAACTTTATGCCAAGAATCTATCTTACAACTGCAATGGCTACGAGTAACATACCCAAGATACGAAACAAATGAATTGCGATTCACACCAGATGCATTTCCTGCATCATCAAAATCCACAACAAGTTTGGGTCCATTGCCCTTTTGCGCTATTAACTTCTTCATCATAGTGATGCCCCTTCTCCTGTCAACTTTTTGGTGTTGCTGATCAAGTGCCTCAAGTACTTCAGATGGTACATGTGCATCATCAACCTAAAATTTGACAAAATAAACACATTTACAAGATATAACTATAAATGGACATATAGATATAAATATATGATATATTTTTAAAACTTACATTGTGAGGCGGCGCATTGATGTCCTCACCCTCACGGTAATCATCAGCACGGTCATCAGGAGAATGCTCAGCCATCTGAAAATTCACATTCACATTGTAAAGGTCACATTGTAAAGTAATTCAAATTGTAAAGCTCACATTGTAAAGTTCACATTCACATTGTAAAGTAATTCACATTGTAAAATTCACATTGCAAAGTAATTCACATTGCAAAGTTCACATTATAAAGTAATTCACATTGTAAAGTTCACATTCACATTGTAAAGTTCACATTCAGAAAAATAAAACATATAAAAAAACATTGTATAAACATGCCTCTAATATTGTGATTTTTTTATCAATTAACAATCCTTCATTGTGATCTTCGCGCACATACAAGTCATCATTAGCTTCAATATTTTCTGGTGTTGGCAACCCAACTGAGAATGGACTGGAGTCATCATACTTATCATAGTACTGTTCTTCATCTATAGGATCTTCAATGAACTGTCTTTTACCATGAAGAACAACCGACCATTTATCATTTGCAGGATCATCGATATAAAATACTTGTTTCGCATGTGATGCCAATATGAATGATTCATCCTTCTCGCCAATCTTTTCAAAGTTCAATAAAGTGAAACCCAATTCATCCACTATAACTCCTTTGGTGTTATCAACCCAATTACATTTGAAGAGCGGAATTCTGAAATCTATGTAGTCAAACTCCCCTATGTCTTCAATGACACCGTAATATGACATTTTAGCTTCACGTGGACTCTTATCCTTTGCACTTGCAAAAAACATAGTCGATGCTTGAAGGGTGACCCCACTGTTTTGGACGACACTCTTATCATCTTGGCTCTTTGTGTAATATGTGAATCCATTAATGTCATACCCTTCATAAGACATAACAGTCAATTTTGGTTTAAAGGCGAGGCATTTGATAGTTTCAGTAATATCATCTGGTGTTTGAGATAGTTGATGTAAGACTTTATTTTCAAACCACTTAATAAATGTCTTGTTATGCTCTCTAGCAAGCCACATTGTATTGGCTCAAGGATATTGTCTCTTGATGAAATTGGTATGTTCCTTGATATAAACGTTCACTTCGTCCATGTTGTGTAAAATATACAAGTGACCTTGTTCCAACTGCTCACGGCTGATTACTTTCACACGTGATCCCAAAATTCCTTTGCCAAATTGCTCGTCAATAATCTTGTCATTATCAGGAGTGTCATTACCACTGAGAAAGTCATTGCAAAAATCCATAACCTCTCTCGCCACTTAACCCTCGATAATACTCCCTTCAGGCCGATAATGGTTTCGAACATCACTTTTAAAAAACGCTCATGTATCGTTCAAAGGGATACATCCAATGCAAGAAAACTGGTCCCAACATTTTCACTTCCCTAGTCAAGTAGACAACAAGATGTACCATGATATCAAAGAACGACGGAGGAAAATACATCTCAAGCTGACATCGGGTAACAACCACTTCTCTTTGCAATTTATCGAGAGTATCAGGGTCAATAAGTTTGCTGAACAGACTGTTGAAAAAGAAACAAAGTCTGATGATTGCAAACCTTACATGCTTCGGCAATATAGATCTAATTGCCATAGACAATATTTGTTGCATTAGAGTGTGACAATCATGAGATTTAAGACCTATCAACTTCAGATCTTTCATTGATACCAATCTACGAATGTTGGATGAGTAACCCTGTGGCACCTTAACATTTACCAAACATTCACAAAAAGCTTTCTTCTCCTTTCTAGACAATGTGTAACAAGCGGGAGGTAAGTATGTTCTCCGATTTCCCATTTCACGAAATTCTGTTAATTATGACCTTATTCCCATTTCACGTAGGTCCAGTCTGGATTTTATCCCATCTTTAGTCTTACCTGGTATATTCAACAAAGTACCAATGACACTATCACAGACATTTTTCTCAACGTGCATGACATCAATACAATGCCTGACTGTCAAAGAACTCCAATAAGGAAGATCCCAAAATATTGACTTCTTCTTGAATAAAGATTTGTCACTCCATGTGGCCATAGTACATTGTGATCTCTTACCAAATTCATTGACAAAGTCTTTTACTCTTTCATAAACAACCTCCCCTGGTATAGGTTTAGGTGCACTCCGTTCCTCATTCAATCCATTGAATGCTTTGCGCTTCCTACGATACAGATGGAATTTTGGAAGAAACCTTCGATGACCGAGATATATAGTCTTACCGCCATGTTTTAGTCTTGTTGAACCAGTGTTCTCTTCACATATAGGACACACTTTAGCTCCTTTGACACTATATCCAGACAAATTCCATATGCTGGAAAGTCATTAATAGTGCAAAACAACATAGCATGCAAACAAAATGTCTCTCTTCGTGAAGCATCATAGGTCATCACACCTTCACCCCAGAGTTTCTTTAAGTCATCAATCAGAGGTTCAAGATAAACATCGATGTCATTTCCAGGTTGTTTAGGGCCCGATATCAACAACGACAACATTACGTACTTATTTTTCATACACATCCAGGGAGGAAGACTGTATATAACAAGCATGACTGTCCAAGTGCTATGTTGGCTGCTCAATGTCCCGTACAGATTCATCCCATCTGTACAAAGCCCAAGTCTTAGATTCCTAACTTCTTCACCAAATTCAGGGTACAATAGATCAATCTTCTTCCACTGTGGGGAATCAGACACATATCGTAGGATCCCATCATTATTTTTCTTAACATCTGCATGCCACCTCAAATTCTTCGCATCTATCAGATTGGCAAACAAGCGTTGAAACCATGATATTATAGGTATATACCACTTCACCTTGGCAGGAGAACCAGTTTGGACTCCCCCGAAGTCGTCAATTTATACCGTGACGCACCACATTTTGGACAATCTTTCAAATCCACATAGTCCTTTTGAAATAATACATAATCATTCGGGCATGCGTGTATCTTCTTGGCATCCATTCCCATTGGGCACAACAATTTCTTTACCTGGTATGTTGAGATTGGAAGCTCGTTTCCTTCAAGAAGCATTTCTTTCAACAAAGACTACAATGACGTGAAGCTTTTGTCGCTCCATCTATTGTTAGCTTTCAGCTTATACAATCTCAACACAGCGCTAAGCTTCGTAAACTTACAACCTGTGTATAACGATATCTCATCATCATGCACAATGTTTCTAAACATGGGAGGTGGATTGGTGTGCTCTACCCCACAACTATCCATCATCGCATCAACGATGTCTACTGGAACTGGTTCATTCACATCTACGTCATTGTAGGAAATTTCTTCTTCCATACAAGCACTGCTATCGACATCCACTTGTTTCGGGTTTGAAATCTCTCCATGCCAGTGCCATTCTGTATAGCCTTGTATAATCCCGTTGCAAATGACATGACTTTTGATTTCGTCACCAGTGCTAACTTTCAAGTTGTTACCACAATGCCTACATGGACAGTAGAACCTATCTCCAGGTTGTTTCCTATGTTCCTCGGCAAATCTAATAAATTGGTCAAGATCAGAAATAAACTCTGGGGTGCAGCGATTGCGAATGGACATCCATGATCTATCCATTCTATGATCAAAGAGAAAACAAGTATATATTACAATCAAATATACATGTGCTGTCATTCTTATATATAATAAATGTGTACCACCTATCCCATTCTTGAACACCTAATATCACTAGTAAGTGTATAATGTGTATTGGGTTTTCCAGAAAATTTCGGCAGCATTTCCCCACTGTTCTCCAAGTACATATGTACTTAGAGAACAAACGGGGAAATGCTACCGAAATTTTCTCGAAAACCCAATACAGATTATACACTTACATCCTAAGTGAGATTAGGTGTTCAAGAACAGTCCCAAACCGGGGACTATCCAAGATTTACTCCTAATGAGTAAATCTTGGATGGGTTTCTAGGCCAACAAATACATGTGCTGTCATTCTTATACCTACAATCCTAGTTCTTCAAGTTAGGGTGATTATTGATGTATTTAAAAGCATGATTGGCAATTTAGGGAAAAATTCATCATTTACATTCCAAGCATGTCACATGCATGCGTGCATTACAGTTCATCATTAAGCAAGAAGGGTGATTAGGATTCTCAATATACTCAACAAATTAGTAACCATTGCAAATGAAACCATTCTCAATATACTCAATATCTACCAAAATGTTGGACCAAAACCATTGCAAATGGATCCTAAGAAAACCTAGTTTGTGATTGTGTGTACATGGCATGATGCAGAATTCTCAAGAAATCAGGAGAACTCTAGGCTATAACATTAGTAACTACCTTTCAGTATAGTAATCTGACTACATTGAAGATTATCATCAATAATCATTTCAATTTTGCAATAGAATGTTCTAACCAAATCAATACCTAAACCCTAAACACAAATAAGTAAATAACTTAAAAAAAAACACCCAACAGCTGCTTGAGCGTGCCTTGGCACCGCCCAAGCAGAGGAAGAAGGAAGAAGGCAGGGCGGGCATACCTTGAGGACAGAGGAGAGCAGCGGCCGGAGCAAAACCTAACAATAGCTGGCAGCCGGCGCCGGCGGCAAGGAGAGAAGACGAGCGGCGACGAAGGCGGCGAGGAGAGCACAGCAGCCACCGGCGGGGGCGGCTGCAAGGAGAGAAGAAGCGCCGACGAGGAGTGGCGGTGGAAGGGAGAGCAGCAGGAGTGGAGGCGAGGGCGCCGGCAGTGAGTGGTGGTGGCGCGGGGGAGCAACGGCGGCCGGGGCAACGACGGCGGTGATGAGGGGGAGCAGAATCGCCAGACCTAGCAGATAAAGTCACAATGAAACAGAGAACAATGGGGAAAAGTTCTGTTTGCGGGGCTATTAACTGTACCATAGGCGTCGGTTATTCAAAACAACTGACAACTAACACTAACAGTGTCAGTTATGAACAACAACCGACACCTATACTTGATTATAGTCGTCGGTTTTAAGCTACAAAAAAACCGACGTCTATATTCATATGCTGATTAAAAAAATCATTCTCGATTTATGACCATAGTCATCGGTTTCTACTTCAAACCGACGCTTAAAGGGTATGAAAAATTCCCCGTGGACAGCGCGGGAAAACTCATAAGCGTCGGTAGTTGTAGTAAAACCGACGACCAAAATGTGCCCAATTTCTGTCTCGCGAATAACATTTACTCGTCGGTTTTTTATTTATCAACCGACACCATATCTCAAATTTTGGAGGTAATTTTTTCGCTGGAAATTTTGTATTTGGCGGTAAATTTTAGGTGTCGGTTTTTTTATTAAGTAACCGACACTTAATAAAAGCGGTACCCGTGTCTGGTCGCCCTTCATAGATTGGATGTCGGTTTATGTTATCAACCGACACTGTAGAGTTTAGGTGTCAGTTTAGTTATACAACTGACACCTTGAAAAGTGACTTTATAAGCCATTTCTGTAGTAGTGTATATTGAACAGGGAGAAATCCCATTTTATCATACAAGAGGGGTTGTTCTAGGATATAAAGTATCTGAAGCATGCATTAAAGACAAATCCAAAGTCAAGGTAATTACAAAGGTACCCCATCTTCATACATAGCTAACATCAGATTTTTTTGGGGGCATGCTAGATACTATCAACACTTTATAAATTGTCCTCAAAAATTGCAAAGCCACTATCTAATTTGCTAATGAAAGATAAACCTTTTGTTTTGGATGAAAACTATTTGAAGGCCTTCAATCACCTAAAGGGCTCTCAGCCTTGGTCCTATCTTCCTAGATTTGGATTACCAACTCCCCTTTGAGTTGACAAGAAATGCTAGTGACTATGCCATTGGTTATATACTCAACCAAAAATAAGGTAAGAAACATCATGTAGTCAAAAAACTATCGCCATAATGAACGCGAGGATGGGCGACCTGTACCACCGCCATGCCAACCAAGGCCTCACCCACTGCCGACACTGGAATTCCGCATAAAGGAGATGACAACTGCTAGGAGTGACATCACAAGGAACCAGACCACTCCAGATGACATCACATTGGAGGAGATCGAGATCGAAATCGTCGACGGGTGCATCACCTTTCCACAATAAAAGGCTGATGAGAATGCTGTGTTCTGGCACAACACGACAACATGCTATATAATCAGCCTCAATCCCCATATCCCAACAATTCTGGAACATCTAAGGAAGATATGGACCCTCTCTGGCACCATTGATGTGTGGGCAAGAGACAATGGGTGCTTCCTCCTACAGTTCACCAATGCTGAAGATCTAGCAATGGCCCTTGAATCAGGGCCCTATTTTGTGAAAGGAAAACCCATCATCTTGAAGAAATGGGAACAAGGAAAGCCGTTGGAGAAAGATTGCCTCACCAGCCTTCCGATCTGGATCAAGGCACACAAGATCCCACTAGAACTATGGAGAAAAATAACTTTCGCCAGGATCAGATCTTTCCTGGGGAAACCCAAGAGGATTGACTGTGTCACCAAGGAAAGGAAGCGTATGGATTATGCCAGAATCAATGTCATCATTGACATGGAATTCACGTTCCCTGAAGGAATCAAGTTTAAAAGAACAACAGGAAAGGAACACACAATCAAGATCAAATACGAGTGGAAGCTGGCTAAATGCCCCCACTGTAACACCTACGACCATGAGGCTGCTATGTGCTTCCTTAAAGATGTTCAAGATAATGCAAATGAAGGAGGAGGACCCTCTACCACTCAATCATTAGAGAAATAGGTTCTTGAGCACCTAAACACCGAAGAGCAATCTTGACCGGAGTTCGTTGCTGCCCAGGCCAACCCGCCGCCGACCAGTGCAAATGCAGCTCAACCACAACCAGATGCTTCTGATGGATTCCTTATAGTATAGCCGAGAACCACAAGAAGCCAAGCGAGGAAAATGCCACAACAACAACATATGCCAAATAGGAACAAGTCACATACTGCCAACAGATTAACACCATTAGCCAACCAAGCAAATACAAGCAACCCCCATGCTACAGGGGGAGCTCAACCCTTTATTAATGAATGATCCATTAAGGATCATGGACTGGAACGTCAGAGGCCTTAATGATAAGGAGAGGCAGTCTAACGTCATGCAAGAGATAATAAGAGTTCAAGCTGATATAGCTATTTTGGTTGAAACCAAGCTAAGAAGTCACAACATCCCTGCTGTAGTTAATAGAACCTGGCCGAATGCTAGGTGGTGTGCAAACACTCACAACCAATCACCGTCCAGAATTCTTATTCTATGGGAAAACCCACACATTACTGTAGTTCCAATCCAATTCACAGACTAGCTAATGCACTTCTCTATAGCAGTTGGTAGGAAAACCTTCAAATTTACTGCAATATATGGGGCTAATGATGATACCACTAGAAGTAAATTATGGGAATCTATTGTCAGAATCAGCCATGGTGTGGCAAGTCCATGGGCTCTTCTGGGTGACTTCAATGCTGTCCGGTGCGAATCCGAAAGACGTGGCAGATCTAAACCATCTTGTAGGTCTATGAAGGAGTTCAACCAGGAAATCACTGATGCCTCCTTGTTTGAGAGCAGTACCAAAGGCCCGTTTTACATGTGGGACAACCACCAGGAGGGGAAGCACAATTCCAAATAAAAAATAGACATATCCTTTTACAACCATGAATTTCACGATGAATTTCTGAAGTTCTGGGTTCAAATCATCACTTCTATTGTCACAGATCATTCTATCCTTATGCTACATATGGGTATGGAAAATCCAAAAAAGAGAGCGCCATTTAGATTTATAAATCACTGGACTAGAATCCATGATTTCAAAGACAACGTGGGTGCTGCTTGGAACGCAAAGGTGATAGGGACACCCAAGTATGTTCTTTGCAAAAAACTATAGGTGGTCAAGGCTCAACTTAAGAGATGGAATTTTGAGAGAGTTGGGGACCTCAGAGACAATGGTGGAAATAGAAAAATGGAAGCCTTAAAAGCCCAAGAACAGGATGATTTAAATCCAGATGATGAAAATCTCTATGTTGTAGCAAGGGACGCAATAAAAAGAGCTCATGAGGCTGCCGAAGCTGAAGAATCTTTGCTAAAACAAAAATCTAGAATCCTTTGGCTCAAAGAAGTAGATAGGAATTCAAAGTTTTTCTACACTTCCTTCAAAACTAGAAGAGCCCATAATGCCATCAGGAGTATTAGCCACAATGGTGAAAATGTTAGTGACAATGAAGCTATACAAGAAGCCTTTGTTGAGCATTACAAAAATCTTTTTAATCAAAATAGAGCTGGAGATGCAGGTAGGAGTTTTCTTAAATTGCCAAAGCTTACCAACAACCATATTAAGATACTGAATGAGCCTTTTGCTAGTAAAGACATTGAAGAAGTCATCAAGAATGTTGATGGGAAAAAAGCACCGGGTCCGGATGGGTTCAATGCTACTTTCTACAAAGAGTGCTAGGACATCATTGGCAAGGAGGTCACAAAGGAAATTCTTGATTTTTTCAAAAATGGCAAAATCCTGAAAAAGGCGATTAAAACTTTTATCACTCTATTACCCAAAAGTTTGGAGCCAACAAAGGTGACTGATTGGCAGCCCATATCTCTATAGAATATTTGCTACAAAGTGATTACCAAACTTATGACTAGGAGGCTGGCTGCTATACTTCCAGAAATTATCTCTCAGAACCAGTTTAGATTTATAAAGGGAAGGAAGATTGGAGAAGCAATTATGCTAGCAAATAACATCATTAGTGATTTTAACAGGAAAAATAGGCAACCGTCTATATGCATTAAGGCTGATTTGTCGAAAGCATATGACATGATTGACATATCGCACATCCTAAATGTAATGACCCAAATGAAGTTTCCACACAGCGGGTGAAATGGATTGCAGAGTGTATGAACACTGCTTCCTTTCAAATTCTTCTCAATGGTGAACCCACCCCAAGCATCCAACGTCATTCTCCAAGGAGATCCTATAGCTCCATACCTCTTTATCATGGGAATGCAAGCGTTCTCATCCATGCTTCTAGAGGCTAAAGAAAATAACACTATTCATCCTCCTGGTGCTGGGGGATGCTTAGTTTCTTATATTCTCTTCATGGATGACCTCCTCATTTTTTCCAGGGCTGATGAGAATGATGTTAAAGCTATTAAAAGTATTTTGAGAGAATTCAAACTATGCTCAGGTTTGTAGCTGAACCTAATGAAAAGTCACACCTTCATCAACAAGGAAGCCTCCCCGGAAGTACTACATGAACTAGGTATTCACTTGGAGTCCCTACCATCATCTTACTTGGGCCTTCCACTCTTTACATGGAAACTTACAAGGAAACATTGCATTCCTTTAATTGATAAGATCAAAAAGAAACTGGAGTCATGGAAGATGCTCCTCCTGTCAATGGCCGAAAGAGTCGAATTGATTCTGTCTACACTCTCGACTTATCACCTGTATTGGAGAACCTCCTTTCCCCTTCGTATAGGTGTTAGAGAAGAAATAGAAAAAATCCTTCGTGACTTTCTCTGGGGTGATAATGAACTCAAAAAACATTTCCACACAATCTCCTAGGACACCATTTGCAAGCCAAAGATGGAAGGTGGACTAGGAATTTGCAAGATTTCTGACTAGTCTAAAGCAGGGCTGCTAAAGAACCTATGGGACATAGCACACTGCAAGGAGTTTCTCTGGGTGCAATGGATACACAACAAATATCTGCAAGAGGACTCGATTTGGTCCATTCCAATCCTCCCCCACTTCCCATGGTTGTGGAAACAAATCCTTAGACTGAGTACTGAGGTCAAAGACCAGGTTAGCTTCTCTATACGTAGCGGGAAAAGAATTCATTTTTGGCTCGATGCAATCCTTAGTGGAGGTTTCTCTCTTGAAGATGAAGTCGGATTAGCCATTAGGCTTAGATCCGATATTCAAAGAATGATGAAACTAGCAGAATTTTCAGCAAAAACTAATTGGTCTCTTCCCTCACATACACGCATCAACCAAGTGGAACGAGTTATCTGCAAACTCCCTTTGCCTGCTGTGGGTAATGACATATTCCTGGTGGGAAATAGAGATGTAAAGTCCTTGAAACAAGCATGGGACATTATTCACACCACTTACCCCAGTCCTGACTAGACACGGTGGGTCTGGAGTAAGCCAGCTCCAAGAAGATTTTAGCTGCATGCTTGGAAAGTGCTGAACAGAAAGCTTCTTACAGAGGATGAACTAAAGAAAAGAGGTATTAGCCTTGCAACCAGATGCTCTCTATGTAGAAAGGAGGCTGAAACAAATGAACACATCCTTTTTGGATGCTTGGCAACTATCAAACTTTGGAGGAAAGGACAACAAGAAGGAATCATTACCAATATACCTGATTATGATACCATCAGCAAAAATACAGATCACAATTCTAGGTTGTTTGTGCTTATTACCTTATTCCACATTTGGAAGCTTATGAACAACATTATATTTGAAGATTGTAAGCTTAATCCCACTGTGGCCTGGCGAATGATTAAGCTCGATTTTGATAGTATAAAACAAATGTACAGATAGGCTTCCTCCCCTCTACGCTGTTCTATAAACACTTATACATAATTCCATTTATTCTTACTTACCAAAAAAAGAAACATCATGTAGTCTATCACGCAAGTAAAATTTAGGATGAATCCCATGTAAGATCTGATAAATCTAGTCACACCTCATTGGATTCAATGTGATTTTTTATTCCAATCATAGAACCGTAAAATGCCTCATGATGAGAAAATATTCTAAACTAAGTGATTATAATGGGTATTGTTTCTAGAAAAATTCAACCTTGAAATGTCGATAAGAAAGGAACAAAAAATGTTATATATGACCATACATCCTAGAACCCAGTTTGAAAGAGGAGAGATCCATCCCCATTACTGAATTTTTACCTAATGAGTCTCTCATGCATGATCATGTTGCCGAACCACTCAACCTTTGTATGTTGAAATATGCAATACCTAGTGTGTAGAAAATTTCCTCTGAGTTTGACTTATAATGGAAGAAGTTTTTTTCTTTGATTTTAGAAACTACCATCAGACAATCTGCTCATGTTCAAGAGTTGTTCTAATTACCTTTATAGGAGGTGCATCCTAGAGTAAGAAGCCTGAGTCATTCTCCACTAGTGTCATGTAACCTCATATAGAGGGAAATTGGGGGATGACTGAATCACCCAAGATTTTCTTAAAATCATGCTACCACTGACTCTCTCTATTTAAAGACTCCCATTTATATGTCAAAACATCTATGATTGCCGATGAGTTGGCTATATTTCAAAAAGTAATGAAATGATTATTGATAACTGGATTGAGGTAGAAACTTTAGACATCCGCATAATCAACTATAAGGGACCCTTTAAATCTTCTTCCATCACTGATCATGATAAGCTATGTATGAAAAAGGGTTGGAAGCTATAGTGACCACAAATATGACTCCAAAATAGTAACTAATAAGTTTAACTAAAATTATATTTCTGAGGCACAACATCCTCAAAGGTATCATAAGTGGTAGGAGATCCCATTTTTCTGAGAGACAGTCAGAAGTTCTCTTGGAAAAATATGGAGTTAAACATAAAGTCTCCGTACTGTACCATTATAGAGATCAAGAAAATTTTAAATATCTAATCAACAGATCAAACCAACCCTAGAACAAACTACCAATGAGTCTAGAAAATACTGAACAACCAAACTAGATGATGCTCTATTTACATGAATGTCTATAAAATACCCATATGCATCAGTGAGTCTTGCTTAATATATGAGAAGGTATGCCGCCTACCTATGGATTTGAAACAAAAAGAGTTAGGCCATCAAAACCTAGCTTGGGTTTCAATTTGGTGGGAATGAAGATGTTATTTTAGATGCAAGGACTTGAAGATCTCTAACTAAATGAGTATTGACAATGCAAAAATAAACAAAGGGATGACCAAGGTTTTGGCAATGTCTCTAACCCCAGAGGAAGGATGTCAATGAAGGGGATAAAGTCTTACTTTTAAACTCCAATTTGAAACTATTCTTGGGAGAAACCAAGTCAATATGGTCATGACCTTCTATAGTGGTGAAGATCTACCCGTCATATACTATGGATATTTGTAGTGATAAGTCACGAGTTTTCATAATCAACATATTAAAAGGGTAAAGATATATTATGAAAATGAAGTTTTCACTAAAAAGGATGATATTTATCTCTTAGACTCACATACATAAAATTGAGCATCGAAGAGTCAAGATAATGGACATAAGTTAACTTGTCTTGGGGTGCAATCCATGTTTTGTTACATATTTTCTATTTCTATGACTTCTTTAGTTTTTCTTTGCCTTGAGTAGTTTTTCTTTATTTGAAACATTTTTTGTTTTAACAATTTGATCTCCTACAATTGAATATGCATCCACACTTCATATTATAATTCTATTCAAATATGGTATGTATAACACATTGTCTAAGTTAGTCTTTGATGCGTTTTTAAAATAGTAAGGCATTTTGACCCTTAAAGTTGATACCTACTATTGATGAGAGTAGTGACTATGTTTCTTATCACCTAAAAATGATCACACTAGTTAATCTTCTAGCTACATCAATCAGTCTCCATGCACATCAATTAAAGGTGCCACATTAAGATGACAACAATAGGCATCAAACTAGAAGCATTTCACATTAAGAAACTACATCGGCCAATGCGCTTGCATATATGTTCACTTGCTTCATGATGACCGAGACACACATAGGTCTTCTTCTAGACTCTTTAAGTTTCACACACAATCAACTGATGTTGAGCATGCATTGATCAACCCAATGTGAGTATGCTGAATCTAGGGATACCAATGAAAGGATAAGACTAATATCAAGGCCCTATTTTTCTTAAACCTTAATTACATGTAGCACATAGAAAGAGTCTAACCAAATCTAAACAAGTATAGGAAAATCCATTATGAGCATATACCAACAAGCAAAGAAAGCCCTATGCATGCTTTCATGGAGAAAGCCTAGATAGCTCACTATTACAAAAATATTTACCTAAGTAACACCGTTCCAAAATTATTTTCCAATCTAGAACACTTACCTATTTGTGAAAGAAAAGTGCCATGAAGCATGTCATTTATCATATAAAAAGCTACATTGTCCACCACCATCCACATCAGTCGCCACTACCTCTTTCCGATAATAGTTCCAGAAAAATCTCCTTCTCCTTGTTGACACCCACCTTAGAACCTTTTTCTGATTGATCTTCTCCCTTCCACTCACCACTACCTACTCCCCTCCATTCTCCACCACCTGCCTCCAGTGGTTGAACCATCTTCCTTCCCTTCATTTTCACTTCTATCCTTCTTCTTGGCGCCAACCACTTATCCCTACCACTCACAATAACCTAATCCCTCCAACCCACCACTACCTCTATATAGTGTCTACCACCACCTTCCTTTCCATGTTCTTCTTCCTTACTTTCCTTCTTATTCTTCCCTAGTCACAACATTTTTTACCTTCTCTACTTATTTCTTCTTCTTCCTTTATCACTTGTCAAGTCAACATATCTTACACTAGAAATTGCAATTTGTATCTATGTTTTACAAATACGTGTGATCCAAGAAAAACGTAAGCTTACATGGAACCCTCCACTAAAATTGTGCTATATTGGGAAACAAAGTTGGGAGAGGTGCTATTTAGGTAATCATTTATTGAGAACGTGTGCTATTTGGTATTTTTCCTACTTTCACTACCACCTCCTCCGCATATGTTGTATTACGAACAATACTACAACCACACATAAGAGCAAGGAACATCAATGAGCAACCAATAACATCATCAATGACAAGGCATTGCATCACTTCCATTCCATCATTCTTTTCTTGATTAGTTTTAAGCTTCATGTGTAACCATGGAGGCCCTCCTCTCATAAAAAAAGCATGACTAGAGGTGTCACCCTCATCATTGGTGTTCAAGGTGCTATCATAGAGTCATTGTGTTTTCCATTAATCCACAAAATAAGGGATGATACACCCATCAATCTATGCCCACATTGATTGCAATGTGCACTTGTATCAATTACCAGATGCATAGATTGGAGTAAGAACCACAATCATGTTGGCGAAATTGGACATTAATATACCCTTTGTTTTGATGATGACAAACATTTCACACTTTTGGATCTAACATGTTATTTGAGTATTTCAGGGTTCAAAGGAATAAGGAAATTTTGCTAAGTGGGAAGATGAAGATCAATGCGACTTGAAGATCAAATGCGCTTAATTGTATAAATGTTCATGATTGTACTCAAATGTAAACACTTGTATAAAAATATAATGTAAAATAACTTATACATCATGTAAATCAAGCGTTAGATCTTCCCTACCCACTTAAAACCTTAAGATATGTTTTCCCCAAAGTTAGAGTCACCAACACACATTGAAACACACACTTAGTAGGTGATTCAAAAGTCTAAAATAGGGATACATTCAGTCGAAGAACTTGTCAATCGAGACACACCGAGTTGAAGTTCTTGTTAATCGAGAACCACCTCTGTCGAACTTGTGAGCATTGTTCAACAACTTACACAATTGTGATCTAAAATAATCTTTGGTCAAAAATAATCTCGACCGAGTAAGCTTTTGTCTAAAGCTTGTGACCGTTAGACTGAGTGGTTGGTAGTTGGGAGTTGGAAATAGACATTGCAATACTTTTGCCTTAAACCCAGGCTTGGTGAAAGATAACCTCAACTGAGACATAGTTCGGTCGACCAAATTGTTGACCGAGCAGGGTTTTGGATTATTCCTTTCAAGCACGAGCAAATTAGCAATTGCTAGCCAACTAATGTATACCTAATGTCTAGTTAAGCACTAAGAACACTTTAGACACTCCCTAGAACGTCCCTAGTCACTTGCAAACCATTCCTATAAATAGGAGAGGCCTTAGGACACCTACAATATCTAAGCACACTTGAGCATTCACTATTGAGAGCAACAAAGATAGAACACTTGCCATCTTCTTCCTTGTGCTCTAGAGTTATGTCCTATAGTTATAATATCCTAGCCACCACATATAGACATGTCCATATTAAGGGATAGGAGATCTAAATGCTTGATATAGTATCAAAGCGATGTACTTCATTGGATAAGTATTTTCTTTCTTCCAATCTATTTATTCTATATTGTACTTTGTTCTCCTTGACTACTAGGGTTGGAGGCTGTTGAAAGGAGGTTGCTTGGTGCTACTTCAACAAAGTGAAGGCTTCTCCAAGGTGTGCTTGGGGTTACTTCAAGAAGGATACTTCAAAGGAGGTTGGAGCTACTTCTAGGTGAAGGCTATCTCAAGGTGGTGGAGGTACTTCAAAGTAGTGAAGGCTGCTCCAAGGATTGCTCGTGGTTACTTCAAGAAGGCTGCTTCAAGGGGGTTGAGGCTACTTCAAGGTGAAGGCTACTTTGAGTGGAAGGTGATTGTATTTTATGTAACATCCTTGCGAGGTAATAAAATAAATCACTTTCAAAATCCCAATTGGAAACAATTGGGTAGTGGATTGACAACCTTTGATTCAAAGGTTAGAACCACTCTAAACCAAAGTGTCTTCCTTATTTCCCCCTCCTTCTTTGATTGATTTCTTTAATTATTTTAATTTTAATTAAATTTTAAAAGTATCAAAAAGATCTATTCACCCCCCTCTATATATTTCAATTGGTATCTGAGTAGGTCTTCAAGGGGCCCTAAATAGGACTTCAAGAATGGGGGACAGTGTACTATACAACCTCAACCTTGAAGGAACTTAAATGAGCCAACCACCACCTTTTGATGGAAGCAATTACACCTGAATGAAGAATGAAATTATACTTCCACGGACTTAGCCTGGAGTTATGGAGGATGGTGTCTACTCCCTATGTGCTTCCCACAACTGAATATGCATCACAGGATCCAAACATGGTAAAACAAGTTCAATTAAATGCCAAAGCGGTAAGCATACTATACTATTTTATTTTGGTAAGTGAATTCAATAGAATATCCTCATGTGATATGACTTATTATATATGACATAAACTCTCCATAACACATGAAGGAACTACCCAAGTTAAAAACACCAAAATTAATATACTTGAACAAAAGTTTGAACAATTTCGTATGCTACCTAATGAATCTATTAGTGAAATGTATGCAAAATTTTCTTCCATTGTTAACATTTCAAGTGCATTAGGCAAGTATATAAGTGAAGAATGTCAAGTGTCCAAAATTCTTAGACCGTTGCCTCCAAGATACAAGCCAAAGGTGACAACCATTGAAGAAGCTAATGATCTCACCACAATGAGGATGCAGCAGGTCATTGGCAATCTAGAGACTCATGAGATAACTCTTGAAAAAGAAGAAAGATTGGAAGCCAAACACAAGAAGGAGAAAAGGAATGACATTGCTTTTAGGGCATCAACTAAAGAAAGTAATGAAACAAGTGAAGAAGATAGTGAATAAGAGACACTCATTGTAAACGGTAAGCAAAGAAAGTTTAAAACTAATAAAAATTCTTCTCCTTCTTCCTCTTCTTCCCTCAGGTGCTTTGAATGTGTTAAGAAGGGACATTTAAAAAATGAGTGTCCTAAAGTCAAGAAGGGAAAGAAATATTCTCTCAAGAAGAAGGAAAAGGCATACAAAGCTGGTTGGGATGACTCAAGAGACAATAGTGAGAGTGGAGAAGAAGGAATAGAATGTTTCAACCAAAGACGACAAGGTAAGTTGTTTTATTGCAACAACCAATGAAAAAGAAGATGAGGTAAGTCTTCTTGATTTATCTAAAGAAGAGTTAGTCACTAGTATTGAATAATTACATGGTAAATATGTTGATTGTAAAAAGAAATTAAAAAGGCTTACAAAAACTAATGAAGATTTGTAGGCCATATTGAATGATCTTACTTTTGAAAAAGATATTATTATGTTTGAAAAAGCTACATTGAAATCATCTATTAATGAGTACAATATTAAGTTGCTTTCTCTAGAAACCAACAATAATTTTTTTGCCAAGAAAAGGTTGAATTGCTTGCTAAGATAAATGATCTCCAAAATCCTATTCTATGTACTCATTTGGATTATGATGTTATTGTCAAATAAAGTGATAGTTTGCTATCCAATTTAGACCAAGCAAAGTTAGACATGAAAAGGAAAATGGATGAAATTTCTAAGTTGCAATAAGATATTAGTAGCTTGAAAACAATGACATTCTTGATAAAATCCTAGAAAGGTCAGCTGGTCAAATTGGGAGGAGAGGACTAGGCTATGTACCTAAAGAGAAATCCTACCAAAAGTCTAGAACTAGAAAACACAAAACCAAGGTCATGTATGTTCCTAAAGACAATCTAATCTAGCTAAAAAGAGAAATGAAATTGATTCTATTTGTTGTCATTACTGTTTACATCTTGGACATTATTCATTATCTTGCCCATACAAGAAAATGGATGTTGAGTTGGTTTGGGTTCCAAAAACTCCAACTTAGAAATGTTGGACATATTAGTTGAGATTTGACCTAAGCTTCACCTTGAAATTTATAATGTCTTATGTCAACTGAATTAAGCTTCAATTGTATATCTTTGTTTATTTTGATTGCTTAATTATGTTATACAAAAATAATGGGATGATATGTTTACATTAGAAATGCTGAATTTCAGTGCACAAAACTTCATCTCGGTTGACAAAATGCTCTACCAAAAACTCTTTCGGTCAAAGAAAAGATTGACTGAAGGCAATTCTGTCAACATTATTTTACTGGAAAATCTTTCCGATCGACAAATAGCTCAAATGAAAATTCTTCTGGTCGAAGAAATGTTCTACCGAAGATAGTTCTGTCAGAACTAGTAATTGAAAACAAAATTATTCAATTCCAATTAAATTTGATGACCCAAATCTATACTAAACTCTTCATATTAAATTGTTTAAAGTAGTTGAAATGATAAAATATTTATAGTAATGCTCCTAACCAAATGGACCACTATATGGGACCAAAACTCTCATACTTTGTAGGTTTGGATGGTCTATTAAAGCTACTCTAAAAGTCACATGAAACAAAAAAGATTTTCACACACTTGGAGAAAAGGTAAAATTATTGTTCACATGTGATGTTGGTACGATTTTAAATGTGCTATCTGTCAAAGAATTACATCATAATTGCTATAACAATGGTTATGATTCATAGAACAACATCAAAGTTGTTGATAAAGGAAATTGTTGACTTCTTAACACTTTGGACATAAATTGCAAAAATAAACTGGCCATGCCATAGAAAGATTGTTCACACAAGAAAATTGCTCTGAATCATTACCTAATTTTTTTGATAAATTTGAAATTTGTGTATTCTAGGCAAGCAAAAGTAAGATTTATTTAATTTTTCTCACTAAAAATCATTTACATAAATTTGGATCTATTACAAAAAAAATGATTAAGACAAATTTGATCTTAAGACACAAAAAGCTTTATCTTGGAATATTCAACATATATCAAAGCATCTAGGGTCTATAAATGATTATTACACATAAGACCTAATCATATCTTAAAAGGAGTTGATTATCGGACAATTTATATATGAACTTAAATAATGCATAAATTTCAACTCCTAGACCTAAAGGCAAAACATTGGAACTATATGGGCTTGATAAAATAAAATTATGATTCAATAAGGAAAAATAGACTTGGATGTGATTTATGGCTTGAAGTCATGACATCATCAATATGCATAAGGCTGATTGGTTATTTATAAAAGAAAATATTACAACTTGGTTCATTCTAAGAATGAAGCTGCATTAATTGGAAATATGTAGAAATGTCTCTCAGTCAAAAGGTGTTCGACTGAGGGGAGCCCCAGTTGAAGTCATGGTTGATCAATAATAAGCCTGACAAAAATGCTTATTTGTAAATCAAATCATTCACTTGCACCCAACATTGGTATATTAAATCTGTAAGTTGCTCATCATGTTAAATACTTATAATAAGAGAAATGTTTGAAACAAGATTGCTTATAAAAATTGTCTCACACAATTCTTGAATATAACATATATCTTGCTCTTAATTAAATTATCTACACCAATTAGGGCTTAACATCCCTTGTATTTTATTAGAGATACATTTATTGATTCCACTATGAGCCTAAAGGAATATCATATCATTTCAGGGCTTAACTTCCCTGGAAAATGGTTGAGAAATTAATAACATTCATTGATCCCATCATGAGATTAAAGGAATCTCATATTATTTTAGGGATTAACATCCCTTGCAAATGATTGAGAAATTAATATTGATTTTTAAATTGTGGCTAAATTTGACATTCTTTTTGAAGCAAACAATTAAGGGGGTGTAATCAATTAAGGGGGAGTCTTGTTGACTTACACATATGATTATATGGCTATGTTTTTGAAATGACAAAGGGGGAGAAATAATATAAATCAAAATAAATGAGTTTCATGTTCTCTTGGCTTGACATTAATTGATTCTACATTGCTTAAGAGATGGATACTATGTTCCAAACCTCTTTGGGAATAATTTGCACACACTTTATGAAAACAAGAGAATATTCTCATCTCAGGTATGAAACTCATCTCATTTAAATTATTCAAAAGGGGGAGATTTTTGGCTAAATTGGACATTAATATACCCTTTGTTTTGATGATGACAAACATTTGACACTTGTATTTCTAACATGGTATTTGAGTATTTTAGGGTTCAAAGGAATAAGGAAATTTTGCTAAGTGGGAAGATGAAGATCAATGCGAATTGAAGATCAAATGCGCTTAATTGTATAAATGTTCATGATTGTACTCAAATGTAAACACTTGTACAAAAATATAATGTACAAGTACTTATTCATCATGTAAATCAAGCGTTAGATCTTCTCTACCCACTTATAACCCTTAGATAGGTTTTCCCAAAAGTTAGAGTCACTAACACACATTTAAACACACACTTAGTAGGTGATTCAAAAGTCTAAAACAAGGACGCCCTCGATCGAAGAAAGTTTTGACCAAGACACACTCAGTTGAAGTTCTTGTCGAATGAGAACCACATCATTCAAACTTGTAAGCACTGTTTAACAACTTACACAATTGTGCTCTAAAATAATCTTCGGTCAAAAATAATCTTGACCGAGTAAGCTTAGTCTAAATCTTGTGACTGTTAGACTGAGTGGTTGGTAGTTTGGAGTTGGAAATAGATGTTGCAATATTTTTTTTCTTAAACCCAAGCTCAATCAAAGAGAACCTTGACTGAGACATAGTTTGATTGACCAAATTGTCGACTGAGTAGGGTTCTGGATTTTTCTTTTCAAGCACAAAAAAATTAGTAATTGCTAGCCAACTAATGTACATCTAACATCTAGTAAAGCACTAAGAACACTCGATACACTCCCTAGAATGTATCTAGACACTTGCAAACCATTCCTATAAATAGGAGAGGCCTTAGGACACCTAAAGTATCTTAGCTACAATTCAGCATTCACTATTGAGAGCAACAAAGCTAGAATTCACTTGCCATCTTCTTCCTTGTGCTCTAGAGTTGTGTCCTATAGTTACAATATCCTAGACAACACATATAGCCACACCCATCTTAAGTGGATATGAGATCTAAATGCTTGATATAGGATCAATGCACTGTACTTCATTGGATAAGTGTTTTCTTTCTTCCAATCTATTTCTTTTATATTGTACTTTGTTCTCCGTGACTACTCCTAGGGTTGGAGGCTGTTGAAAGGAGGTTGCTTGGTGCTACTTCAACAAAGTGAAGGCTGATCCAAGGTGTGCTTGAGGTTACTTCAAGAAGGCTGTTTCAAAGGAGGTTGGAGATACTTCTAGGTGAAGGCTATCTCAAGGTGGTGGAGCTACTTCAAGGTCATGAAGGCTGCTCCAAGGATTGCTCGTGGTTACTTCTAGAAGGCTGCTTCAAGGGGGTTGAGACTTCTTCAAGGTGAAGGCTACTTTGAGTGGAAGGTGATTGTATTTTATGTAACATCATTGTGAGGTAATAAAATAAATCACTTTCAAAATCCCAATTGGAAACAATTGGGTAGTGTATTGACAACCTTTGATTCAAAGGTTGGAACCATTCTAAACCAAAGTGTCTTCCTTATTTCCTCCTCCTTCTTTGGTTGAGTACTTTAATTATTTTCATTTTAATTAATTTTAAAAGTATAAAAAACCTATATTCATACCCCCTCTAGATATTTCAATTAGTATCAGAGTAGATCTTCAAGGAGCCCTAAATAGGTCTCGAAGAATAAGGGATGGTGTACTTCACAACCTCAACCTTGAAGGAACTTACACGAGTCAGCCACCACCTTTTGATGAAAGAATCTACACCTACTGGAAAAGAAGAATGCAATTCTACTTCCAAGGACTCAACTTGGAGTTATGGAGGATGGTGTATTCTCCATATGTGCTTCCCACAACTGAATATGCATCATGGGATCCAAACACGGTAAAACAAGTTTAATTAAATGCCAAAGCAGTAAATATACTATACTATTCTATTTCAGTAAGTGAATTCAACATAATATCCTCATGTGATACGGATTATGATATATGGAATATACTCTCCATAACACATGAAGGAACTACCCAAGTTAAAAACACCAAAATTAATATGCTTAAACAAAAGTTTGAACAATTTCGCTTCCATTGTTAATAGTTTGAGTGCATTAGGCAAGTATATAAGTCAAGAAGATCAAGTGTCCAAAATTCTTAGATCGTTGCCTCCAAGACACAAGCCAAAGGTGAAAACCATTAAAGAAGCCAATGATCTCACCACAAATAGGCTACCTGACCAATACAATAATATCAGCTACACCATCCACCAGACCATCAAAAAGTGCAAAAGCTTCATCAACACTAGATGTAGTGAAATCTCAATTCAAGACAAGGGACCACACCATGCCACATCCTGTATCGAGTATGTAAAAAAGGACTACAAATGAATGGACTTTGGCAACGAGGTAGACATCAATGATATAGGTATCCTTTAATGGGTGAGTAACATACTGGAAAAATCATGCATCAACAACATGGCCTTTTCTTAAGGGACCACTATTATGAAGGTCACAAAGAGTTCGTATCCTAACTCAGGAAAGTACTTGTGAAATGAACAACATGGGAGAAATGTGACAACAAGTTTAAGCTCCATGCAAAACTATTCAACATCAACTATAATCTGATGAAGCAGATGCTCAACCAAGTCTTTTGTGCACCATGATGTCGTTATTGTAGAGGATGTAGATAGAGGGGTTTCTACAGATGATGAGAGGGACTTCCATGCATGTGATGTTTTTATGTAAGTATCTAGTGAAGAGAAAACTACTCTTTAGGTTTCAAAGGCACATTTGTGCCTCATAAGATTATCACCAATGCCCTTTTTAGTAGGACAAAGATTAGAATCATTAACAAAAAGGCATGCACATTTTTTGGTGCATGCTTTAAGAAAAACTAGTGAAATGGAAAACTATGAATTGAATAATTAACTCATCTAAATGGACTAAGCAAACCTAAAGACCGTTTTACATGAGGCCTAAACAATATAAGTGAGTACTGCTATAGGTACTAAGCACAATAAAGGTATACAAGCCCACTAAAGGTAACCCAATCATGGACACACTTTCTATATACCAATATTTTGGTAAAGAAAGGAAAGAGGACGATTATATATTCTTGATCACCAACTTGCTCCTACCTCTATGGATATGTATGACTATGACCAAGACAAGATACTCATCATAGAGTAGAATCTTGGGCAATATCTGACTCGCTAACCAAGCAAACCATACATGGTTCATAATTGACACAGAATGGGGAACCTCCATGTTGATCTAGGAAGAGTATACAAGGAACAATGGATCTCCACTTTACAACATGCAAACACCTCTTACCTCAATGCAACTCCTATCATGAAAGATAAGGCCTACATAAATGGTATCCTAAGGAGAGATGCCAATGAACACTAGAGCTAGTGGTGAAGCTAGCCCACATAACAAAAACAAATGGGTTTGGTGGTAACAATCCTAGAATGATGACAACCATCACCACAACCAAGGACTCCTCAAGCTCCAAGATCGCACGTCTTGATGTCCTCTCCCTCATGACAATTAAAAAGCCCAATGGAGTGAGACTTTGGATGAGAGATTGAAGTAATGTATCACATACTTTATCTTATTGATTCTGATGTAAGCCACATTTATATTAAAGTAGGAGAGTTGATCATCCCACCTACACACTTTGAGGTTTCCCATCTGACGTACCAGAGATGCATGAATTCATTTTAGATGTTGAAGTAGGATACATGTAGAGCATGGAAGAGAGGGAGTGAGAATGACATTTTGAGGGGCCACTTAGTCCCCCGGGGAACCACCTCTTTCATGAAAGATTAAAGATATGAATATGTCAAAAGTGGCAAAGTTATAAGCAAAATATGCCTGCATCTTAGAATATATGATAAGGAGTGGGACTCAAGAGGTAAGTCATACAATATTCAATGGAATAAAATAAACTACTGCCAATGTCAAACATCAATATAAATTTTTGATGAAGATTCGCGATCCAATATAATAAACTAGTATGAACGTAATACCATTTTTTTCCATATTATTACAATTTTACAACTTATCGTGGTTAACACCTACATGGGTGAATATATAAAAGAGGATAATTGATAAAAGTATATTTATCTATTTTATTTACATCTTTTAGATATCTTTTTAGGATTATTTTTTTGATTATATTCCTAGTTTTAGAATTAATTGTCTTAGTTTACTTTTTCTCTCTTTAATTGGAGTTTTAACTAGATTTATTTAGATTTTGAGTAAAATGGCACAATCACTCCAAAGATCAAATACTCTTGGAATATGTCTGCATAATTTCTTGTAGTTCCTAATTTAGATATATGCTCCACATCAAAATTACTATATCTTTTGCATATGAACTCCAAATTTTATATTCAAATATGCGTTTGAAAGAAAATATAATTGCCTACAGGAAAAATATACTTTTGGGCTGCTTTAGAACGTGTGATGGGATCGAAATATGCCCAAAATTTCTATAATGGAAATATGTAGCAAAGTGAGTCGAATGGTTAAATTATTAAAGGAAGGCAATTCAATAAATTTCTCCATTTGGGGCAAGCAAATTGATATAGTCAAAGTCTATTTCTGTGACCTGGAACAAAGGTAAGTTGACCAATGGCATATGTTTTTGTGTGGAGGAAAGAATACAATAAAAGACTTCGTCAAATGCCCAAATGAGAAAGTCATCAATATAGTCAAAGTTTGACCAATGTGACTTTGGGCTGAAGCAAGTGATAAATGATAGTCGACTGATCGATGCCCCAGATTAGGCAATCTAGAAACCACCAACAACTATTCTCTAAGTTTTTTCCCCTACTTTTCTTCTATAAAAGGAGGGAGGGCTCCAAAGACAAAACATCACATTTTCTACCCCCAGATCCCCTGAGGGCCTATCCTTGTTCTCTTTTGTTATTATGTCTAAGTAGTTCCCTAATGATGGAGGGGGACTAACCCCATAGAATGTTCTTATTTGATGTAATCAAATTCAATGTTATAATAAAAGAATAATTTCCTTCCATTTCTACTTTAATTGTTGGTTGAATTGATGTACTCTTAGGGGTGATGTGATCTCAGATCCCCACAAGAATGAACCCATCATCCCTTAATTGTGATTATTATCTTTTTATCCATCTGATCTCATACTTGTTTCTAGTATAATGATTATATCCTTGTGGGGGTGTTGAGATCTTGGATCCTGACAAGAATGAACCCATGACCTTGATGACATCTTCTGGTAGAATTCATGACCCTTTTACCTACTTGACTTGTTTGCTATAGCTTATGGCGACGTGATCATCTGACCCATGAGTTTGAACATCGGAATAGAATTCACATGTTCGCCGATGAAATCTCAGACAGGGATATGCTGGACGATTGGACAAGGATCCACAACCCTAAGTATCAAAAACTTTGTGGGAAGTCCGACCCTTGTGAAATTTGTCCATATGGACACAAATCTATATGATCCTGATTTGATTATTGAAATTTAGGAGTTGATTCGCTGAGTAATATCATACTTATTATTGGTGATCCCCTGGACCCCCAGTACCTTTTATCATTTGATTTTTGTGCCTTTAAATTTTATTTTAGTTTTAATAAAGCTCTCTCTCACAAACATTTACTTTGTGTTCTTTGCAATTGGTCTGAATTGATGCTTAAAAACTACCATCTCTTGGGATCAATACCTTCATACTTATTCAATTAGTGTTTTCACAAAAGTTTTGATAACCATTAGAGGTTAACCTATAGTATTCCCTTCCTAGTGATTTGGAGTGCAAATGACACACGTCAATAATATGACCACTTAGATTCTATATTCCAAGGAACAACTATACTATGCAAGTCCTGGTTGACTTGGTAAAGTCTTCTTTGTCCTTCACGTAAGGAGTTGTAAGAATACCACATAAACGAATAAATAGTGGTAAAGTCAATATATAGACAATATGTATATATAAATAATGTCTGGACAACATAGAGGAAAAAGGAAAACAAATAACATATAAGGCTCCCATCAAAAGAGAGAGAAAAGAAGGTACCCAAATGCATGTAATGAGAATTATTCACAAGGACATTCTTAGGTTGTAAGGAATAATGTCAAATTGTCCTATACAAATGATTCACAACTATGAATAACAAATAATGTATTAGAAAAAGACTAGAATAAGATAGAAAAACACGTCAATGGTATCACCACCACAAAATATTGGGCTTCACCACCTAATACAAAGGACAAAAGACACCACCACATCAAACAATGGAAACCACAAACCAAAGAAAGAGAAGAGGCATCATCACCATAAATCAAGAATAAAAGAGTATTATACCACCACTGAATTACTTAAGCCAAATTCCCACAATGAATTCATGTGAGTATTAAGCATCGCCACTCAAAATTATTTGAAGACACACATCGACACCTAATTCCAACATAAAAAATATATACTCTATAGGCATTACCGCCTGAAGTAACAACAATTACACACATAGTAATAGGGAGGTAAGGAGAAGTTTAGTCGTGATTATCACAAAATTACCACACAAATAGATCAAGTAGTTTAGATTCACAACTGAGATGCATTGATGACAATAATATGCCACACATTGAAAACATACAATACCTTATTTATTTTTGTAGAAATGCAATGAAGGCGTAGATAGATGACATCGTAAACCACCTCAAACTAGACATATTCACTGACATGAAAGCCTTTTCCAAAATCTATAGAGAGATTTTGAACCTTCTTTGCTCTCTACATATGCCAACATTTCCTAGTCAAACTCTATATATGAGCAAAACATAGATGATGCAAGGAAAATGATTCTAGGGTGAAAGATATAAAATATATGATTGATAATGGTTTATAGATGTCATTTTAGGGTTTGGAGGCAATATTTATAGACTTCAGTGTCTAGGATATCTATGAGAGCATAAGATGATAAAATAAAAGAGAAAAGGACAACTAGGATTCATTAGAGGAAGACAATACAAAATATTAGGAATATTAGGATGATTGAGCTCATAAGAATGAGAGGAATATAAAGGATAAGATATCACAATTTGAGGATAAATAATGACATGTAAATTTGAGTAAGGAAATTCATGCCACTATTGCAACAGATTAGAGAGTGAAACAAGTAGAGGAGAAAAGTACAAGACCACATGATCAACAAGGGTCCAACAATGGTAGGGGTGAAAATATTAGCTATTCATTGTGTGGTTCATAGCTAGGAAATAGATAAAAGCAAATGTGACATATATTTTCTAGATGTATGTGGCTAACTATATGTGTATAAGATTATTAATGATTCTAGGTTGTACAACTTACCTTTTTAATTCCTATTTTAATTCAACTATATAGGATTACCCAATTATAGTAAAAATTGGTATCTAAAATATTTCAGGTATGCATATTCAAATTTCAAAGTTATTTTACTATTTTTGATATTATTTTTTGATGATTAAATATATTAGGTTTTATTGATATTATTACTGCAACTGTTACACTAACTAGGATATCTCTCATATATGATTTGAATTGTTTATTGGATTTCCTTATTGAGAATTATTTTTCCTCATTCCAATATAAAACCGTATCCACTATGAACTCAAGCTCAATTCTAGATCCATTTATTGAAATTGTCAATCAATTAAGCATAGGGAAAATATATTAGTCCTTTTCATTCTTATTAGGGGAGTTTCCATCATTTTTCAACATGGGCATGTTCGATCTCATTTTAAGCAATATTTAAGTCATGAATTGGATTGGTTACATTATTGAGGGAAATGACATATAAAAATATAAATAATTATATGCAATTAACAACTCTTAATAACATGTAATTTATTACTAAATTGATATCTAAATTACATTTCACACTTTATTTGTTCAAATTGTTGTATGTTGTGTTTATATTATATGAGATAGATTTACTATACATAATACCCATTATTTTTTATCCATTAGCATTAGCCGTCTAAGCACTACCTAATCTATGTGTCATCTCCACACCACTAATAGCAAGGGTTAAAATAGTCTATGATGCACATTTTATGATTCCTAGTATTTCCATTAAATCCCATGAGGTATCTAAGGTCATATAATACTAGTACATTTTCATGCAATTATTTATCCTATACCATGTTTTTTATTATCTCAAGAACTATGCCCATCAATATCTGATTCATGGAACCAAGGTTTTAGGGATTAGAAATCCATGTTTTGGTGTGTTAGAGATATATTTGATGCTACTAAAAATGGTAGTGACATTCTCTACAAGAACGATTCTTACACACCGACCCACAATGACTTCTTAGAAACAATTCCACCAAAGGCGCATGTTCACAGGAAAAGTTTGAAAATAATGTTGATGATCATACTGGAACCATTTCTTCCAAAGAGAAATGTGTGACACATATACACATGGATTTATCCCCTTTATCCTACATCTATGAAAAAAATGAGGACACATGACCAATTAAAGATCTTTTCAAGGATGTAATAGAGAAGAGAGTCCATCATATCATTGGACCCTCAAAATTTGAGGAACAACATCTTATCATAAAATACAAACTCTGATCTAGATACAATCTCATATACAACTGTAACACAAGAGAAATGAGGAGTAGGTCATAGACCTGAGAAGGCAATGAAGCCATTCATAAACCAAAAGAAGTGATAAGACTAGAACAAGTGCTGAAGTAGAATTTTCTAGGAATATATTCCAACTAGAAGAAATATGATGTCTACAATAACACCCTACATGAACTCAACAATTTTTTGGTAACTTGCCTTTTGTGTTCTAAGATTCATGGAGGTACTAAACCAAGACACGACTGTTGTTGACATGGTCTTAGAGAACTTCCATTGCTTTAGTGGCAAGTATATGATGAAAGTGATTCATGACAGGAGGTTCTTCATTGACTCTACAGTTTCATAATAGTTAATCAAATTAGATCCACAAAAGGATCACCCATTTTGAAATGTTTCTGAGAAAATAATATGGCATGAAAACCTGTCCCCAACCACAAGATGAGAACCATCCTAACTCAAAGAAGGCAGAATATACACAACCAAATCAGTACAAAAAGATTTTAATGATCCAATACCTAATTTCCTCCATATGAAGAAGAGGAGGTAGTTGTGAGACCAGTAGGAACTATTATGGAAACATTAAACATTTTCAATAGTTCCACCTATCTGAAAATTTCATGTTATGACTTGGACCTAATCATGTAGTCATCATAAAGGAGACAAAGTGTCAAATTTGTATATAGACTTGACCCTATAACTAACCTAAACAAAACTCTTCAACTCATGGGTAGCATGAAATCGTGGTCATGCACATGCTTTAGTCAATAGCTGAAGATGAGTTCAGGAATGATATACTGCCTATCAATGTTTTAATGGTTTGGTTTGACCTATTTAATTACTTGTTTATGAGAAGGTGACTAGAGATAAAGAAAATCTAGTCAAAGGACAAAATGAGTCCAAACCAAACCACAAGGCCATTGGGTTGTGTAATTCATGGGGAGATTGTAGTTCAACACAATATTCTAAGAACCGATGATTATAAAGACATGGTTTGGATATCTAATGATGTAATTGGTGATCACCAATATTTTTGGACTGGTATTCTTGCATGATTAAATATTACATTCTGAATCACGCCAGGATTGGCAAAATTCATAATGACCATGGAAGACATGCTTCTCAGGATCCCATCCCCTCTCATCCTTTCACTCTCCTCGAATGACTTCCTCCTACCCCCACCATCTCTCTGTGCTGTGCCGCCTCCTATTCATCCTCTACCTCCAACCCCACCTCCTCTATTTCTCCTCTATCCTTTATATCATCTCTGCCTATGAATCTATTTCCAACAATAGAAGTCACTACTTAGAACCTCTACACAACCTACAGATCAGTGACATTGTTGAACTATCAGACATTCTCTTGACCTTCCCGATCCTCACTGTCCTGACCTCCCCCATACTCACCGTACTAACCTCCCCTATCCTCCCTATAAGCACATTGATTCATCCGTGCTTCTTCATATCCACCAAGGAGTACCATAAGAATACCCGCACAGCTTGGCAAGCGACCAACCTAAAATTTCCAGATCAGTCTGACGTCAAAAGAAAGAAAACTCATCCCAAACAAAAAATTTCTGAATAACAACTATTATGACCAAGAAACTATGATGTTGTAAGCCTAATAATAAACTCCAAGAATGCTTCTAATATAAAGAATTATGATTTGATAAGTGTAAACCCTAGTAACAAAAATTTAAAGTTTTAATAATATTTGAATATAGAATTTGATTAGTGTAGAAGTGAAGTAAATGATTTTTCATATTTTCTATAGAATGCTAATTTATTTGAAATTTGTACTTAGTTTCTATAATGCAAAATAAGTGATCTTGAAAGATATCAAAATTTTTATATGTGTGATTGGAACATTAGTTTGCCGAGTTTCCTTAGGACAAACTCAACCAACCACACATTCTAACTGTAATACAACAATGTAGTGTTTGATTTTTAATTATTTATTGGTATCTCATAATGAACCCATATTTAAAACTATGTGTCAAACAACATGCTACTTTTTCATGATTTTTGGAGGATCTATAACCTAGTCAGTAAATGACTTACAATAATAATTTTATGACAAAAAGTTTGCTGAAATAAAAGGGATTGTAAGGAAGGGTCAATTTGCAATTGACTGAAGCACCTTAATTGATCTATATGATCCTATGAACGCACTAGGAGCTCCCATATTTTGTGATTCATTTTAGATAAATGAAATGCTAGAGAGAGAGGGTGAGTTAGGGATTATAGGGAGAAAGTGGTGAATATAACGATCTAGGGTTTTCTCTTCTTAGAGTTGATGAAATTATGTAAGTTTGTCATCTCTAGATAGATTTTATGGGTGATTCTTCTCTCATATGTCAATATTCTATACCTCCTCTAATTTGGTTCAAAATGATATCAAATATCTCTCATTTCTCACTCTTTCTCCGTAATTTATCATTCCTAAGGTTTTCAAGTTGGAAGGAAGAAGAAAGTGATGGATTGCTAAGAGCTTGATATGGATTATAATGTTTCAGATCTTGGGCTACGTTTTTAAGGTATTTTCACACCTTAGGTTAGTGGGCACTTCCTTGAAACATTAGATTGCAGGAAATAACATTGAATCCATAATAATCTTCAATTCCTTTGTATGCGACTACAAACCCTAAATCTACCTTTAAGTTTAAGCTTATGAAAGATGATCCAGAAATGGGTTATTTTCATGTTTTGATGAATTCTAGATTATAAAACCATATTATAAATGGATGAAAATCATCAAAAATAGAATTAGTATAGTTATTACATAAGTTAAAAAACATATCAATATTTAGGGTTTTAAGCTATGTCTAAAATAGTTGTATAACTGAATGAAGAACTTGCCCATTTGAATAAACTTATTATAATTGATTATTTTATCTGAATGTTTAGTACAAATATGTCAGATATTATCTTGGAATTCATTTGATATAATCAATGTTTGCTTGGTATCTTAGTTAGGAGGGTGAAACCCTGTATGAGTGGAAAGTTGTAAGTTTGTGAATAGACATCATGAAATCTAACATAAGTGATATATGTTAGTGTATATATTTATTTATTCAAGGTTATTCTTGATGCATGATGTTTTAGTCGACGGTGTGGAAATCCTAGTTTAGTTCATTCTAGGGTTTTAATGTATGTTTGGTTGTGTGTGAACTGTTTAAGGCAGTCTTTTATTAGTGAAAGTTTATAATGCGTTAAATCCTTATGTGAGTCGTGTGATATGTGAATGAGGAAAATGAAACCCTAAGGGCAGAGAATTTAGTGAATGAACTATTTTCATACCAGTGTTTCTCAATATGAGATGTGGTGTTTCTCATCAGTTTATTTTGCGGTACATATTGCATATGATCTATGAAATGAACTATTTACAAATCTAAGCTAAGAAATGTTGATGTAATGATTAGACCATGAATTTAAAGAGTGAATTAGAAATTTAGATGCCATGAACACTATAGAATCCTTCACAGGAGGCCTGTACTGTGGGGAGGAAAATGCTTCCCAACTGGAGAAATAATGGATAAAGAAAGTTGAATCATATAATTAATTGAGGCACTTTCTTCAATTTGAAAAAAAAAGAAAAAAAAGGAGAAAAGAGTTAAGAATACAACAAGTACATATAAGTGGAGAATTTTCAAAAGATTTAAAGTGAATAGAACTAGATGAACATGTAAATAATAATATTAGGATATGAAACTCAGATGAAACAAAAAGAAATACTGGAGATGATGAGTTTGATTAAGGGAACAAGGTTACATTATATAATAGAAAGAATGGAATGTGTCATTATATTGTTAACTCTAACACATTCATCCTTATAACCTTATGATTCAACTCTCCATATAGTAACAACCAAGTTTCCACCAGATGTATTCAATAGGTTCCTATTGATAAAGCGGAACATGTTCTCAAAATAAGAAAAAGTGCAACTAAATAAATGAACAAGTCATATAAGGGTAAATTATATTCAGAACAGCAAAGATTGATTGAAAGAGAAACTATGTTTGACCCCTACATGAGCCGTTTGGTTTGAAATAAATGAAATGTAATGAGTTATACATAAGAAGAAACTAGTAGGAAGAACATTGATTTAGAATTTCAACTTTATATTAAAAGGATAATAAGAAACATATATGACATGGAATACATAATCATGCACATGAATCAACTACATGATCATAATAGATAAGTAAAAGTTGATAATGACATATGGAAGAGTAGCATACAGAGAGATAATGACAAAAAATAAATAAGGGGTTGAAACACAATGAGTAATATAGAAGATAAAATAGAGAGATTCTGAGATGTGAGAAAATGCTAAATAGTCTAGTGTCATTGATGATGAGTAACTAAACCTAGATATGAGAAATGTGTTAAGTGAATGCTTGAAGATAAAAATTCTAAATCTCAAGATATTTTTCTCTTTTGTATCCCCCTTAATGAGATTAACATAGGGATGAAGTGATAAGGAAATGAATTTTAAATGATACATAACCACCATAGTAGACACATCTTTTGAATATAATGATGGAAAAATATGGAATGGTGATGAAATTCGATGAGGTAAATTAATAAAGTAACCTATCAGAAAGGCCAAGTAAGAGAAATGAAATTCATGTGATAAAGAAAAGGAAGACTTTAGTAAACCTTGGGAGAGATAAAGTTTGAATATTGAAATAAGGGAGTAAAAACATGTCAAAATAACATCATGTTATTGATAATGATCAAACCATAGATGTTTAGGCTTCTAACTAGTTCAAGGTAAGTCACTAGTGAATTGACCTAGAGTACTAACACCTCTATAAAATAAAATCCTGAGATAAGTTTTATGAGAAGAAACTAACAATGATAGTAATCTAGGGTTTTAAGGTTGCAAATGAGAAAGATAGATAAACAATATGGACATTGACTAAGAATGAGGGATAATAAATAGATTTGAAATGTAAGAAGTGTGATTTGAATAGAAGGTGAAGTGCAACATGAGCAAAGTGTGATCTAAAATAAATTCTTGCAAAAATGATGAATAATACATTCTGACCTCGAATATTTTTATGATTAGAGATGTTTAATCTATATGATCAAAATAAGAAGGATAAGTAACAAGAAGTAAGAAATAATGAATAAGAAAGAAATCACATAAAATAATGTCTTTCTGTGCTACACACTCTTGTTTTTAGATGCATAATTTGCTAAAGTATATCAATGGATGTAAACTTGTTTTACACATGATTTTAGTTGTATATCTACGAGCAATATGTTAACTGAAAGGGTGTCCTAATTTTACTCATTCATACCAGTGATCTAGCTCAGTATAGTACAATTGTTGTCAAACACAGTCTTGCAATTTAGTGTTTTTCCTTTGGAATATCACAATAGTAAACTTCAAAACAACAAGTTGAATTCTTTTTAGTAACCCTGATGTGATACTGAATAATAGTATAGATTGAACCGTATGAATTGAGATAGTTGGATTGGATTAGTAGTGCTGAGGTAACATCCTAAGAGAGTATGAAAAATTGGCAATGGTTGGTTTCTCTTTCTCTTTCCATGTAGATTGTGACATAGAAAATTCTTTTGTTGTCAATGAGAGGCCTTGATTTTTTTTTGTTGGAAGAGAAATAAAGGACTTAATGTCGAAGACAATATTCAAATATGAAATACAAGAACACAATGACATATACAAGTTTATAAGTTTAAAAGAAACCTTGAATGTACTTTTCCTACACTTCTATATTTTGGGGATAAAACCTTTTTGAGGGAGGATGAATTGTTATGACTATGTCTGAGCTTAGTTGCTAAATTAGGGTTTTCTTAGAGATTACATGTGTAATTAGATTGATCATCACTTAAACTTGATTAATGATGGTAGCATAATTATGATGTAGTAAACCTAATAAGAAACTATAAGAATGCTTGTAGTATGAAGAATTAGGGTTTGAATGGTGTAAACCCAAGTCAGAAAAAATTAGGGTTTTGATAGTATATGAGTATGGGATTTTATCAGTATAGAAGTGAAATCAATGATTTTTCATATTTTATATATAACTCTAATTTATTTGAAATATGGATATAGTTTCTATAACTCAAGTGTAAGTGACCTTTAAGAATATCCTAGTTTTTGAATGTGTTATGTACCTATTGGTCAGCCGAGTTCCCTCAGGGCAAACTCACTAGACTAGGCATTCTGGCTGCATCATAATAGTGTAGTGTTTGATTTTTAATTATTTATTGGTATCTCAGAATGATTCAAAATTTATAATGGATCTTTAAAACTATGTGTTAGAAAATATGATATATTGTCATGATTTTTGGAGGATATGTAACCTACTCAGTAAATGATTTACAATCACATTTTTATGACAAACAATTTGCTAAAATAAAAGAAAGTGTAAGGAAGGGTCAATTTGCAATTGACCCAATCACCTTAATTGCTATATATGATCGACCTAACACACTAGGAGATCCCATATTTCATGATCCATTCTAGAGAAATGAAATCCTAGAGAGAGAGAGTTAAGGTTTAGATGGAGAAAGTGGTGAAGATGGCGATCTAGGGTTTGTTCTTGCTAGAGTTTTTGAAATGAAGTAAGTTTGTCATATCTAGATAACTTTTCTTGGTGATTCTTCTCTCATATGGCAAGATTCCATCCTCCTTTTATTTTCTTTAAAATAACACCAAATCTCTCTCTTTTCTCACTCTATATCCATTGTTCTCCATTCCTAGGGTTTTCGAGTTGGAAGGAAGAAGAAAGTGATGGATGGATATGAGCTTGATAAGGATTCTAGAATTTTAGATCTTGGGATACACTTTTAAGGTATTTACACACGTTAGGTGAGTTTTTACTTCTTACAAATAATAGAATGCACAAACTTAGATTAAATCCACAATAATCTTCGATTCATTTGTATGTGACTACAAACCCTAGATCTGCCTTTTAGTTTAATCTTATGAAAGTTGATCCATTAATGGATTGTTTCCCTATTGTGATGAATTTTAGATGATAAAATCATATTAGTAATGGATAAAAATAACCTAAACTAGAATTAGTAAGGTTATTACATAAGTTATAAGAATATATCAATATTTAGGGTTTTCAGCTATGTCTGAAATTGTTGTATAAATAAATGAAGAACTTGCCTATTTGAATATACTTATCATAAATGATTGTTTTATCAGAATGTTTAGTACAAATATGTTAGCTTTTATCTTGGAATTCTTTTGATATTGTCAGTGTTTTCTTGATATCTTACTTAAGAGGATAAAACCCTATATGAGTGGAAAGTTGTAAGTTTGTGAATAGACATCATGAAATCAAACAAAAGTGATATATTTTAATGTATATATTTATTTATCCAAGGTTATTCTTGATGAATGATATTTTAGTGGATGGTGTGGAAATCCTAGTTCAGTTCATTCCAGGGTTTCAATATATGTTTGGTTGAGAGTTAACTGTTCAAAGTAGTCTTTTATCACTGAAAGTTTATGATGCATTAAATCCTTATGTGAGTCATGTGATATCTGAATCAGGAAAATGAAACCCTAAGGATATGTAATTCCATGAATCAATTAATTTCATATCAATGCTTATCAACATGAGATGTGTTGTTTCCATTTCAGTTTGTAGAACATATTGCAAATGGTATCCAACACCAATCAAGGATGCCAATGGTACCGAAGTTTTTTGGTCAATGGACATCTTCAGTAGGTCCACTGATGTAGAGTTGTGTCAATCAATGGACATCTTCGGTAGGGTCACTGGTGCACAACAAGCCGGAGGGATTTGAATCCCCACCTGAGTACCTAGGTTGAGAGTAGGAGTTGAGATATCCAACCACTCCCATTATCCTCAGAGATCTAGATGTGGTGAGGCTATATGCAGATGGGGTCTTACTCGAGAGATAGACTTAGGAATTGAGCATGCTTCTAAGTCTTGTAAAGTGAGATTGTAGCTTGTTGTTATGCTTTCACATGTCATGGTACACTTCATGGGGGTTCAAGGAATAATAATATGAATGAGAGATTAATCAAGTGTGTGTAGTTATTTAATTATTCCTATAGTTATCTGGAATAACCTGCCAATTATATGCTAGTCAATGATTAATTCTTTTACATCTTGTTACTATTCTTCTTTTAATTATATTTCTCAATAATATATCTCTGGTTATCTGTGTACTTTATACTATTTATTTGAAGCACTCATTTACTAAGTGAGTAGGCTCACCTATCTACTCTTGATTTATAGGGAAAGCATGTGATTTGAAGAATGTCAATGCCAGAGTAGATCTGCCACAAGAGCTAAATATCAAATTAATTAAGTTCAATTGGTCTCTGTCACTCTAGGTCCTTGTTTAGAGTTGTAAATGATGATGCGTAACTTTATTTCCTTAATAATAGAGAATGTATATGATTATCATGTCGTATGTACATGGAAGTGTGAGAAACCTAATTAATGTTTAGATATGTATCTTTATTGTTGAAATCAGATTAAAATAACCAAGTTTTAAATCCCCTTGTATACTTAATTAATGAGATTGAATGTGAGAGAACAAAGAGTTTGAAATAAAACAAGGCTATGGGTGTTATTTGTATAATGTTTAATCCTCAATTTATTCCCTAATCTCATGATTAGTGGTTATCATGGGATGTGGGTGTAACAACAACATTAGAGTGTGTCACACTTAGATTGCTAAATCTTAGGAATACATGTGTACTCATGAAAGTGTCATCTTAACAAGACCCAAATGTTCATGCGGATACTGATGTCTAGCAATGCAAAGTAGAGAACAATTCTACAATACAACATATCTAAGCTAAATTTACACATGTACACCAAAAACAACGTCACTCCTAAGGAAGGATGTAGAAAGAGACCCCACGAGTGATTCCTCAAAACCATTAAGATATTTAAAGAACACGGTGCTAACTACACAAAAGGGACATGGAAGAAGCCATCATTTCACCCCCAATCACCAAAGAAACAACCCAAGTTATTGTGACTTTTTTATGGTAGGTTCGATGTGCACTCTTTCCATAAAACTCAACATCAAAGATTAAATTTATCTAGATTTGCACATACTCAAAGGAAGGCATGCCATACATCTTTTTCTCTAAAACTAGAAGGATGAGGAAAATGTAAGTACTCTACACCTCAGTTGATTACCAATCTCCTTAAACTTTGACACTTTGGGGACATATTTTATGAAAATATTTGGGGCATGGGTTAAATAAGCGCTGAAGCTACATGGTTTTCCTAAAATTTTATCTTAGTTTTGAGAAATTTTGAATTTTAGGAGAATTAAAAGATAATTTTTTTAAGACAATCAAGATGCTCATCAATTTCCTTATAATATACTTGTATTTAGCAACTTGTATAGATGTCTTATTTAAAATAAAACAAATTAGGATATATGTCTCTGTAACACTCAAATTTTCTAAAATACATACATTACTAAGTGGCATTGAGATGTTACAAAATGATAATCATTGCACAAAATATTATTTCATTCAACCAAATCAGGAAAATCATTGTAAATATCATGTCTCATGTTCCACAACATAAAAATTAAACTTTTGAACTAAGCTAAACTAGTACATAGTCTTGATACTATGTTAAAAAATAAACTGAATGCCGTATGATAGTTGGCACCCTATCAAGGATAAACTCTTACCCAAACCTTGAGATGTATGCTACTTGATTAGGCTCCCTTATTCTTTCCTTCTATGAACATCATGTCCCCAACCATGCATTCAAAATGAAAACACATTAGAGTAAGTGACATTGAGTATAATTATAACAAAACAATAACTTGGAAGAAAACATAGAATTAATTAAACAATAAATCTTGGGTTCTGCTCTTAGTGATTGATTATAATGTCCTCTACTTTTATGCACCAACTGTCCTCATAAGGCCCATAGGATCAATTGATGTTACATTTGAACTCATGATTTGCACCTGAGTGCCATTAGCTATGCTCCAGTTAAGCTCATGATTTGCACATACATGACATAATGTTCCATTTGAACTCATGATTTGCACATAATTGGCAATATGTTCCAATTGAACTCATAAGGCCCATGGGCTCAACACTAACATGATGAGGACAAAATAATAAAAACCACTAAATAATTCATCATTAAATGAATTTTGCATAATCATGACATAAATTCTTGAAATAATCATTTAAGTATAAAAATCAATTAATAAATCTAGTGGAACTTTCATGCAGTTAATATTTAATTTGAGAGACATAACTATGCATAGAATTTAACTTAATCATCATGATACAATAATATTAAAGTGATTGGAAACCATTACTTAATACTCAAAGTGCATGGACCGGCTTACCTTTCTTAAGAAAACCTAATTGCTCTTCTTAGGTTGATAAAATCTTAGTCACATACTTGGGGTTAAGAAACCCTAGTTATCCTGTTTAAGCAATTAACATTCATTAGTAATAATATTCACCTAAGTTTCTAGGGTTTTATGGTTCTTGGATGAATAAGGAAAATTGGGGTCAAAATAGGCTTTTAAAACCATTATTATGTTGTTTCCTATATGAAAACCTTTCCAACGAGTATTTCTTTACATTTTTTTGTCATCTGGCGAATTTCTTATAAATTTTCAAAGCCTGAACCAATAAGAAAACTTGAAAAAGCCACATACATCCTTTTATCCATTGATTGACTGCCTGGACCCACTGGGTGGCCCATCCACCAACAACCTTGTGGCTTAGGTACACCCAAATTAGGAACGTGCTTATGATAGATGCATGTCAAAATCCCTAAAGATCCCTTGAGACTTAAATCAATTGATTGAAACAAGAAGGGGAAAAGAAGAAATCAACGGTTGGGATTGTTCTTCCCAGATCAGCAAAGAGTAGGTGAGAATCCAAGATGCAAAACACAACTTTGCTCCCCGACATTATAAATTGAGGTGTTAGACACCTTCTCCATAGAAAAACAAACCCAACGAGGTACAAACATGGTCTTTTGGTGGACAAGAACTTTGAAAAACATCATCACCATAGCTGCCAAGGAGTGGTAACTTAGCAAATATGTCAGAGTGGGTCAGGTCCTCACCTTTAGTGACATAGCTACCCATCAAAGACTGAGGGAGACAAATGCGGCAGAGAACATAGAAAATGGCCCGAAACATGAAGAGCAACGAGTTCTCGTCAAAACACAATAACAACAAAATCAAAAGAGGAAACTGTGAAGTACCTTTACTCAAGATGAATTGGATATGGGAAAGGCTCTGGGAGGGTTCAATGAATCATGAAAATGCTTCAACATGGTTCGAGGTGCCTTGTGCTCTTACAGTAGACCACCTCTAGGGTAGAGGGAGAATAAGAGGTCAAATATAGGGTTGTGGAGCAAATTATGCAAAATGGGGCTTCCTTTTGGTTTCTAGATGACCAAGGAATGTTTTTAGGGACCTATATATAGGTTTCATCATCTAATAAGGGTATCATTACTTATGGAGGAAGAAATGAAGGAAATGAGGGGGGTTCTTGTCTACCAGGGACTCTAGGGCACGAAACCCTAATGTGTAATAGATGATAAGGTTCAGGAAGAAGTGAGGATTATGAGGGGGAGATTTATTTGAGCCAAGAAAGCATGGGGAGAGAGATTAGAAAAGTGGGATTACCTCATCACTGTCCTAGTCCAACTAGGACTCAGACGGCTGGGAATGATGGCCATGAGCCCTCAAATAGGTCTACAATCAGTGAGATTAAAACTGAGACCATTAGATGAGATCCACAAGAAAGAAGAAAGTGTGTGACACATCAAATGCAAGAAACTATGCGTGATAAGGATTGAAATCCAATACTATATGAAATTGATTCATTTAATTCATATATCATCGACATTGAAGCCCTAAGCTAAATAGAAACTTTCCAAAATTGTTTTTAGGGGTAAAAAAGGTCCATTTGACTTCACATTTTGACCATAGGTGTATTTTAGGGTCGATAACATTATTAGATAGTTACTTCTCAATTTTTGTGGGTGATCTAGTGTTTAATTACCTTAATTGACATGCTTATTTATTTAAATTAATGAATGAGTCTTCCAACCAATTCATAACCAATAGAGACCAACATCAAATCCTATCCTTAAATAAATTTCTATTAGTTAGGGTCTCTTATATATTTGAGGATTGTGGTAGTATGGAGGAGAGAGAAGAGTGACATCTATTTATATACATTGAATTCACTTATTCATAAAAGAGAAGTATATTTCATTTTCTCACTATATATCTTATTTAATATGAAGTATTCATTGTTTTAGTAAATAGCTTCAAGGTCCACAATTTTTAAATAATTTGGCGGGGAAGAAGAGAAAAAATATTGTTATTAAAACACTAATCTTACTTCAATGAAATTTTGGGATGTTACAATTCTACCCACCTTATATGAAATTTTTTCTCAAAATTCTAGTAGTCTACCCATCTTAGGGATTTTTTATACTAAGCTGCAAAACTCGACATGTATATCCATAAGAATAAAACTAGGGTTAGAACTAGGTCATACCTTCTTGTTTACATTCTTCCTTCTCATAATCAACCATTACAAAGATTCTTGCTTGTCTCTTTTCTCATTGCTATAGTTTATGGTTTTTCCTTGCATCACTCTTTGCTTTGAGCTTGGGACATTTTCAACTTCTTATGATTTTGGTATCTACAATAGTAGAAAACTCCAAGCCCTTATCTACATGGTCCACCATGAAGTCTACCACAAGTTGCACAAGGTTCCCTAGAAGTTTGTTATTCTGGAACTTTCCTCTTCTTGTCATTATGGCTTTTCTACTCCTTGCTTCTTGAGGATCCTCCATTCTTCTAGTATCATCTAGGTTGGTCCTCCAAATCTAGGATGACTCAAGTGCCTCCTACACTGTCCTGATGCCACATCCAATTAGAGCATAGCCCAAATCAAGATTCAAACCACACATGGACTTCTTTGCCAGCCACGTCTCATCTAAACCATATCCGTACTTCTACAACATATAGATATTCATTGCATACTGGATAATAGTTGAGTCATACTACCTCAAGAACTGGAACTCAAACTCCTTCTTCTCGATCATAGATCCCGAGATGTAATGATTTCAAAAGGCAGTGGTGAACTCCTCCCAGGTCAATGGCTCAACATTGGGTCCTCAAGCATTGGTGAAGTTCTCCCACTAAGTGCAGGCTTCACTCTTCAACATGTGTGTCCCAAATCAAACTTTAGAATGCTTAGGATATCCTAAATCATGGAAACAATGCTCAACATTGAGTATCACTCTTCAACACGACCAACTACATTGGTCTCAGCTTCTGTAGAGAATGTTTATAGCTTAATCTTAGGAAGTATACTAGGATCAACTCTTGGTTCCTTAGTTGATGTGGTCTTCTGTGTTGACCACTCAGGGCATCTGTAAGAGCCTTGATGATAACTTCTAGAGGTGTATTAGGTTCAGCATTAGGGTTGACCCCTCCAGAAACACCATGATCACTTCCCTCACTAGAAGAGCTTTCCTCTTCATCACTGTGCTCCTTGCCCTTATCATATTTCCTTTTGGGATCCATCTACAAAAGGGAACATGAACTATATGAGATTTTGAGAAAATCCTGGTGGCCACCTATATTTTTGGCTATGATACCATATTGTAACACCCCAATTTTCTAAAGTACATACATTATTGAGTGGAATCTTAATTTGCATTGGGATGTCACAAAATGATAATCATTGCACAAATTATAATTTCATTCAACCAACTCAGGAAAATAATTGTAAATATCAAGTCTTAAGTTCCATAACATAAAAATTAAACTTTGAACTAAGCTAAACTAGTACATAGTCGTGATATTTAGCGAAAAACTAAACTAAATGCCACATGATAGTTGGCACCCCATCAGGGTTAAACTCTTAATCATGCCTTGAGATGTATGCTCCTTGCTTAGGATCCCTTCTTCTTCCCTTATGCGGACATCACATCCCCAACCATGCATTCAAAATGAAAACACATAGAGTAAGAAACATTGAGTATGATTATAACAAAATAATAACTTGGCAATAAGAAAACATTAAATTAATTAAACAATACATCTTGGGTTCACATAACATGCTCTTAGTTATTGATTATAAAGTTCTCTACTCTTATGCATCAACTCGGCTCATAAGGCCCATAGGATCAACTGATGTTCCACTTCAACTCATGATATGCACTGAGTTCCATTATCTATGCTCCAATGGAGCTCATGATTTGCACATAAGTATCATAATGTTCCATTTGAACTCATGATTTGCACATAAGTAGTACTATCTTCCATTTTAACTCATAAGGCCCAAGGGCTCAACATTAACATGATGAGGAAAAATAATACAACCCATTAAATGATTCATCATTAACTTAATAATCCTTTACTTTAACTGATTTTTGCCTAATCATGACATAAACTCTTGAAATAATCGTTGAAGCATAAAATCAACTAATAACTTTAGAGGATCTTTCACATAGTTAATTTTTAATTTTAAAGACATAACTAGGCATAGAATTTAACTTAATCATGATACAATAATATTAAAGCAATTGAAAACTATTACTTAATACTCAAAGTGCATGGACCCACTTACCTTTCTTGAAGAAAACCTAATTTCTCTTCCTAGGTTGATAAAATCCTAGTCTCGTGCTTGGGGTTAAGAAACCCTAGTTATCATGTTAAACCAATTAACATTAATTGATAATGATATTCACCTTAGTTTTTAGGGTTTTATGGTTCTTAGATGAATTAGGGAAATTGGGGTCAAGATAGGCTTTTAAATCCATTATTATGTTGTTTTCTATATGAAAACCTTTCCGAAGAGTATTTGTTTAGATTTTTCTAGCATCAGACGAATTTATTATAAATTTTCAAAGCCTGAACAAATAAGAAAACTTAAAAAGCCACATATATCCTTTTATCCATTAATTGACTGCCTAGACCCACTGAGGTGGCACATCCACCAACATCATGGTGGCTCAAGTCCACCCAAATCTGGCACATGCTTGTGACAAACACACGACAAAATCCCTGAAGAGCCCTTGAAACTTAAATCATCTGATTGAAATAAGAGGGGCAAAAGAGGAAATCAGCGGTTTGGATTGTTCTTCCCAGATCAGCAAAGAGAAGGTGAGAATCTAAGATGTGAAACTCAATTTTTCTCCCCCACATTGTAAATCGATGTATTATATGCCTTATTTATATAACAACGAACCCAAAGAGGTACAAACATGGTCTTTTGGTGGAAAAAAACTCCAAACCCACCATCACCATAGCTACCAAGGAGCAACAAATTGGAAAAGATGCCAGAGTTAGTCAAGTCCTCACCTTTAGCCACATAGCAACCTGTCGAAGATTGAGGGAGACAACTGTGGTGAAGAACATTAAAAATGGGCCGAAAAAATGAAGAGCAATGATTTCTTGTCAAAAAAAGTAACAACAAAATCAAAAGAGGGAACTGTGAAGTACCTTTACTCAAGATGAATCGAAGACGGAAAAAGCTTTGGGAGGGTTCGATGAATCACAATGATGCTACAACATGGTTTGAGGTGCCTTTTGCTCTCACCTTAGACTACCACTAGGGTAGAGGGAGAGTTGGAGGTCAGAGATAGGGTTGTAGAGAAAATGATGGCAAAACGGGGACACCTATTGGTTTCTAGATGAATGGGGAATGTATTTGGGGGCCTACATATAGGTTTTGTCACCTGAGAAGGGTAGCATTACTTGCGGAGGATAAAATAGGGGAAACTAGGGGGTTCTTGTCAACCTGGGACTCTAGGGCACCAAACCCTATTGTGTAAGAGATGAGAAGGTTTGTGAAGAAGTGAGGATTGCGAGGGGGAGATTTATTTGCATTGGGAAAGCATGGAGAAAGAGATTGGGAAAATGGGATTACCTCATCACGTTTCCAGTTTGACTAGGACTCAGATGGGTGGGAGTGATGACCCGTGAGCCCTCAGATAGGTTCACGACCAGAGAGATTAAACCGATACCGTTAGATGAGATCCTTGAAAAAGAAAGAAAGCTTATGACACATCAAATGCGAGAATATGTGTGACAAGGATTAAAATCCATTAATATACAATATCAATTCATTTAATTCATACATCATTGATATTGGAGCCCTAAACTATATAGAAACTTTCCAAAATTGTTTTTAGGGATCAAACGAGGTCTGTTTGACTTGCACATTTTGACCATGGGTGTATTTTTGGGTCTAGAACATTATTAGATAGTTACTTTTCATTTTATGAGGGTGAACTAGTGATTGATTAACTTAATTGACATGTTGGTTTATTCAAATTAATGAATGAGTCTTCCAACTAGTTAATGACCAATAGAGCCCATCATCAAATCCTATCCTTAAATCAGTTTATATTAGTAGGGTCTCCTTTATATTTGAGTTTATTGTGGTATGTAGGAGAGAGAAGAGTGGTAACTATTTATATACATTGAATTCACTTATTCATAAAAGAGAAGTACATTTCATTCTCTCTCTCTATATTTTATTTTATATGAAGTATTCATTGTTTTGGTAAATTATTTCAAGGTCCATGGTAGTGAAATATTTTAGTGGTGAAGAAGAAAAAACAATTGTTAGTGAAACACTAATCTTACTTTAATGAAATTTTAGGATGCTACACACTCTCTATATTTTCTTGATATGTTCATTTTTTGATCCCAACATTCTTTCATGAGGATTGTAGATTTATATCGGTTCAAGTCCCTTGATGAAGCTTGCCATATAGGTTAACCATACCCACTTTATAATACTCTTTTGTGATCAATTAGTTCCTAGTAATTGTCTAGAGGTGCATAACCCTAAACAAGGAAAGATATACCATGCCTCCTCACTTCTGAAAACCCTAAAAGAGAAGAAAGTGTCCATGTAGTCCAAAAAACCCTAAGAGCCATAGGATCCACAAAATCCCTAAAACAAGTGAGTTTAATAAAAGCCATATTGGGAATAAAAGCACGAGAGTTATGCCATGTTACAAAGTTGAGGGGGATGCTCAGTGGTTGTATGCTGCACTCACAAATGCATATGTTGTGACCAATAGTGTTATGCAAAAGCTCAATAGATGGACCCATTTGACCTCAATGATGTTTGTTAAAGGTACATAACACCATGTAGCGGTACATAAATTTTGAAATTACTAATATTAATACATTTAGGTTGGACTATAAGGACCACCTTCTTATTACATGGACCTCTATTGGAGTGACCTTGAGAAGTAAAAGTCATACTCGTAACCATTTTTTCCAACCTAACCACCCTACCATGATTTGAATAGGAAATAGTAGTTAAATATACCCTTCTAGAGGTTTACATCAAAAGATAGGAAAGATGTTCAAAAATTGAAACCATGGTAGGTACCCAAATCATGAGATAAGGGAATGTTTACATGTCACATTATGATATTTACTGACTCCTATGCAATTTGTATTGAAAAACTATAACAACTTCAATGGTCACCTAGCGCATTGTGGATAACCTAGGAAGGGATTTGACAAAAAGTGAGGATTAGTTCATATTTCAACTTGTTTCTTGGTACTAAACCTAGATTATTTATCTCATGGTTTGATCTTAATCCTAGATTTAAGATAAAACTAGATGCTAAGTTTGAGGTGTGAGTTTAAAACATCCATTTTTATGAATGTTTTATGTCTCTTTTCCCAACATTTTAATGTTCATTCAACCACGTGGCACTGGATTATTACATATCTTCATTATATTTTGGCTTTGGCCATGATATTTCAATAATTTACCATGTGTAAGATAATTCATATAATTTTGGGTTCTTTCTAGGAAAAAATATACAAGAAATAGAGCCCATCAACTATCACAGAGATCCAGTGGTCGTACTGATAAGGTTGATGTAAAAAAACCCAAGGTCCAAGACACTTATACCTCCTTCAAGGTTTGATGCAACTTCATAGGACTACCTCATCTGAAAAGTAGATGGGCCCACTTTTATCAATTAGTGGGGCCTATGCAATTGCTTCAACTCACACCATAGCTTGAAACACCCACACCAAAAATTGAAGGATATTCATGAATAAATTCCAACATGCATTGGTTGAGATTAGGTCATGCATCACCCACATCTGGCTGGCCCTAGAACTTGATGCCCACATATTGAGCTCCATTAGGAGGCTTAAGAACCCATTTTAGGCTCCTAGGGAGGCCTCGATGACACATATTGACATGCTTGTAAATATATACCATCAATAAACACTCCCACATTGGCGTATCCATGAGTCGATGCTACCATATCAAGTCGTTGCCAAGCCCTAAGACCACCACATCAATCACCATAGGGAGGCTACATGATAGTAATAAAACTCACCTAAGGGCTCGATGCATGCACTTCAATATTAAAAATTCTCTTTTTCATATTATATAACCAACTGATGCACCACATCCACCCACATAGTAGATACCAAAGTGCATTTTCAATTGCTCATAGCTCATGACAAGACACCTCATATATGGGTACACGGGTCGGAGCCTCGTATCGCACACCCAAAGAAAAAAAGAAAACAAGGCCTCCATTGAGGGACATCCCATTATCCACCCAATAGTGCCTTGGCTATGCCAGAGTCCAAAAAGGAAGAAAATACTATCACGACCATCACTTTTCTTTATTATGACAACCCGCGTTGGGGATTGAATCAAGCGAGAGAAGGTCCATGAAGGAACCATCACCATTCCTTGGTCACACCATCACCATAAAGAGAGGAGGGATGTTTACAACATTTTCTTCTCTCTTTGCCTTTAATGATGCTTACTTCAAGAAGGAGGCTCAATTCAAGTGCATTAAGGGAGAACACCATTGCTAATTGGTAGATCTAAGAAGATCTACTTGTAATTCTCCATTTGTGTCCCTTAATTTTCTCTATTTTTCTCCCTTTCTCTTCCCCATTTTTTCCTTATGGGAATGGGGAAAAGTTGACAAAAATTCATACAGGTGTGAATCAATCCAGATTTGAGAGTAGAAACAAATTAGAAAAAATAGGGAGCCTATAAATTCTATTTTACTAGAGGAACTTAAGTAGAAAAAAGTCTTCTACTGGTATTTGTGAATCCTTTTTAGAGAACTTTATACCCTTCATGACTAACAAAAAGTAGATCACAAAATCAGAGAGGTAACATGTAGTAGATGAGATTTTTCAATTAGGATAGAGAGGAAATAATGGAATTTGAGCAACTTAAATAGGATCAAGAGGGTTTTGCAAAGGTAATGTAGGCATCATATATATACAAAAACATATAGGATAGATGTGAGGTTATATTTATATGAAACTAGAGAGGTATAGGTAGAGGAGTCTATAAGGATATAGGAGCTACAAGATACAAGGAAGTTTAGGGTATCCATGTACAAATTGAGGACATAAAAATATCGAAATCACAATAAAAAAGAAAGAGGACATGAGAGAGGAAAATGGATGCTAAAAGTTATTTCATTATGTAGGATTGAATGAGGAAACTCTCAGGAGAAAAAGGTGAAAAGGAAACTGTCAGATTAGCCCAAATCAATTGAAAGATATCAAAATCGAGAGAAACCATAGGATCAACAAACTAAACTTGGGAAAGTGATGCAAAAGAAAAGGTATGACTTCCATGCCTTTTTTTTGCAAATTCTTGGAGTTAATATCCAATTACAGGGGTGATACTAGGGTTCACATGTGAGGTAACATAGAATGAATTAAAGTATGCAACGTCACTCATGCAAATGGCTTTGAGAAATTGTGGGCAAGAGCTCCATGGGGATGATTATTCCAATTCCATTTGCTTCAAGCATCACTTCGTGAACTTATCAACTACTTTGTTTTGGTTTCTATTCATGTGGACAATTTTATTAACTGTGGTATGTCTCCATATTGAGCAGATTTCTTTTACTAGTAGTATGAATTTATAGGAGTGTTCTTGAGCTGGGTTATCCATTGTACTATGTTCTTGGAATATGAGAATATGTTGATAGGTCAGACAATTATATTTCTCATTGAGTACCTAAATTTGTAAAGGCTTTCTTGTAGTTCCCCTAACATTTGATCGGTTCCTCTCATGGTTCGACATCTTCCTCCTTATCATAATCTCAAGCTATTCATAAATATTAATCTTGGGGATTTTAATTTATCTCTCGTGTTGATATCCATATGTATGTGAATCACCAGACTACTGGGTGAAAGGATGTAGGCTGAAAGGCTCAGGAAGTTGCATTTCTAGTGGTTCATTTAGAAGGAAAGAGGATATTGAAGAAGATTCCTCTTGACATCTTTCCATTGTGCTATAACTTTTGTTTTTTTGAAAATCCCTGAGTTCCTGTTCTTCCAGTTTAGCCAACAAGTAGTTGAATAGATGGTAGGCTAACCAAGTACGTCCTTCAATGATTTTAGGTGGTAACCTATCCAGTCAACATTGGATTCTCCTTTAAAGAACCTGGAAGCCGTGTTGGGTAGTAGTTTGAGCAATAGTTCTTTGGCTTCCTTACAATATGTCATGGCATGCAAGAAAGTTTCTTCGTAAGTATGACATCTAGGACATGTATTCTCCTAGGTGAATTGTCTTTAAAAACAATGTTGTTGGTAAGGAGCCTATTTCTATAGGTGAGCCACAAGTGGAATTTTATCCTGTGTGGAAGTTGATTTAACCAATTTCCCTTATAGTGTCCCAAGTCATCTATATGAGAAATGTTATGGACAATTTTATATACTGAGTTGACGACAATGTCATTTGTAGTAGGTTTCCAGATAATGGTATCATAGTCATAATCATGTTTTAGGGTTGGCATGTTGGTAATACCCTTGATTGTAATGTTAGTGAACTAATGTTTGAGGAAATCAATGTCCCATGAACCATTGTCCGTGACCATTGGGTTGATAGTTAGGTCTTGGATTTCCTTTGGTATGAATAGGCTGGTTTTTACTGTAGGTATTTAACCTTCTCCTACCCATGCTTCTTAACAAAACATGGTGTTGGTTCCTGATATCAAAATGTTTTTGGAATTCATAAGGATTAAGGAATTGACTTCTTAATAGCTCTCCAAGTTTGTGAGCCCATGTCTCTAGTGACTTCATTTGTGTTGTATTTTGATTTCATGAGGGTTATCCAAGTCTTTGGGTAGTTCTATATGAAATCCCATGCAAGTTTCATCATAAATGCAGTGTTGAACTCCTTGGTATTCTTAAGTCCCAATCCACCTTGGTTTAGTGGTTTTGTGAGATGCTTTAAGGCACTAGGTTGTTTTTCCATCTTGAGTTTCTTCCATTCCAAATGAAGTTTCTTATGATTTGGTCTATTTTGTCACAAGTTGATTAAGGTAGTAAAGCTGTTTGCATTAGGTAACATGCCTTTGGTAGAAACATTGACTTTTCTAGTGTCACCCTACGTGTTAGAGTCAGGATTATGTTTTTCCAGTTGTTCATTTGCTGCTGATATGTTTAGTGAGATACATGAAATGTTCTTTACCTTTCCATTTGTGAATCTTAGGGACTCCAAGGTGTCTTCCTAGGTTGGATGTTTCCTAAAAATTGAGCTTTTAATAGAAATGGTGTCTTGGAGTAGATAGAGTTTTTATAGGAAAGAGGACATGATTTTTTGTGAGATAGAAATTGGCTTGAAGCTAAGATAAATGGCTGAAGACATTTAAGCATAGTAGTTGCTTGTGTGATAGAAGCTTCACCGTATAGGATTAACTCATATATAAAGATAACATTTGATAAATGTAGTTTACTTCTAGTTAGGGTAATGGGCTTCCAGTGGCCTTTGTTCATTTCATCTTCGATGAGCTGGCTGAATCTATCTAAAGAGAGGACAAATATATAAGGAGATAATGGATCTCCTTGTTTCACACAATAGGATAGTTTAAATGACCCAATGATGTCTCCATTCAACATGACAAAGGTGTGGCCCAAACTGATAATGTGCATTATGATACTCATGATCAAGTGATCTATGGTTGTTCTAAGAAGGGTGTTCTTGATAAATGCCTAGCTCATTTTATCAAAAGCCTTAATCAGATTCTGTTTGAGAACCATGGAGTACTGACTATGTATTTTAGATTCCATTGAGTAAATAATTTCTTAAACAAGTGCTATATTGCCACTAGTTCTCCTGCCCAAAACAAAACTTGATTGTAGTGGGGAGATCCACTCCTTTAGGAAGGGTTTGTGCGATTTGTGATTATCTTTGATAGGAGTTCTGTACATACATTACTGAGTGATACGGTGCAAAGATGGGGGCAGACCTCAGGAGTGTTAACCGTTGGTATAAGGATGAGTGTCATTTTAGCTATTTTGATTCAAAGGGTGTGCCTCTAAAAGGAGTATTGATGAAGTTGAAGACTTGATCTTTTAACTGTATCCCAATTTTTTTTGTGGAAAGGTCGCATCAACCCCATCTAGGCCAGGTGCCTTCAAAGGGGCCGTAGAGAGGAGATTGTTTCTTATCTCTAATTCTTGAGGAATGCTTGACATGATGTTGATTTCATTATCTTGAAGGTTTTTGAAGTGGCCGATGAATGATGAGCTGGAGAATGTTCTTGTTAATGGATCTAACTCCTGGTAGACCATAGCTTGAAGTACCCCATAGATGTGTCTAGGCAAAGAAGCATAGAACAAGTTGTTTGAGTTGTGTCTCATCTTTTACACATGTGCCATGGTTGTTGTTGAGTTATGATTTCGTTGTGTCACTTTCAAGTTTTGATTATAAAATGAAAACATTTTGTGTTGTTGTCTCCTTGTTTCACCCAGTCACATCTAGAGTTTTGTTGCCAATCCATCTCCTCTCTTCTAAGTATAACATCAAATTTATTCAGTAACTCTAAAACTTTGTTGCTATACTTATCATCATGGAATAAAGGGCATTGTAGTTGAAGACGTCTGATTTTGTTGAGGTAGTAGTCTTTTGCTTTTATTTCTTGGTTCCTTATTGATTGTTCCCATGGCATTGCAACTTTTAGAAAGTTAGAGGCTGCTTGGTGGAAGGGAAGGTTTTGATTCCAGTACTTTTGGGGAAAAGTCTTGAAGTTTGGCATTTGCTTCCCATCATGTCAATGTGTTAGGGTGAAATATTGAGTTGTTGTGTGTGACGGATTTAGTGATGAGGAGGGGTGCGTGGTCTGAATGTATTCTTTCAAGGACATGAATAGAGTTTGATGAGGATGATAATATCCATTATTGATTGTCGATGTTTCTAACTAGGCATTCATTCAATAAGTCTGTATGAAAGGTTATTATCACCCCATTTTCACCTTGGTATTGAAGATTATATTTATCAATAGCCTCGATGATTTCTCTTCTGTTAGAAGCATTAAAAGTATCACTGCCATATTTCTCAAATGGATACATAACAAAGTCCAAGGAGTGGTGATTGTTTGAGCAATGTTTTGAAGGCAGTTCCACATGAGATGTCTACCTGTCTTGGTGGTGCTTTCGTAGACAAAGATGTATAGGTGTGAATGGTCTAGTCTGTAGTGGACAAACTATTTATGAGAGATTAAGATTTCAAGATGAATGCTGTTATTCTAGAGAACCCAAGTTCCTCCCGAGTACCACATAGCTTCCACTCTGTGCAAATGAGGAAATCCTAAATTCTTGATTATAGAGGTGGATTTATGACTGTTGCATCGAGGTTCATATAGATACAAAATGTAGACCTTGTATTTATTTACCATGTCTTTCACTATGTTCTCAATATTGTTGTCACAGATACCCTAGACATTTTAGGTCATGATCTTCATTGGGTAGAATTCACCAGGGTAGAGGTGTCCATTGCATGTGTTTCTTCGTTGAGGTCTTGCAAGTGAGATTTTTTCCCTTTTTGAGTGGATGACTTTCTTCCCTCCCTTGTTTTTATAACCTTCCTATTACAAAGGTGGATGCCAAATGAGTTGTTGGTTCTACTTCATAGGTGTTGTCTTCAATGTTCCAAGTTCCGAGGTTACATACAAATGTTAGAAGAGGTTCAATGTTCATTTCCCTACCTATTTAGACTACATATCTAGAGATATTTACTCCTATTTGATCTAGATTTGTTTGATCTGTGTTCATATTTTCAATGGTAGGGATCTAAGTGGAATCATGAGTCCATCAATGGCTGTTTCTCCAAGTTGTTTCTATGGTTTTCTTCGATTGAGCCAAAGTCTTATTGTTTTTCTTTTGGGTGCTCTAGTCAATTCCAACATTCACTCTTTTGGTCACATTATCAACTTCAATTAACTCATGTGTATTTTTTATTTTTCCTACTATTCTAAACTGTGGAATCTATTAATATTTGGTAGGTTCTTGAATGAGGGACCTTCTCTATTGTTCTTTTTTGGTTTACATTGGATAGGTTGTGCGTGAATGGAGTTTGAGAATCCTTCTTTTCTTTTTGGTTATTCTGGGATGATGGATCCTATGTTTATGCATGCTTGTCTGGATGCATTCTCCTTAGCTATGCACCTTGGGAAATCCTTCTCATGATGTGTTGCTCATCCAAAATGTAACTAGATGATTGGGATGTTCTCATACTCGATTATGTATCAGGATTCAGGGATAATGACTAGAGAAACCGGGGGATTGTTCATGTCTAGTTTCTCTACAATGCGAGCAAATCTACACCTTTATTGAAGTTTAATGTGCATTTCTACTTTTATTATTTTTTCTATTTTGTATCTAATTTCTTTTAGAAGTGTTCCCTAGTATAGGTGTATGGGGAGGTTTGATATCTGATCTGAGCTGCTAATATCATGGGTAGAACTCTATCTGGAGAGAAGGTTGGGAATCATCATTGGACCATTAGGTAGGAGATGAAGATTGGCCATGGGCCATTTGATAGAGCATGGATATAGTCCTCCTCTATCTACAGTTGGACAATGAAATAGTCATTTGCAATGTCAATTAGGTTAATCCTCAAACAAGTTTCAATAAGTTGTTGATCTTGTCTCAGAGTGTTAAATAGCCTATTTCCCTTGATAGCAGTTTAACTATGACCGTATATTGCCATAGTTCTAAGATTTCATCCCATGCTTCCTTGTGTAGATTGAATTTCAGATAACCTTGGTTAATGAATATTAGGATATCTTCTGGCTACAGGGAGACTTCACAATTTTCTACATCAATTTGATAAAACCATGAATGTTATCTTCAATTCTCCACACTATCTAATCTCTGTATGAGATTTTTGATGCTTGTTGATGACTAGTATTCACTATCGGAGTTGGTGATGCTCACACTATTGTTAAGGATTGGAAACTAGATGTTTCTTGAGGTGGATTGATCAATTTCCATTTCACCTAATGTTGTGGCATGACTATTTTGTTGGTTTTGGGACTGTTTTCTTGGTGGTGAGCATTTTAGATGCACGCTCGTTGATCCCAGGGGGATTGAGTTGTCTATCTAGGAGGGATTGCCCTCATCTTCTTTGATCTGGGCATTGGAATTAGTTTGGTGGCTTCCGTCGGGATCCCTAGAGCCTCTTAGGGTTTCCATGTGGTACTTCCATGTCTATTATCATAATCAATATCTATTACTAGTATTTTGGTATTTAGTTTGTAATGGTATCATCTTGTCCTCATGCAGTTTTATTTAGACCTATCCCTACAATAAACTCTATTTCACTCATGGTTCCATTATATATATGTATATATATTCTAGACTAGGTACAACTAGCACTCATGTAACATATCGAATTTTAATTTTTGAGCTATTATACATAATCTTGTAAAATTGAAAATCTGTTTTTCTAAATTTCCATTCATGTCTTCACTTCATTGAATTGTCTTGATATTTAAAAACCAAAATGCAATTTTACTTCATTTTGATTCATTCGTTCCATGCGGGGCCCTCAATTGCATAGTTGAACTCAATTATAAACTCTTGGCATTGGAATCACACAAACATACAATTTATCAAGAAAATGAATTGTATATACATTTTGAGATCATAAATGATGGAGTTAGTATTCTTATAAATTATATTAATGCAAGTTGAAGGCATAGTCAAATTTTCATGCCAAAATCATTTATAACTTGTGATTTATAAAATAGTGGAAAATAGGTGATTAAGATGCAATTAAAGTCCTAATAAAAATTTAGGTCAAACCCGACTCTAACGCATCCACTTAATGTGAATACTTGCTACCGCGATGACAATTTCCTTGGATGCAACTCTGGAGAAGTAACACCTCTCCCTCACAACCGCCTCTTCAATTTCATGTATCTAACCTATAGTCATTATAACATAAATTAATGCTAGCTTAACGTCTCCCCCTACCATTAACAGTCCCCAATGACTAAGAGAGGGACATTGGACTTTATTACATAACTCATGACTCCATCCCCCTCCTTGTTTCTGTTGTGCCTAACAACTGTCGACATCCTACATCTTTTAGGTCAACCTCCATGAAAGCCTATGACCTACAACTTTAATCTCCCATCTGACTGCCTCCCCTAGCTATACAATTTTGACTGCCCAAACCACCGATGACCAACACCGACATCAAAACCCCGTCACCACATCACCAAGTCATCAACCATCTCAAATCCCTTTAACCCCACCCACAACCTCAGAACCCTAGTGTCACGTGAAGAAGATGACGCTATGGGTCAGTAGATCTTGGCTAGGGCAAGATGCTAGACACCTCCTAGTCGACTCAACTCACCTATTTGAATATCCCATAAGCTATGAGCAAACACGATCCCTCCTCCTTCCAACCTCGAGACCACCGATGTCCTCTACAAATCGCCAGGAAACCCTGCCAATGCCCTATCTTCCTCACGATCTCAGTGACACTTCAGACCCCTCAAACCTCAGTTTTGATCCTCTGATCCATGAGAAACCATCATCTATCCTGCAACCTCGACTGTTGGAGCTGTGTCCTCCAATCCTGACCACCGTTCTCTTGCCACTACCACTCCACCATGGTTCCCCCAATTCTGATCAGGCCTGCTCACTGATCCCTCCCAAACTCCCAGTGACAATGGATGAGGAGAAAGACAACACTTCCTTCCCCCATGGATCAACCTCAACAACCACCTACTGCCATGCCTTCTCTTCCCTTCAACCTTCTATGTTGGCAAGCGTAGGATGCAACCAACATCCGCAAACTATAGCAACCACCATCACCACCAGTCACCACGATAGCAACACCACCTCCGCCTCTACCCCAACTATGATGACAAACTCAGAAGGAGCCACAACCAAGTTGGTGCACTGAGACACGACCATCTTGGAACATGAAGAGCTACCTAACCCCTCACCCTAGTTCCTAGTTCATTCTATTCACAATTAACTACAAACATGGGTAAATGGGTTGAATCTAGTAAATCATCATACAACATACCATGCCATATACTCAAAATAATCATAACACATATTCTTTTTAACACAGTAGTATATGTCAATTTCACTAGACGATATTATACAAGTCATTAGATCCATGCCTAAGAAATATATGTCGTGACCCCTCTCCTATTTATAACAAAACAACTACCTAAGTTTGAATACAAATGAATACATATGACCATAAACAAGATATACAAAGTGAATAATGAAGTTCTAAAACACGAGTCAAGACTTAGGAGAAACCCTCCAATGATGTAATCTATTATCATAAGTTAAATTTCTCAAACAATGGACCTTAATTGAAGTAGTTTTCTACAACTATGCGATCATTGTAAACCCTAGCAATATGAAAACACACCATAGTAAAAAATTATTTTCTTTCATATAAATGTGTACCATTAAAAGTGATGTACATATATGGCATATATTAGTACATCATATAACATGGATACAAAGGGGCTATGTAATATATGAATCTATAAATTATACATATCATGAACATTAGGGATGATTAGAATGTCATATGTAACTAGAGGTAGAAAGGTGACTACTAATGGGAATGAACATAAAAATTTTGACGAATTATTACAACAATAAAAAATTATTATTTTATCTAAGGGGAAAAATGGTAATTTCACCTAATTAGAACCTAGAAAGTGATTTCCAAGCCAAAAGTAACCCTAGAACATTGTCTTTTTCTAGATTCATGATAAAATGGCATCTTGATCCTTTCATACACCTTTATTGGGAAATACTTGATTTGGGTTAGGTACTAAATTCTCTATTCTTTTATTGAACTATTTGCCTCCCTTTTGAGTTTCATATATATAATTTTGCAAGGTGATGAACACATGTTATTTTTATCCTTTCCCTTTTGTTGAAGTTCACCATGTCTAACTTGAATGTCGAACATTATTGAGAAATTGGAAGTATTGATTGATTTTGATATTGGAAATTTTTTTCAAAATATTGGCTAAGAGCTTTGGCTCACTAGATTTGATGGGTCACGACCCCCAACCCTGCACAGTGGATAATGGACAATTAGAGGTCCCCCAATACTGGTTACCCCCACAAACAAAGCGTCATTCTCTCATAGAGGGGGAACACTAGGCACCTAGCCACTGGCAAAGACAAAATATTAGATTGATTGTGCCAATAGATAAATATTTGCATTTTTAATAATTGGATATCTTAATATTAGTTTTGAGAAAAATTGTTCTAATTTGAAATCTTGATATTAGTATGAGAATCTCTTTATTGTTTTCTAGTTACCACTTTGAATTATTACACCTTTTTGAAATTAGCATGGTAGCTAGACTATTCTTTTGTTAATACCATAGTCCACCAAGCAATCTAACCAATATTTGATCTCATTATTAATTATTTTAAATAGCTCAATAATTGAATTTAGTACCAGCCTAGCTCACCTTTATTTTCCCTTCAATGGGGTTCATGTGTGGTTTTGTTCCTTTGGGAACTCATGGACAGGTGAGAAGAGACGTGCAAGTGTTATCCTCTGTTGAAGACTAGATAGGAGTCAATTCTTATTTTTAATCCTGTAATATTATGTTTAAAATCTCCCAAAACTTTGATGTAAAAGCATGATTATTATAAATATTGTTTATAATTCTGATATTATTTTGTAAATATTCGACAATAAAGATTGAGTATTTACAACAACACCATTACACATTCTATTTATTTTAATTATAAATTTTTCATATGCCTCACTAACTTAAATATTTTGTATCTAGTTTGAGACATTATGTGACTTATTAGTTGAATGGGGAAAGTTAATGAGGGTAGTGAAACATTAATATATTTTCCCACAATTATTGACCATTATATGAAACTTATGGTGATATGTCATCTATTATTAAATAAGTCCCTAATTATATCTTACCACTATATTTATGTGCTCATGTATAGTATGTTACAAGCTTTGGGTGAACTATTTGAAAGTCGATTGGAAATCATCCATTCAAATCAGTCATTAAAGGACTACTTTACTTACTAATGTTAACATCCTATTAAGTTCAAGGGTGTAACCTAAACCTTGTTTGAGAGTTCATTGATGAGTTATGTCCAAAAGAATCTCATTCTTAGAATTAGGGCTTCCAAGGTTAGGGAGTTAGGCTTTAGTAATTTATAGTATGTACAGAATTTGATTAAGGTATGTATATGATTCAAATAGTGTGGGTAAAATGTAACTAAAAGAGTTTGAAAGAGAATTAGAATAGATTGTGAGTTGATAATGATTCACTAACTGCGGTAGATGGGATGATTCAAATAGGATTCCCATGATTATTTAGTCAGGATTCTCAAGAACATTCAATTCTAGTGAATCTATGGATTCAAATAAATTTCACAAGGATTTAGACAACTGTACACTAGGATTCAAATAGGCTAATAAAAATATTAAAGTAAAGTGTGTGTGAATAATGATTCATTAAGTGTGATAGGGTAGAATGGATCAAGAATCGGTACTTAGGTGTGAACTACATTTAGAATAGATCATGCATAGGGATTCAAACATAGTATGCAAAGGGGTTGGATAGTGTTGACACCCCATTTTTAGAAATTCATGATTAATGCTAAATCCATGGCTAATTATGGTGTCCATTCCACATATTTCACACATTTTATGATCCTATCAAATTTACTATTAGTTTTCTACATTTTTGACCTATTTAATCCATTCATTTAACCCTCTTTTACTCAGTCTGGTGCTTTCAGTATAGAAATATTATTTTTAGACTAAAAGTGTAATTTTCTCAATTCAACCTTTTACAATTATTTTTATTTTCCTAGTGGAGTTACTCCACACAAAATATTCATTTTTATTCCCCCCAAATATTCAATTATTTTTCCTGATAAATCCCAAGGATAATCCTGAATTATCTCTCTCTCCTTGCAGTTTTCCATGATTCTCTAAAAAAATAAAAATTACTTAAAAAATGGGAAATAGGCTGAATCGTGCCTGAGCCACCTAATAGAATGGGGCGATCAGTTAGTGACATGTGGTGGATCTCCTTGATGTGCATAGCACCTTGCATGGTGCATCAGGGTGATGCACCACCTTTTCTAGAAGGTCCTATCCAAAAATATGAACCCTAATATCACCTTATAAATACGAACCATATATATCATATTTCGGGCTACTTTCAAGCCTCCTAAAGCCATAGGATATAACTACCTCCCTCTTTAAACTTTTACAATATTCCTGATTAGAGGATCCTTTCTCTAACACCACCTACTCCTGAATCTCTATAAGGCCGTAAAAGCTAATTTAACCATGCTCCTAACTACTTTAACTGCTCAACTTATACTATTGAGTTTTTGGGAAGGAGGTGCAATATACTCCTTATAATCTTCCTTTTATATGCTATCCATAGGATCCATCACAACCATACAACACTAGTGAATAAAACACATTAGAAGAGATACATGTGATACCTTTGCACACATTATTTATCCAACAACTAGACATGTCTTATTTCAGTGAAGAACATGATTTTACAGATCTAGATTCGGAATGACCACCAAGAAATTGGATGGATAAAAAGAAGAAGATCTTAATTGTACACCAAGTCCAACTTATTTTCGTATTTTAGAATGTGTTCTACAAGATTCCACACATAAGCCTCCACCTTTACTTCATGCACATGGATGAGATATAACGTGGTGTACCACCTTGGCCACCATTCAAAGAGGAACATGAGTTCTCGATGTCCTAGGAATCCTACAACTCCCTTTCTTCTCCTATCTTGGGTAGCAATCCTTAAGGTTTCTTCATCTCTCTAAGAAGGAAGTTTGGCAACCGACTTGGATCACAATTTTTTTTAAAAGATATATCTCACCCTATGGGGGATGCCCCCTTTAAAAAGGAGATTCATGGGATTTGAGAAATGTAATTGAAATCCCTTTCCTAATAGCAATTCCAAAAACAATTCAAATATGAGAAACTCAAATTGGATTTTAATTGCTTGATCATGTTTTGTGATCTCCTGATCATATACCCTGATCACCGAATCACATTATCAGATCGATTGATCATGACAGTCTAGATCTTCATCTAACTTGCTTTCCAATTTTAGATTTTCCCTATAACATTGTAATCTTCTGATCAGGTTGCTTGATTGGCCAATCACATGTCCCTAGTGGATATCATAATCAGGCAATTGCCAATAAATTCATCTATTGATGCAATCATTATGATCAGTTGATCAGACATTCTGGTCACCCAGTCATACAGTAAATCAAGATGTATATGTTTCATAACTATTCTAATAATATATTTGATTGTGAGCTTTAGTTCCCTTATGTATCCTTGTGCGTGTGACCTAGTAGGTTCCTTATTTTTGGTAGTAATGTTTAAAACAACACAAGAAGTCTAACCACACATCATTTCCACCAAAGTAAAAATAATGATTTAGAGAACAACTACAATATGTATAGTGATCAGTGTTTCCATGACCGTATAAACCATTTGTGATAGATATCCACATTGAAACTGAGGCAAGGAATTTCATCCTCTTAATGTTCGATCTATGATCCTTGAACTAGAGAAGCTATTTGAGATAATATGATCTCAATATTGTATAATGACTCACACGAACATGGCCATGCATTTCATAATATCATATATCAAGTGACTAGGGATGTCACTCTAAACAAGGGACAAATTCCATCTAGATTACTCAAAGTATGCCCCATGTGTTACAATGATCCGACCACCACCTTTTTGGAAACTCATATTTCAGTAGGTTGTGCTAGTTTCAAAGTATTTTTTTTTGAGGTTAAGGACTGGTCCTGTATTCAACTAATCACCAGAATCATACAAGACCAGCAGAGAGATGGAAGGAGGTACCATTTCTCCAGACTGTTCATAGTCGTTGTCATCAACCAGGGCCCATTTGGCCATAGCGTGAGCAACTTTATTACAGCTCCTGGGAGCAAAAACAAAAGAAATAGAAGCAAAAGACATAGCTAAGCTACGTATATCATCTACAATAAGACCCAGATGATCCATGCGTCGCGTCGATCCAATGAGTTCCAGGTGTAGGACTTGAGAATCCGTCTCACAGATCAGGTCCGTGCACCCCATCCCCACTGCACGCTGCAAACAGAAAAGAAGAGCGAGAGCTTCTCCCATCTCCACCGCCACGGTTGCTTCCCGCCGCAGCATGAAGGATTTGACCACCCTCCCCGAGTGGTCGCACAACACACCTCCAAGCCCAATGAAGCCATGAGGACCCGTAGCGACGTCAGTATTCAGTTTCAGTCTCTCACGGGGCGGTCTCCTCCAGCGCTGCAGCTGCGGCTGCTCACGTGCCGCCGCGCCGGTGGCGATCGCCGCCATGGTGTCCTTATACTCGCCGATGATGCATGTATACCTGCTGATGATGGCCCTCTTCTCCATGATCTCCTGGTCAAAGACCCGCTTATTCCTCCAGTGCCACATCCCCCACCACACACCGACTGCCATCTCGAGCTCCTCCCCGGAAAGGTTATCCGTAAGGAACTGAAGCCGGTCAGCTAGCTGACGGTTTCTTGACTGTAGTATCTTCTCCTTCAGTGGGTGGTCACTCCAAAACTGCCGCACCTCTGGGCACTCGAACAACAGATGATCAATGGTCTCTTTCTCTGTGTGACATATTGGACAAAGAAAATCCACATTGCAATGGCGATCATAGAGCCTACCCATCGTGGCCATACTGCATGTACAAACCTGCCATAGAAAATGCGCGATACGCGGAGGCCACTGTGTCTTCCATATCCATCTCCATATCGGATCACTCTGCTCCCTACGGCTCCGTAGATACTCCTCACTGCCTAGATGACCCAACCAGTAGGTTGAGCGGTTCGTGAAGTCACCCCTCAGCCTCGGCCACCAGAAGGGCGTGTCGGGTGGTCTCCTCGAGCTGAGCGGTGTGGAAGCTATGGCATCTGCGGCAGCACGCGGAAAAATAGACCGGATCTCCTCCTCCTTCCAAACGCAGCTGTCCCGATCAAGAAGATCGCTGACCCGTAATGACGGGTATGCCACCTGTACCTCCGGACAGAAATCACCCAACGTGCCTTGTAGGTTCATCACCCATCTGCTTTTCCATAGGTCTACTAGTTCTCCGTCACCCACCCACCATTTCACCCCTTCACAAACCAATGCCTTCGCTCCCCACAAACTTCTCCATGTGTAGCTCGGGTTGTATCCTCTATGCGCTTCCAAAATGGATGAACGTGGATAATATCTTGCTTTGAGAACCTGTGATACTAGAGAAGTCGGCTTTACAAGTAACCTCCATACTTGTTTTGCAAGAAGAGCCTGATTGAAGCTATGTAGGTCTCTAAAACCCATACCGCCTGCTTTTTTTGGTTTGCATAGTCGTTCCCAACATTGCCAAGCTATCTTCCTCTCGTTACCTTTTGCTCCCCACCAAAAATTGGCTACACAACTGTGGATCTCTTGAATAAGCGTCGAAGGAAGCTGGAACACACTCATAATAAATGACGGAATGGCCTGTGCGATAGATTTAATGAGAACCTCTTTCCCCGGCTTAGATAGAAATTTTTCCTTCCATCCCTGCAACTTCTTCCAGACTCGCTCCTTTATAAAGCTGAAAACTAGGCGCTTTGACCTTCCAATAGCAGTAGGAAGACCCAAGTACTTTGCATGCTTGTCCACTTCTCTCACATTGAGAATTTCCTGCAAACTTTGACGAACCTCCGTAATAACTCCTTTACTAGAAACAACCTCTGTCTTGTCATAGTTGATTTTCTGGCCCGATGCTTGTTCATATTGGCTAATAATATTAGCTATGGTCAAGCATTCATTCTGAGTTTCTCTAGTGAAGAGGATATTGTCATCTGCAAAGAACAAGTGTGAAATACGTGGAGCAAGGCGGCACACACTAAGCCCGTGCACGCTCTTGCTGTCAGAAGCATGAATAATAGCTGTAGAAAAAGCTTCAGCACATAAGATAAAGAGATAGGGGGAGAGTGGGTCACCCTGTCGCAGGCCGTGGGAAGGCTTCATCTCCGAAGATCGGTCCCCATTGATGGCAAAGGAATGACTAATCGAGGAAACACAATCCAGAACACGACGTCGCCACAAGGAAGAGAAGCCCATCTTGAACATAACATAATCGAGAAAACTCCATTCGACCCTATCATATGCTTTCGACATATCCAGTTTAATCGCCATACTCCCCTTCTTCCTATTGGCTCCTTTTTTCATTTTGTGAAACAGCTCATAAGCGATGAGGGCGTTATCTATAATCATCCTGCCGGGAATAAAAGCACTCTGATTTTGTGATACAATCCTGTCCATCATAGGCTTCAGCCTATTTGCCATGACCTTTGTGACGATCTTGTACACCACATTACACAAACTTATCAGTCTATATTCAGCCATATCCTTCGGATGTTCCACCTTTGGTATAAGCACAACAAGAGTCGAATTCACCTCATCAATAGAAACTTCACCTTTCCACCACCCTTTAATGTAATTTGATACATCCTTCCCGACAATATTCTAGAATTTTTGAAAAAACATCGCTTTCATACCATCAGGACCCGGGGCTTTGTTTGGATGCATTTGCTGTAAAGCTGCAAGGATTTCTTCATCAACTATATCTTTCTCAAGCAAGACATTCATATCATTAGAAACCTGTCTAGTGATACCAATGGTAGCTTCCTCAAAACCCGAGGGATTGCTGGTTTTAAAGAGTTTGTCAAAGAAATTAAGAATGACCGCAGTGATATCTTTCTCCTCGGTGCACCACTTCCCCTCATCATCTTTGAGGCCCGCTATATGATTCCTCCTTTTCCTATGAGATGCCTTAAGATGGAAATATTTGGTATTCTTGTCCCCACCCTTCATTTCATTAACTCTAGCACGAGCACACCAGTAGTCATCCTTTAATCTATGCCAGTATTCTAGTTTCTTTGAGAGATCTTCACATCTTTTTAGAACTGCATTATCAGGAGCCTTTGCTTGTTCTTTTTTCAGTGAGTCTTCTGTCTCTTTTATCATTTTCTTCATATGTCCGAATTTTTTCTCTGCCCATTCTTCAAGTTTCAAACCACACCCTGTGATTTTTGCTTGTATACCAGCCCCCATCCCTTGCACCCAGGAATCTTCTACAATCTGCCCACATTCAGGGTCCTGCAGCCAAAACGGCTCAAAACGAAAATATCTTTCCTTCTTCTTGTCCTGCTCACATCGTTTGTCAAAAGAGATGATGATCGGTGAATGGTCAAATTTATATCTCGGTAAATGGAGAATTTTGCAATAACTGAACATCTGTCTCCACTCAAACGTAGCCAGTGCCCTATCCAGTCTTTCTCGAACCAGCGTCTCCATAGTAAGCCCCCTTTCCCAGGTGAAGGGGCTGCCTGAAAAACCAAGATCAAGGAGATCACAGTCATCAATGGCGTCACGGAAATCCTAAAGCCACCTCTCAGCTCTAGGTGGGCCCCCAAGCTTCTCATCGTTCGATGTAATTTCATTAAAATCGCCAAAGAAAATAACCGGAAGAGTGCTCTGTGCTTTCAATTCCCTCATCAAATGCTAGTTTCAAAGTACATAGAACAACAATGACTTCAATTCTAAGGATCACAATCACTACTGTCACATTGAGTTATTTCTCTGACATGTCATTACATGACTTCCATGTGTCAATCTCAAGGTGGTTCTATCCCGCACAAATTTTTCTCTAACAAGTACCTGTGCATCTGAGTTGATATCCAATATTATGACTAAAGAGACATAGTCATCACTCACTATACATGGTAGTCTTGTGTATTATTGTTGTGTTATAGTATCTACATTAATAATGACTAGGGGAATAACAAGAATAACAACTCTTATTATACATATGATCTCAAGTTTAGGTCCTTATCCTAAACCATATGTCATCCACTTAAACATTTGTAGGATAGTTTTAGGTTTATTCATTATCTCATCACTTAAACAAACATAATAATTGAAATTTCCTATATTAATAATAAAATGAATTGCAAAATATCCCTTTTATAATTATCACATGATGGTTATCAAGGCATATAACCAACATATTTGGCCAAGATTACTCAGATTCCCCTCCATGATAGCTGGATTGTGGTATTGAAGAAGTCAAGTTGGGCTGCTAAGCTAAGGAGTCTCCTAGGCATGAAGAAGTCCTAAGCCTCTTGATGGTTGCTCCATTCAGATGCCTCCTATGTGGTAGTTGTTTAAGAGGAAGTGTGATGTAGTGTTGGTTCTCCCGACATGCTCTATTTGTGCGCATACACCTTGATTATCCTGGTGGAACTAGACATATCAAACTGGGTCAAAATCTAGGGGCACCCACGGTTCAATCTATTTAAGTTGGGTTTGGGTGGAGAAATTCGCCACCTGCTAAAAATCACCCAAACCCATACCCCCCATTTATTTTAATGGGTTTCATGGGTGATCCACAGGCACCTGCGAGTGACCCAATTAATTGAAGCAACTATATTTATATACATGATATAAACATACACCTATTAAAAGATGTTGCTTGTTTCATACAAGTTAACTCTTTACCATTATCAACAACAATTGTATTCTCTTCATTTTGTATTTGCAATAGCAATAAAAAATACTTGTAATATTAGGAATGTCTTATGTTACATGAAAAAATTATGTATTGTTTTTTTTGTGATATTTATATATGAAAACTACATTGGTTTTCCAAATGTATATCGAATACAACAGCTAGCTTCTACTTCTCACTATGTTTGCATAAACATATATCGACAACTAATTGAATAGTTTGACATCAAGTATAGTAGTTGGTTGGTTCTTTTGCACTATATTTGACATAAAAATAGATAGTTACAAGTTGTTTCAAATGTTCTTCTTAGTGTTAAGGAAAACAACTAGTAACTAATTGTTGACTGCACACAATTTATATGGGCACCCACTGGCAACCCGCAACCCGCTGGGTCGGGTTTGGGTGTGCTTTTCTTCCACCCATTTAGAGGTGTATCTTTTTTACCCACACCTGCCAGACCTGCACCTGCAACGACCCAACCCAAACCCAAACCACCCACCCATTTGATAGGTCTAGGTGGAACTATTCTTCAGAGAGGCTGTTGGGTGAGTGATGGTTGCTACTTCTAGCATTGTTACAACATTTTAAAGGAAGGAGATCATCATTTGTTTGATAATGGCTGAATTGTATGAATTCTTGGACGAGGCACAACTGATCTATAGGATTAGGAGACCCTTCAAGGTCTTGTAGATTTAGTTTGGAATGTGCATCAAATCTTCAAGATTAATGAAGTATTTAAATTCTCACTACATTGTGAAAAAGGAGTTCTTATCAAAGCATATTTGGGTCAGGGAGCCTCTTCAACTGTGTGGCGATATGGTTGGTGGCATGTGGATCTAAGATCTATGGAAGTGCCTTGGGGATGGATGGTGTTTTATATCAATAATTTAGAGTGTGGAGTTTTGATGCCTAGTTTTGAGTGGTTGAGATCCTGCCAGGTTTAGAGAGTTGTGTTGCCTACTACTCCATGTTAGTGTCGAGATAGTTTAATTTGTCACCAGTGTGTGTATTGTATTGAAGCATTTCCTCTTTTATTCAAGAAGTTGGTGATGGATTTCCTCCTTTCCTTGTAGACCAGGATTGCTCTCTCGAGTACCTAGGGTGACTGGCATCAACACCATTGGTGATAGTGACTTCTAGAGTACCAAAATGATATCTATTTTTCATCCTTTATGTATGTTTCTTTTTTTTTCCTGGCATGAGGAGCAAAGAATGTGTAATAAATTGATTTTGAGATTATTTTTTAATTACATGTGACACCAACTATGGGTACTTCCTTCACGATGCTTTAACAATGTGTATATGGACTTAGGTCCTCATTAAGTTTTCGAGACACATATCCCTAGGATCTCCCTTCCAACAAATCATGCAAATAGGGTAAATATAAACTCCGTGCCTATGCGTCCAGGGCATTAGGGATGGCTTTAGGTTTTCCTAAACATGTGCTGGAATCACCTCTTTCTTGTCCACTTCCTCTAATGAAGTGAGAAGGTTGAAACCTTGAGAAATTATATGCTACCCCCTATCCCAATCTCCTAGTAATAGGTATTACTTTCCTCCTAACATTCAGGGCCATTTTTCCATGAGGGGGACCTTTTTTCTATGGGAGGATATGGATTAAAGCTCTATTGGACCTAGGTTTCATACTAATTGCTAAATTCATGCCATGTAGTAGGTGTATCAATGGAAACTCCCTACCTAGTTGGGCCAAGGCGCCAGGTGTTATAGACACCCCTATAGGATTTATTATCGACATGATTTAGTCTAGAGATCCACCACTAGCATATATCTACCTAATTAAAGGAATTTTAGGTAATCTATTATGAGCAGTCCACTATTCATGGATCTTTTCATTGAAGATTTTGATTGGAGATTGATGCTCATGGCCTTAGTATCAGAGCCTAGGGTTCTATGGAGAATGAATGTGATATTCGTAGTGAAGGTTTTCCACCTTATTACTCCTAGATCAGTTGATGCAGTGTTGGTCCCACTAATTTTCAAGAGATAATACGAGGATAGCTGCAAGGAGTTTCAACTTCTATTTTTCTTCCTATGATCCTTCTATTTTAGGTTGTCCTTGATAGATGTCACCATTATGGTATTGATGTGGATATATGTGTTATGTTATTAAGTGTGAGAATCATATCTAGGTTTCCTTGGGGACTCATATTTTTGCCACCCTCTTGTGACATTGATCACATGTCTTCATCTCATCTTTGTCACAATCAGGAACATTTAAAGTGCATTCTATTATATTTGGCCTATTTCAAGAGTTATTTTTAGGTTGGTAAACCATTGGGGACTCGATATAATGACCATTCTCCTTCCATCCTAGGCCCTAGGTTCTACTTGGATCTTTATGCTTCAGGGTGCACAAGGGGATGCATTTGGGTACTTTAGTAGATTTTAGGTGTTTTATAGAGGCGTTGGAGCTTTTATATCCATTACAAGGATCTTTTCCATAGGATTTCTTGTCGCTGAAGCTTCATCATAAATGATAATAATACTTGACGTGATTGGGATTTTTGTGATAAAGATGAATGTCTCTATCGATGTCCTTTAGGAACAAGCCTCCCCAACCATAGATGTAGTAGGTAATGTAGGGTCCCTCCCATTTAGGGTTGAACTTTCCCCTAAAATCAACAATATAGATGAAGTGCAATAACAAGTTGGCCTTCTATAATTCAGGGGGCTGAACCTTCTTGTTGAATACTTGATCCATGCTAGCTTGATAGCATTGTGCATGATGCAAAGCTCTCTTCCATCATTCTTCAAGGGTGTTGAGGAACTAGATTTAATCTTGAAGCCAATTGACCTCTGGGATGTATGCTTCTGCTAGTATACAAAGTGAAGGAATCTAAACCTCGGTTGGTAGAACTACCTCCATTGCATACACCAGAGAATACAATGTGGCTCTTATGGCTAACAAGGAGTGGATCATGTGGTCAAGCACGACATCCCCTAACAAAGGGACATGTGTTCGAATCCCAACAACCACATTGGTTTACCACCCTCCCAAGAATTTGAACTCTACCACGAGCATGGGAGAGGGGGAGTAATTCCTCTCTTTATCCCAATGTGGCTCCGATAGAATTTTTGGTAGAAGTGTGATAGGCCAAAATACCCATTGGAAGCTATTCATGCCAGTTTGCATGAGATGTGATTATCTTCTTTAGAATCTTTATTAGGTTATTTTTGGCAACTTCTATTGATCCATTCATCTGGGTTCGATAAGGTGATGTTTGATGATGTTTAATACCTAAAGAGCTCAAATACTCTTTGACGGTCTTGGAGATATAGTTCATAGTGTTGTTAGAGGTGATCTCGTGTGGTATCTCATACCAGCTTATGATGTTGTTCTTGAAAAATGTGATGACTTGTTGAGAAGTGATGGATACTAGTTCTATTCATCTGGTGAAATAATTAATGGTGACGAGATTGAAGAAATTCCCATTCGATGCCTTAGGATTGATTTTCCTAATCATGTTGATTCCCCAAGCTGAGAATTGCCATGGCATGTCCATGTTGTATAGTTGATTGGTATGTGAGTGGAGGAAATCACCATGGATTTGGAAAACTCAACACTTACAAACATATTTGCATCAATACACTTCCATGGGGTTCCACTAGTACCCTAAGAGTTGTATATTCTTGGCTAGCATGACTCCACTCCTATATATATTGCATGACACTACATGGACATCCTTCATGAGAGTTTTTGATTTCATATTTTCTACATTTTAGATAGGCGTTTGTTTTTAGGATATGCTATATAGGTGTTTTTCCCTAGGGGAATCTGCTACTTGATCAACCAGAGCTTGTCCTTTGATTTCTTTCAATGATAGATAGGTGATGTCAAACTTTGATACCATTACTTGCCACTTGGCAAATCATCTAGTTAGAGTAGGGCAATCACACAAATAGAAGAGGGGTTCATCCTTGGAAATTAGCTATAGAGGGAACAACATTAGATAGCGGCACAACTTCCTTGTCACATATATCTAGGCCTAGAAAAACTTCCTGATTGTGGTGTAGAGGGACTCAATGTCATTGAATTTCTTGGAAAGGTACTAGACAACATGCTCACCTTCATTTGTTTCTTGACTTAGGACTCCTCCCATTGATGTTTTGTAGACTGATAAGAGAAGGATAAGAGGGTATCCTAAAACTGTCGATCTCAACATTGGCGAATTGGAGAGGTAGTTTGTAAGCTTTCAGAGTACTTCTTTGCATTGCTGATTCCACCTAGAGTCTAAGTCTTTCTTTAGTAGCTTGAAAATGGGCCCAAAATTTGGTGACATCTTGGCGATAAAGTGGTTGATGTATTGGACATGATCATACATGCCTTGTATCTCCTTCTATATCTTGGGGAGGGAATTTCCCAGATAGCTCGAGCCTCCCTTGGTCGACTTTTTAATTCCTTTCTATCTGACAATGCATATGTAACCCCAAAGATGCATTTTGTACAATTCAGGCATGTAAAAAATCTTTATATTTGTTGAAATAACTTCTCAGGGTTGGTGATGTGGTCTCCTGGACTTTTGGATTTGGTACTCATATCTTCAACATAAACTTCCACCTCTTTATGCATCATGTGATGAAAGAGAGCGACCATCACCTCTCATATGTAGCCCCATCATGCTTGAGTCTGAATGACTTGACTCAATTTCACAATACTCCCCATTTCATGATCAAGGGTGTCTTCACTTTATCTTCCTTGGACATATAAATATGGTTGTAGCTGGGGAACCCATCAATGAATTTGAGTAGTACATGGCCAATGGTGTTGTTAACCATTATGTATATGTGTGGAAGTAGGAAGTCATCTTTTCGAGATGCCTTGTTGAGATCACAATAGTCCACACACATCCAAACTTTAATGTACTTATTTTATAGTGATAAAATGTTGGAGAGCCATGTAGGATAGTTGATTTGTTCTATGAAACTAGTACTATAAAACTTCTAAACTTGTTTCATGATTGTGAGGCTCCATTTTGGCCACATCCTTCTGGAATGTTGCTTGAGGGTGAAATCCTGGGATGATAGGCAATCAATGAACAGTGATCACCTTGCCCGACCCAGACATGTCGGAGTAGCTCCACATTAAAATATTGATGTAGCTATGTAGAATCTCTATCAACTAGTCTTGGATATCTTGTGATAGACACACCCCTATTGTGACTTCACATTGCTCGGTGCCTAAGATGAGATTCACCATCTTCGTCTCATCTTCGATACGAAAAGGTTGACGCTCCTTTGTCAAATGCTCTATGATGAGGATGTCTTTGAACTCTACATGTTCAATCTTTCAGATTTGCCCTATCTTAGTGAAATAGATAGCAAACTACTAGAGGGCCTGCTTGTGTTCAAATATTTTGGGTTTTCTAAGTTTTGTATTTTTTAGGATTTTTCAAGATTTGTGGGGGTGAGAGGGGATGTGGTAGATCATGATTAAATAGACACTCTTGGATCTCCACCAAATTGGTGTACCATTCCTCTAACATGATTTTTTTTTGTTACATTAATGGACTTTGTCTTCAAGATTTTGCGACCATATACACACCAATTTTAGTCTTCTTCATCATTTAGGATGGGACAAATGAGGGCTTGTGGGTCTTTTAGGGATTTATATTTAAGATAACATTGATGCCCAACCTTAAATCTTGTCATAGGCATCTTCATAGTCATCCCAAAAAATTCCATGTCCTCCTCTATGACTTTAGGGTCTGTGGTCCTGGAATCATCTTGGCTAGACCAACCAAGGCAAATCTAAAAAGGATCATAGCCAACTACTTCAAACACTGCCTCCACTGCTTATGGGGTTGAGTCGATAACTTTTTCCTTGACAATGTGATCATTGATGTGTTTGTTGTTTCTTTCTCCTGTGTTTGGGTGCTCGGGGCACGGTTGTTGAGCGGAAAGGGTGGGCACAAGCTTGATAGCTTCATTGTTTAAAGGATTGATCTTGTCTTTAGAATGATGGTCATTCTGGGTGGTCCAGATGCCCTCTCTTTCTTTAGTTATGAGGGAAGTATCCCCAATACTAGTTGTGGTCACATGGTTGTTGACTATTTGTCTTCATTGATCTCTAATACGAGGTAAGGTATCATAATGGACGATGTCCTTGGTGATGTTGGTATCTTCTTCAATCATATCTATGGAATATGGAAAGTACAAATGGGGTCCTTTATTCTTAGGGTCGAGGTCCCATCAATACTCTGAGTCAACACTTAACACCTAGCTGAATGCATCGAGATCTGTGGCTTATGTCTCAAGTCAATAATAAAAAATTGAGATATCCTCTTTGGGTCAAGTCCATCATAGTGAGCCACAATGCTAAAAGCTTCAAATACGACATCCACCTGCTCATCCAAGGTTTTTTTTAGGATGAGCTATAAAATACTAGGCCCAATACCTTTTGTCTTAGAGGAATCTGTATGATCTCCATACGTCCTTTTCGTCTCACTCCTAGTCCTTGATCTTGGCAGATAACATCTCCCATAATTATTGGGCAAACAATGTAGCATTGTAAGGGAGATGACATGATCTTTTTCATGGCGACACCCATTTGATTTTGGCAATATGCAACATCTCAAAGAAAAATTGGAGATCGTCTTACTTGGCGTAGGTTATAGTTCCATGGTTACTAGATTGAACACTAAAATTGGCATGGCTAGATCAATAATGATGGGAACACTCCCTTGTGGTGAATCTGTGGCCTCATCAAGATTAGCTTGAAGGAGTGACTCAATTCCATGACCATGAACAATAATGAAAATGTCTATGGTACAATATGTAGTTCGAGTGTGATCACTTTGAGGGCATCTTTGATCATCCATCAAATGCATTTTCCTTCTTTAAGATTCTAGTCAGAGGGATTCAATCCTGTGATAATGAATGTCTTTAGGGTCACACATTGAGGCATGCATCATTTTCAACAAAGAAAGAATAAATTTTGAGGCTCTTGTAGATGGTGGTGATTAGCAATGGCATATTGTGACTTCCTTTGGTGGGGATCTCATCTTTTGAAAATGAGACCAAATGTGGGCTTGTGATTAACCCAATGGTGGCAACAAGTGTTTCTGGCCTCACATCTTTGTAGATGTAGACCCTTATAATGTCTTCATAACTACCTCATGATGTTTAGGGAAGCTCTACATTACTTCTTCTAGTGATATCTCCCCTTAAGGTTCTTGTAGAAATTCAATTATGTCACAACCTTTAGAATTAGTCTCCTTATAAAGCTCTGGCATAGGAGGTGCCCTCTTGGTGTTAACCACATGGAATTAGTTGTCTCCTCCTCTCGCATAATAGTAGGGACTCCTACATATGTACTAGTCTTCTCTTTACCTTTGTTGAGGGATGGGGGGTACTTAAGGTGGGATGGGGTGCGGATCCGTCTTTGGTGTGGCTAGTTTAGTTGCAACTTGTTCCACCACCATGGGATGAGGAATAATTTTTTTCTAAGATTTCCCTAGGACCGGTACCTTAGGAATCCAAATCTCCTATACTTTCTACCCCTAGTGAGCTCACAATATTCTAATGGGCTTCTTGGTCCTTATTGGGATCACTATTTTCTTCTCTTAGACTAAAGCAATGATCTGGGTACTCTATGACTAGTTCTTGATGGCTTCTTTAAGAGGGAGGATAGTCATGTGCATTGGAACTTTTAGTGATGAGATGATATATACAACATTGGAAGATGAATGCATCTCCTTGAATGTGACTGTGTCGACCTCACTAGATTCTATCAAGTATAGTAATGCATGCTTGAGTGTGAGTTTGGAATCTATCTTATGCCCTTTAACCTAATGAATATCACATAATGCATTGGTGGTGTAGCTCTTTGGTAGGGGATTTTTATGATAGGGAACTTAAATAGGTGCTTGATGTTTGGCAATATTGTGCTAAGGGAAGCTACCAATGGAGTGAACTTTCTTATTGTCTTGGAAGGTTCTTATGATGATGCAACAGGTGTTGCTAAATCTGCTTGAGGTGCTACATCACTTGATGATGGAGGAGTGTTTGATACTGATTGCTGCATAGGAGGCTGAAAGCACTATGGCACGTACCCATAATAGTTTCTTCACGGCCATGAATAGTGTCAAGGGATGTATTGAGGCTGATAGTTAAGTGGCACCATATGGGCTTGTTGCTACTAGGGAACCAAGAAATTCTTAAGTGGTTTATGCTTGAACTATAAAGAGCTAGACTGTTAGATGTTTGCTTGCTAATTCCCACTGGGATGAGCACCACTTCCACCATCGCATTTGGTTCTTTGGCCTTGGTCAACTTGGGCTTTTGATTGGTTTCTAAAGAGGCAAACTATGGATTGGAAGTGATGCCTATGTTTTGGCAGACCCCCTTGACTAGCCTAAATTACATGCCCAAAAAGGAGCAGATCTAGAGTAATCGAACTCTTAAAATTATAACCTGACACCCCTGACAACTATTATATGGGGTTTGATATAGTAAATTGGGGTCAATCCACAAGGACAAGGAGTGGTATGTGTTAAGAATGTATAACCTTAACTTAGTTACACCAATCAAGAGTGAGATGAATCTTTGTGTTCCTTACAAAGCGATGATACTCCCAACAAACAAGAAAAGTAAAACAAGTAAAAAAAATAAGAAACAAAATAAGGGAGCACACAAAGTCATGGAACAAGATAACAAATATAGATGGGGAACTTGGATTGAGTTTCACCATCTAAGATCTTTTACCAACATTCAATACTCACACCCATTGTTTACCCCTAGAATGATTACAACCAATCATCATAGACATCTATGCTCTCCTCTCTCGATCTTGGGAAAGATCTAGATTACAAGGTTGTATCTCTCTCTCTCTCTAGAGATGGCCAATGAACAATCACAACATAATTGTATGATTATTAGCTTAGGAATTCCAAAAATCTCATGCATTCATGAAACCCCATATCACTTAAATAAGGTTAATACTACTCTTTCAAGGTACTAACTATAAAATATCACAAGATGGTAGCTAGTCTTAAAAGTGAAGCATGAAGATCAAGAATATCAAGATAATCATTGCTAAGAGCATATATTTAATGGGTATAAGTATTTACATGTTGGGAGAGCCTTAGTGGCTACTTTGAACAGAAGCTATGTGTTTAGCCACTCATGGTGGCGAGCAACATTGTAGATTTACAAGTGTAACGAGCCATGGAGAAGGGATGACAAAGTGGAAAAAAAAGATGGAGGGTGAATATATCTAGAGAGGAGGAAGTGAGATACACGAACTATAACTACAAATGACCAAGACTGATGCATGTCTTCTTCAGATTTAGATCTGGAGTGTATGTCAAAGAAGTTTGCTCCTTCTCCCGAAGAAGAAATCGACTGGGTGTGGTGATAGAAAAGGTGTGGGATCTCCTTTGGACTTTTGTCTCCAAAAATCTTGATCTAATGACAAGATGGATGTGTAGTGTGGAAACACTTCATCATCCCTCGCACATCGCAATCCCTTCCATGTTTGAGGTGGCCGACTATTTATAGGCACAACATTTGAGGTAGTAGACTCATCACTCATTGGGATTGTAGGATCCTAGTGGTCATTGAGACTGAAGGTTTGGCGGCCGCCGATGGTAATTCCTACATCCTTCACTGGTCCTCACCTTGAACTGTCACTGAGAGCATTGATGCCAGTGATCACTGATGTTGGTACTTCCATCGATCACCTTGGGTGCTATGTTCGACAGTCGCTACAATGTTGAGGCCAAGATCACTGATGCTGGAGGTCCATTGACTATTGAGGTAGTGTCCTGGTGATCATTTACCTTAAGCCCAACGATTGCTTAAGTGTGGGAGTACCAGTGGTCATCGACATGGTCTGAGCTCAGTGATCGTTGGTAAAGCAAATCCGATAGATTTTGATGGCTCTAGGATCAACAGTCTCTAGGAATGAATCTCAGAGGTTGCTGATGATATAGGGCTATCTGTCACCGTAATTCAAATCTACCTCTTGTGGTATTCTGTGCAAATAAAAGATAAGGAGATGAAATTAGGTAGTTATTCCAAAAATTGCCAAAAAAAATAGATTTATGTAAATAAAATAGTGTCAAAATGATAATATGAGGGTAAAAAAGGTACTTGAATGTCCAAAAAAATGGATGTTATCAACCTCCCCAAACTTAGAATGTAGCATGTCCTCAGGCTAACAAATAAAATTAAGGCATCAAACAACTTCAAAGGGATTTATTAGATTAGTGTTTTTAGAGTGTGAAGAATGTCATTATGTCAGTGTTAAGTCAAGCTTATGTATCATGTCTAGGTGCTATTAATACCAAGATTCTCCTCCTCAAACCAGGAGTTGTGTTACTTGTATTACCTACTACGACCCTGTTCTGACGAAGTATTTCTCTTTTGTGATGCAATGATAATCCCTTTCCTAGATGTACATGCACAAGGTTTTGGTTAGAGGTAGCTTTCACACCCAAATTTTATTTTTTTGAAGATCCTAACCATTGTGATGTGTTAGGCTAAGGCTAAAGTGTTTCCTACCTATCTTGTGAAACTATTTCATAGAAGTTCATTGATCTCTTCTTTTTATAAAGCAAATCAACTTCGATTCTCTTAGGTTTGATCAACCATGATTACTGCTGTAATTATAGTGTTACCCAATTTGGGTCCTGATGTAATTTCATATAGTTATGTGAGGTTTCATTAGAAAGGTAGGTGGGAGGTTTGTCTTTTGGTCTTCTTCTCCTCAACTTCTTTTGAATTTTGGGCACAACCCTCATGAATTTATTCCTCTCAACTTTTTATTATTTCTCATAGGCTTGGATAATATTATTTCAGGGATGTTTTGGGCCGCTAAGCCTCTTTTGATCCCAAAGTGGTGATTTAAGCACCAGAAGGGGTAGCTGTTTCCTCTTTGCCACAATTATGTGCTTTCCTACCTGTACTTGAGAGTTAGGATGATCAATCAAAAGAGTGTTAGAACATGTCCTCCTTACATTGAGGGTTCATCTTGGGATAACAAGCATCTTATTGCATTTTATAGTATCTTGGGATAAGGATGATGTAAAAACATTATCACACTTGAGTTTTAGGTTGATAAAGTAGACCAAATCTGTCATTCTTGAAATAATTACATAGAGTTAGCCTGAAGTCAAGAAAGTCTAAGAGTGGAATTTATGACTACATCCAGAAAAATTGGAACCAAAATTTTCCTATTGCACTAATTCTAACAATATTTCTATTTTCTGTTCAGAAAGTTTGAAAGTTTGCAAATGTTTCCCAGATTGGGCTTATGTGCAGAATGAAAATTTTAAAATTTAGGAAAATTAGACAGGCTAAGTGGTTGGTGCATAATAATTTGACTAAGTAAAAGGGTATGAGTATAGTACCTCCCTCACCTATTTATACCCCCACCTAACTTATCATACAATCTATCCCAGAGTGTCAAAGATGGTGAATGGATACAAACAATACACTTCATGAGGCAGTCCTTGGGTTTCCCGGTTGGAGTACAACAACATATCGACGTAGATTCCTTAGAGCGTGTGGTAGAGCTCATGCTATAGACTTTTATCTTTGTTTTCCTACTCATCTAACGGTGTTATCTAGTATAGGCAATGGAAACCATAGTTGTTTGATTGTTGAATTTGTTGTGGGCTTCTATTATAGAACTATGGATTCTTGAAGTCTTTGTTAGGGATAAACTAACATCCCTTGCCATGATCATATATCATTGAAATGATTTCTTCTGCACAATTCTATGCTTTTTGTTTCTAGACACTCTTTGGTCTTATCAAATTTGTATATTTTTTTAAGGAGAAGGAAACATTGGAGATATTGTATAGGATTGTGGTCTTTTCTTTGATGTTGATCTCTAAGACTATCAAAGGGATGTTGTGTGGGATTGGCAAGAAGATGAATTGTATAAGTGATCTTTTTAATCATTGTAGCAACCATTCCTTTTTGCTAGAATTCTTGTTGTGGATGATGTCCTCCACCAACATGTATTATGCCATGTGCATATTGGGCATACCATCTATGAGTAGGGATTAGTAATCCATCATTACACTCACAATCATGTATCCATTTGGTCTCAACATTTCGCAGAGGTCATCTTTTAAGATGAAAATGCCATCCCTTTCAAAGACAACTTCTCTCAATTTGTCGTCTACTTTCAATGTGTTCATAATCAACTACATTGACTTAAGAGAAAGGTCTTCACATGACCATCTATCAAAATCTTGGAAGCTAGCTTTGATAGTCCTAGTTTCCCCTTCATGCCTTGCTTTCTGTAGCTCATCATCATCTATCTCTCCCTCTTCTGGCATCTCTGTTTCAGCTGGTGTAGTTGGTTCTATATTGGTAGAAGGAGGTGATGCGTCTGAGTTCTTTACTAGAATAGGTGTATGTTGTTCATTTGTTGCCTGTGCTAGAGTTTGGTTTTTGTCTTTGTTTTTCTCTTCAATTGGATAAATCTCTTTCTGTGCCGATGCTTGTTTTGGTTATGAAAGATCCAACCATAAAGTATTTATTTGCTTGTAGAATGGAAGCTTATTAGGAAGCGGCATGCCTGGATAGAGTCGGCATAGTATCGCATCAAAAGGCATTCTGGAGTCTTTAAAGAAGTGGAGATCATATATTACTTCCATTGCGTAGACTCCTCTTAGTCATTGGAGGTCTTCTAGGAAGATGTCTTCGATTGAGATATTTTTTTTCACATCCTCCATGAGATGCAAGAAAATGAAAGCGTAGTCCCAGGATCCTAACTCATGCTGGGGAACTTTGGTATTGATGTTGAAGTTATTCAAATTTTGACGTGGTGGATGCTTGCCCGCTAGATGGCGTGCTGAATTCAGATGAGAACTTTTTGTATATCACATGCATCTTTACTCTTGAAGACCAGGCAAGTGTAGGGTAGCTCAACATTACAAAAGTTGTAGATTGTCATATGCCATTTGTATAGATTAACTAATGTCAGTGCCCAATGTTTGACTGTTCCAATGGGGAATGTGATGAATCTTGTTTCTCATCTCTCCATAGTCGCTTAGAGTTCTTTGATAGGTTCAGAATCAATTTTGCCCTCATACAACCATTTTGCCAAGATGGTTGTACCATTGAAGACATGCTGTAATTTGTCACCATGCAAAAACTCCTCCAGTATAGTTGCACAGAGCACCTTGAATAGACTTTTATGGACTCATGCTCTCTTCAAAAATATCCCTCTAAAATTTTCTTTAGTTAATGTCCTCGCCTGGTTGCTGTATATAATGTCTGTGCTGGGAAGACTTACATCTAGGACATCTATGAGGATGTGGACGTCTCTGCATGAAACTCACGACACAGACAACATGGCCATTCCCATCATCTTAGCTGTTGTTGCTTTGCTTGTCGATGTTCATTCCTATATTTTATCATTTACTTTAGGAACTTTCAATGTTGGGATTTCAAATGATGGTTCTATTGGGATATTTGCCGCAATGTCTTCCAACGATATTGTTTCTACTGGCGTTGTCTTGAGCATTGCCTCACCCAGTTCAGTGAGTGTGGAAACCATCTTTCCATCATAGATGATATCATTGTGTTCATTATGTTCGTTAAATTGTAAGTAGACATAGTAGATGTCCATGCCTATCCTTAGTTTGTCCAGGCATCACATAGCTATAACTTCATCATAGCTCATGGATTTTTTGTTGATATTCTCCCCCTTCTTGGATGGGTCCTCTTTACCTGCATTATCCTCCCTAAGGGTTCATCGTATGTCGGTGAAGAATCTATGTAAAAATCCTACAACATAGAGTGGGGGTTGGCTGTCGACATGTGCTCCTCTTCATCATGATGTTCTTCATGATGAATCTTCTCATGTGCTGAGGGAATGTTCTCAAATTCTTCCTCTTTGTTTGGAACTGAGTTGGATGAGCTCGAGGATGCTTCTGATGGTGAAGGGATGACAATTTGTTTCGATCTTTTTCTAGATGACCTCTCCTCCTGGAATATCTATTCTTCCTCCATTATTAGTACAAATTCTTTGTGTTCCTTACACATGACGTCTCTATCTCTCCGCATGTTGTCCCTCTCCCTTCTCTATTTTTCCATCTATGCCACCATTGCCTTCATTTTCTGCATCATTGATCTTTGGCTAGCCAGGAAGTCCTCTATAAATTGTGGGAGGGATACAGTTCTCTCATCCAGTCTTTCTACATGTGTAGTTAGTTCTTGTAGGCTAAATGAAATATTAAAGAGTTAGAGGAAGAGTCCTAAATTTTCTCACACAGGGCGACACCCTAGTTCTTCCCCAAGGCTCGTTGTTTTTCGTTGTTCATGCACTGGGGTTGTATTTGCTACTGCTTCTTGTCTCACTTGCGGTGTTGTTTTATTCATCTGACATGGAGATGGCACTGAGTGCGCAGGTTCTGTCGGCTTGATCACTTTGGTGTGAACTCGTGCCAAAAGCATATGTGTCTAATCATCATGGAATACTTCCTCCATTACTCCTTCTTCTGGGACCTTAGATTGATCTCAGGGCTCACTAGCATTCTCCTTTGGATGTTCAACCTCCATAGAATGGGTAGTTGTGAAGGCTGGCACTGCATCTGTCTCCGCTCTACTTCCATAGTTCCCTTTTCCTTGGCTTCTATCCTTGATGTCTCATCTTCTTCATCTCGCAGTTGAGTCAGTTTTAATGGTGGTGTTGGTATTTTTGAAACTACCTTGTGAACCTTTATGGGAAATTTTATCTATTTTCTGGGTTTTCCACTTTTTCTTATTCCCGTGTTAGGAGTTTGATGAGAGGTGTGAGTGTATCTGCATATTTTCTAATAGTACTTTTTAACATTTTGTCAATATCATCCCTGGAGACAATCAACTTGTGAACATCATAATGGCTCATCTCTGAGAGAGGAGGTAGAACGTCTAATTTTGCTTTCTTATAACATAATTTTTCTCCCTTCTATGCAAATATCCCAACTGTAATGAGGTACTTGATGTTGATCAAGCTATTTCCTTTGGTTTCTTTGTAATTCTTTAGTTCTTCTTGGTCACAAAAATAGAATGATATTTTTTTGATATCACATCCCATGTAGAATTATTTTGTTCCATTTGGGACGAAGCCTGTGGATAGTTTGTCAATTAACAACCTTCTGATGTTGACTATGCTTTTGTCAAGCATGGACCAAATCAGGATGAGATCTCCTCTAGATATGTTTCCAATTTCAGATCTTGCTAATGTGATGTTTGCAATGATCTTCTGGATTGAAGTAGGAGGGAATCTCTGTTGCCTTTGAGGACCCTGGTCTATGCTTTGGCTCTCCCATCAGCCTCTTCCAAGTTTAATGGATGCTGAATCCTATGGTATCAATGTCATACCTAGCTACTATGATGGCTCTGGCTTGATCTTCGATTTTAGTAGATATCACATTTAGTATCTTCTCTATTAGTAAGTAGTCCTTATCCATCTTTAAAACTTGCAGTTTGAATTCCCTCCCACATCATCTTTTTCTCTATCTTCAAGAGTCACCTTTATTAGAGTTGACATAAACTCGGTGGTGAGGTTAGTGTAGAAGCATTCGACGTATGAGCATATGACATGAAGGTTTAGTCCCTTTAGGAACTCCACAACTCGTTTGTTTAGCCCCAACTACTGGAAGTCATATATGTCCATGTACTAGGTAGGTTTTGAAGGTTTTTGTGTTCATGAACAACTCTTACTTGGCCTAATTCTTTGGTCTCTAGGCTCAAGCACAACTTTCTCTTGTTTGCAAATGTCATCAATTGACACCTTTGTCTTTCTTGTTGTAATGTCTACCAGTGTGTTTGATGACTCTGTCCCTCTAGTCTATGGTTAAGTCTTTATTGCTACCCTCTTCTTCTTATGTAATGGGGTCTCTGAGGCTATTCCCGTTGCCTTCCACTTCCCCTTGGTCTTTATTTCTTCCTCAGAAGGAACATACTCGGATGTGTTAGTTGCTTCACACTGTTGTGATTCCTCTTATGAATCAGGTGTTTCATACCCTAGCGAGAGTTCATAGTATTCTTTCCCCAATTGTAGTTGCAATCTCTTATTCTAAGGAATGTCTGGATGTGCATCTAAGACTTTAGTGATGACTGTGATCACTTCCTCGATCCCATCCAAGTATGTGGCCTTCTTGTTCAATGATTCAAAGGTTGATGAATACATCCTATTTGACTAACAAAATTTTGTTTTATCAGTAGAGGGAGGTCATTTTCAATCAACTCACTAAAATAGAGATGTAAGGGAGTTGGTAATTAGTATTTGAATTAGGTTGGATATGAGGTGAACAAGATGTTTGTCGAGCTTAAGGGATCAGAAAAGTTGAAGGTAGATGGAAGATCTCCTTCTAGAGGTCACTGAGAATTAAATGAGTTAAACTATCAATCCTTGACGGTCGTTGAGGTTTTGATTTCAGCGATCGCTGAGGAATATGAACTACTCAACAAATCTAGGTGGTCACTGAGATTTGATCTCACCGGCCATTGAAAATCTTGAAACTTAGGCGGTCACTGAAAAATCTAATAAATCTCGATAGTCACTGAAAAATTTTGTGGTCGCTAAACACAAACCAGAGGTCACTGGGAAGACCAGGGGTCTCACAAAGTGATCACTCACCTCTCACATAGGAGTGAGGGAGTTTGGCAATTCAATCATAGGATGGAATACAAGAAAAGAGGAAAACTCCTATGAAACCCTAATTGCACTAAGGTAAAGGACTAAGGCGTTGAAATGGTATAGGAAGGTGAAAACTAAATGAGAAGGAAGAGTTTAGAGCCACAATCTGTCAATGGTCGGTTCTTCAGTGAAGTAGCAGCAACTCGGAGACTCTGACGTCGAGTTGATGTTGACAGCGGTGTACCAACACTTAGGCAGAGGGAGAGAATGCTTTAGGCATCATCGGAGACAACTGGTACCTTGCCTCATCATCATATAGACTATCTCCAATTGTCATGTAGATCATAGCTACTTCAGTTAGTGTGAAGGTATGTTAGTTGATGATCTGAGTTATATATCCTTGGGGGTTCGACAGTCACTGAAGTGTCTTAAATATCACCAGTCATTTAGATTTTGAAGACATACTACAATAGCTGAGACTAAGACTTAGATCAACGATCGTTGATATTTTTAAGTAGGTCGACATCCACTGAGAAATTTGAGAACCTCAACAGTTTCTGATGCTATTCGATCCCTTCACTCACTAACAAGACTATGGTCGATAGAAAATGTGATTCTCAGTGACCGATGGCATCATCATTGGCTTGAATTGGTTCCTGAAATCAAGCCACATGCATGAAATTCATCATCGAGTTTATTCTATATACACTAGAATTTAAGAAAAAAAGTAAATTGCTGAAAAACTTTGATAAAATTTTAACATTAGGAAAATGAAATTACTAAAAGAAGATGAAACAACTAAAGATTAGGAGAACATGTCAAGGAATCCTCAGGCTTCCTCCCAAGAAGCGCTAATTTATAGTCTTTATCTCGAGTTTATTCAGTTGGTTTCATCAGACTTCCTCTGGTGGTGCAGGTGGGGGTTCCTTTAACTGGATTTCTGCTCTTCTTGTGAATTCTTCATCTTCGTAATACCTCTTGACTCTATGTCCATTCACTTCGAATGTTCCAGTCTTATCACGACTAACCTCCATCCCTAAGGTATACACACACACACACACACACACACACACATATATATATATATATATATATATATATATATATATATATATATATATATATATATATATATATATATATATATATATATATATATATATATATATATATATATATATATATATATATATATAGGGAGGACTTTATCCCTTTCTGACACACCCTTCCTCATCAAATGGGAATGATGCCACACTTTTGTCTATTGCTTATAGATCCCAACATTTTCATTGGCATGTAATCGCAACTCATCCAATTCTTGTAGTTGTAGGAATCTTTTCTTTCCTGCTAGGGATGGGTCCATATTCAAGAATTTGATTTCCCAAAAGGCCTTATGTTCTAATTTATCTAGCTGGTGGTAGGACTTCCTGTAAATCAGATGGTAAGGAGTAGTCCCTATAGGAGTTTTATAGGAAGTATGGTATGCCCATAACGTGTCATCTAACTTCATTGTCCAATCCTTCTGAGTATGACTATGTTTTATAAAATTTTGTTAATCTTACAGTTTGAAACTTGTACTTGTCTAGACATTTGCGGATGATATAGTGTATCTATCTTATGTCTAACCCCATACTTTTTCACCACGGATTCAAATTTTCTTTCCACAAAGTGAGATCCCTCATCACTAATCACGGTGGGTGGGACACCAAACTTAGGAAAGATGATCTTTTCAAATAATCTGATTACAACGTTCGATTCACAAGTGGGGGTAGCTACTTCTTCCACCCACTTGGATACATAATATACTGCAACCAAAATGTATTAGTTGGCTTGTGATGATGGGAACGATCAAATGTCATTGATTAGCCAAACATTGAAAATTTCAACCTCGATTTGGTCTACCATTGGCATTTTGTTTCTTCTAGAATGTTTCCTATTATTTAACATTTATACATGCTTTTACATAGTCATGTGCATCCTTAGCAACATAGGCTAATAGAACGCTGATTGTATGACCTTCACTGCTGTCCTTTCTCGATCAAGATGGCCTCCATACAATGAAGAATAACATTCATAGAGTATTGTATTTCCTCTTTTGGAACACATCTACAATATAAGTTGTCAACATATCTCATAAAGAGGAGAGGATCATCCCAATAGTAATTCTTCAAATAAAAAAATAACTTCTTCTTTTGATTATAAGTGATGTTAGGCAGTAGTTGTTAACATGCTAAGTAGCCGTAGATGTTGGAAAACCACAATATACTGGGTTCAACTGCCTTTCCCATCATCAAGGGTACATCAACATAATTGTCATTGATAGGTAAAGGATCCCTTTTAGTAACTATGATTCTTGACAAGTGGCCATAAATGACATTTTCTGTCACTTTCTTGTCGATGATTTTGTGATCAAATTCTTTCAATAATAGAGCCCATCATAGGAGTCTGGGCTTGGTGTCCTTTTTCTACATCAGGTACTTGATAGCTTCATGGTCAGTGTACACCTTGACTTGTGATCCTATTGGGTAGGACCGAAATTTGTCAAAAGCGAATACTATTTCTAACATCTCTTTTTTTGTGGTGGTGTAATTGACTTGGGCGTCGTCTAGGGTCTTGCTAACATAGTATATCACGTGATGTTTCTTATATTTTCTTTGTCAAAAAACTTCTCCAATATCATAGTCACTTATATCACACATTATCTTGAAAGGTAGCTCCCAATCTAGAGCTTGAAAGATCGAAGCTATTGTCAAATCATTTTTTAGAGTTTGAAAGGCTTCAAGGCATTCATATGTAAAGTCAAACACAACATCTTTCACGAGTAGGATGGATAGGGGTTTTGCAATCTTAGAGAAGCCTTTGATAAACATTCAATGGTAACCTCCATGCCCCAGAAAAATTCTCACCCTGGTCACATATTTAGGGGGTGGGAGTTTGAACACAACTTCTACTTTACTTATATCAACTTCAATTCTTATTTCAAAAATCTTATGTCCCAAAATGATATCTTCTTGGACCATAAGTGGCACTTTTCCCAATTTAGTAGCAATTGCTTCTCTTTGCATCGATTTAGAACTTGAGATAAGTTCCTCAGACAATTGTCAATTTTTTTTCTATAGACGGAATAGTCATCTATGAAAACATCCATGATATCTTCTAAAAAATTAGTGAGACTGAAATCATGAACCTTTGGAATGTTGAGGTGCGTTGCATAAGCCAAACAAAATTCCTCAAAAGGCATAAGTTCCATAGATGCAGGTGAATGTAGTCTTATCTTGATCATCGATATGCATAGGAACTTGATAAAATCCTAAATATCCATCTAGAAAACTAAAATATGATTGATCAGCCAACTATTCCAGGACCTGATCTATGAATAGTAATAGAAAATGTTCCTTTTTGGTGGCGATATTGAGCTTTCTATAGTCTATGCACATTCACCACCCCATTACAGTTTGTGTGGCCACTTCATCTCCCTTTTCACCTTTGATGACTATCATTCCTCCTTTCTTAGGCACTACATGTATCCGACTTTCCCAATTGTTGTCGCTAATTGGGTATATAATGCCTGCATCACATAGTTTTATCACCTCCTTCTTGACCTCCTCCCTTAACATCTGACTAAGCTTTCTTTGAGGTTGGGCTAGAGATTTAGCTCTTTCTTCCAACTTTATCCTGTGCATGCAAACAACTGGACTTGATCCCTTGATGTCTTCAATAGAGTACCCTATGGCCTTTCTGTGAAGTTTGAGTTCATTCAATAGTTTCTCTTCTTGGTCGTCTATCAAAGCAAAATTTATGATCACTGGGTTCCTATCTTCATTGTCAAGGAATTCATACTTCAAACCTTTAGGGAGCTACTTTAGCTATGTCCTTGGATTTGGTGCTTCTTTCTCCTTTAGTGTTTTCTCCAAAGAGGCGTATTTTGTTGTTTCAAGGATCTCTTATCATCATCAGTGCATTCTTCCTTTGGATGATTTAGGTAGTCTAGAATCTAGACAACTTCAGGATCTTTGACACTTGGATCAAGATTTTTTAAGGCTCTCATGAGGAGATCAACTATAGAATTTTCTTGCTATACCTCTTTGCAAAATCAGTAGTATCTGTCCATGAAATAGTCCTACTTGAAGATAGGAGATCCTCTCATGGAATCTTGAATTTGAAAACTGATGTGATCATTTCTTACCTTGATGGTGGTGATCCCAACTGCAAATATATTAAAGATCTTCCAATGGAGAGACGATATTCCAAAAAATCATTGGCCACGTGGCATCTCCCACGATATCAATCACGACTATATCACATGATATGAACAATCTCCCACCTGAATATGGATGCTTTCCACAACCCTACCTATTTTGTGTAGGTGTGTCATCTAATTGAATTATCATTCCTATTTTGACCTTATCAATGAGTCCTAGCCTCTGAGCTAGAGTGAGGGGTGTAAGACTAATGCTTGCTCCAAGGTCTGCTAGTCCATGTCTCACTTCATTGTCTTCAATATTTAATGTGATGACAAACACTCCTGGGTCCTTTTGCTTTGTTGACATCTTTTCTTGTATGAAAGCACTCGACATATTTGTGAGTCATACCATTTACACATGGTCTCCCCTCCTACTCTTTGTAATAAGGTCTTTAAAAAACTTTGCATATGTCAACATTTCCTCGATGACATCAAGGGATGGAATATCCATGTGCAATTTATTTAAGGCTTCCATAATTAATTAATACATTTGTTTAAAGTGAGCCTTGATCATCTTATATGGAAAGGGAACTCTTGGTCCATAGGGATCCCTATTTACAAAGACCTCCTTAGCTACATTAGATTTCCTCTCTTTCACCATCTTCTTTCTGTTGCCTTTTCTTTCGACTTAACCTTCTTGGTAGACACCTCCACTTTTGGTTCTTCTTCTATTATAACAGGTTCTAGATGGAATTTAACATTAGACTTTCCTTTTTGGATGGTATTTCTTTGGGATATTCTAAAACTTTTTCAGAATGGAGAGTGGCCATTTCACACTCTCAGTGTTAGAAGGTATCTTTACCTATGGGTTCTTAATCATCTCTGACAATTGTGCCAACTACTGATCAATTTGTTTCTGGTGGGTATGCATGTTTTCCATTTGGGCTATTACTCCCCTAAGTTGTGTTTGCATTGCACTCAACACACCACTGTAGGTGATATCACTTTGGGTTAGTTGATCGTTCACCGACTGCTAGCCTCTTTGCAAATTCAAAAAGTTTAGACATCATATCTTGCTGGTTTGTACTTTTTTTTTACTTGGTTTTGACTTGACCCACTTGAATTTCTATTTTGATCCTGATTTTGGCGTTGATATTTGTTCCTATTTTTCTAGTAAGTTGTGTTGCGAGTGAACATAGTTGGTCCTCCACCTCTTCTGAGGCATGGCAGGTTTTTAGGTGGGTTGTTATGTTGATGGGCATTTTCAGCTGCGTCCTTGTTTCCATAGAAGAAACCGTGTGATCTATTCTCTTGAAGTTAGTGTAAAAGACTTTTTAGTTTCTTATTCATTTCTATCTTTGCCAGGTTGGGTGTAGATACACTTGTCAGCACCATGCCCCCTTCTCCACAAGTAACACATTTCATGACTTTTTCATACTTTCCTTTTGCCTTGCCTCTGATATACTTTAGATGCTTCACATCCAAAGCAATATTCTAGATATGAGAAGTTATAGTCTCTAGGAATTTAGATTCACAAGTAGTACCTTTAGAATATATCTTCTTGTCTGTCCCTCTATCATATTGTAGACTGGATTGCAAGCTACCCATTCTATCAAAGATCCTCATGGTCTTCTTTGGGTTCTTACCGAGGAAGTCGCTTCCTGCAACAATGTTCAGTGAAGTCCTTTCGGTTGAAGTAAGCCTATCATAGAAGGTAGTGAATAGAAATACCTTACATACTTATGGTGAGGGAAGTCCTTATGATACTCTTGGAATCTTTCCAGGCTTCACATAAATTCTCCCCAAGCTTCTGCATGAAGCTGGTGATCTTGTGACTATTCCTGATAGTTTTCTCAAATGTGTAGAACTTGGTGACAAAAGCATTTGCCAAGGGTGACCATCCATTAATGGCCTTTTTAGGTAGAGCAAGGTACCAAGACAATGCTTTATCCCATACAAAGAAGTTAAATTCTTTACAAAAACCACCTCTTGTGGTATCTTATTCATCTTGATGGCGTCACATATGTTTTTAAAGGCATCTAGGTGGTGGTAAGGATTTTCATCTTGAGAGTTTCCTCCAAAAGTTTTGTTCTGTATCATGGCAATGAATGTTGGCTTTAGTTTGAATTTTAGAGCATTGAACCTAGGGATGATGATTGGGCACCTAGATTCAGTGGTCTTGGTAGTGACCAACTCATAGAGGGAAGGGCCTCTGTCATCCTCATCATTGTCATCGTCGTTGTTACCATTTTTATTATTGTTGTTGTTTCTCCCATTTCTCTTTTCTCTAGGACGATGTCCTTCATCACAAAGTTCTTTTTTATGTTCCTCCTCATTAGGTGGTTCCCCACGAGGTGGTTCTTCAGGTTCTTCTTCTTCAAAGTGGTATTACTCATGATCAGAGTCAGAATCTAGTTGAGATTGTTCAACTCTTGGGTTTCAGTTGTCTCCCAAGTGTCCTCCTCTACGAGGGGGCATGTTGTTCACAACTGGTAGTTGTAGTTGGTATCCTCTTCTCTTCAGACCATATAAAATAGTGAGCACAATTGAGATAGAAATTGGACACGTGAAATAAAGTATTTGAGATAGTTAGAGATTGTGGGCTAAAAACAATATAGTCAAGTATATTGCTAGACTTGAGGCACATGTATGAACTAAGTACACTTAGATTATTAACAGTAGCGGTTGCCTTGTCCCCAAGAATGATGCCAAAAAGTTGACCCACCTAAATCGCACATCCAAAAAGGAGTGGATCTAGAGTAATCAGCCTCTTAAATTTATTACTTGAGACTCAGGCCCCCACTACTATTATATGGGTCCGATGTAGTAAATTGGGGTCAATCCACATGGACAAGGAGTGGTATGTTTTAAGAACATAGAACCTTGTCTTAGTTACACTAATCAAGAGTGAGATAAATATTTTTGTTCCTTACAGAACAATGATACTTACAACAAATAAGAAAAGTAAAACAAAACAAGAAACAAAACAATGGAGAAAGTAAAATAAAGGAACAAGATAATGAATATGGATGGGGAACTGGGATTGGATTTCACCATCTAAGATCTCTCCAAATTGAAATACTCACACCCATTGTTTACCCCTAGTAAGATTACAAGAAATCATCATAGATGTCTATACCATCCTCTCTCAAGCTTGGGATAGATCTAGATTATAAGATTGTGTCTCTCTCGAGATGGCTAACAAACAATCATCATAAATGTCATACAAGTGAAGCATAATGAAAAAGAGTATGGATATAATCATTCCTAAGAGTATATATTCGATGGATATAAGTACTTACATGTTGGTAGAGCCTTTGTAGTTACTCCCAACCCAATATGTGTTTAGCCACTCATGGTGGTGAGTACCATTATAGATTTACAAGTGTAATGAGACATGGAGAAGGGATGGCAAAGTGGACTAAAGAGATGAAGGAGGGTGAACATATCTTGAGAAGAAGAAGGGAGATACAACAATTGTAATCACAAATAACAAAGGATGATGCACGTCTTCTTTAGATCTGGATCTAGAGTGGATGTCAAAGATGGATGCTCCTTCTCTAGAAGAAGAAATTGGCAGGGCGTGGTGATGGCCAAGGTGTGGGATCTCATTTGAACTTTTGTCTATAGAGACTCGATCTAATGGAAAGATGGCTCTGTAGTGTGGCAACACATTGTCGTCCCTCACACGTCGCGATCCCCTACATGTTTGAGGTGGTCGACTATTTATAGGTGTGACCTTAGAGGAAGTAGATGCATCAGTCATCGAGATTGTAGGTTCCCTACGGTCACTGAGACTGAAGGTTTGGCTATTATCGATGCTAATGCCTCCATCTGTCGCTGGTCCTCATGTTCATCGGTCACTGAGAGTGCTGATGCCAGAGATTGTTGATGTTGGCACTTTGATCGGTCACCAAGGGTTCTATGTTTGGCGGTCACTACAATGTTGAGGCTAGCAATCGTTCATGTTGGAGGTCCATCGATCACTGAGGTAGTGTCCTAGAAAACACTTACCTTAAGCCCGAAGATCGCTTATGTGTGGGAATACCAACAGTTGTCAAGATGGTCCAAGCTAAAAAATATCTAGTAATGCAAATGCAACAGATGCTGATGGATCTAGGATCAATGGTCTCTAGGAATGAAACTCAGAGGTTTCCAATGATACATGGCCATCGGTCACCATAATTCAAATCTACCTCTTGTAGTATTCTATGCAAATAAAAGATAAGGAGATGAAATTAGGTAGTTATTCCAAAACTTGCCAAAACAAATAGATTTATTTAAATAAACATTGTCAAAATGATAATATGAGGGTAAAATAGGCACTCAAATATCCACAAAATTAGACGTTATCACCGCACTTGATGTAATTTGCAATCCAAACTCCTAGTTGTATGACAACTGGGAAGATTGTATATCTTTATAGGGATAATAGTGCCATGAAAGATGGTGTGGTGGCTCTAATAATCATGTATTGGGCCTCCTTATCCATGGGAGTGAACTCTAATTGAGTGGACATCTCCCTCTGTCCTACGAACTTGTAGAAGCTTTAATCTTCCTTCTTTTGTTGCACCTCCATGTCCTCCTTGGTGGGAACTTGGTCTAGGTTCCAAGCATACTGATAAAAAAACCTTTTATCCATCATGGCCCAAGTGGTGATGGTTGTCATGTCTTATTTTTTGTATGACACCAACACATGGCATGTAAGAGTCCATCCAAAGCAACATATAGAAATTTTCCATCATGTTGGACCTCTACCATGTCTCAACAATACACCTTGACATAAGTCATAAGGTCCCCCTTTTCAGAGTACTTGTGGAAATTAGGAATGTTTAAGTTGTCTGATAGTTTTGTGTTAGGGAAATGGAAAAATTCACTAAAGGGTTTCTCAGTGTCCTTCTTCTCTTGTAGTTGTTTGATTTTCCGTAAGATATCCAATAATAGGGGGTACACAAAGGTGGAGCAATATCCTCCTGGTGAGTGGATACCACTAGTATCATAAGAGGTCTAATTTTTGTTATTGGTACCTAATATAATGATGGTGAGAATTCATACCCTCATATTGTATACAGATTGTACCAGGAGTTGGGTGGTGGATAAATATAATGTAGGCTACAGATGGGTCCTCTACAATTGCTGTGCTTGGATTGAACCTTTACTTTGGCATTGAGTTTCTCAACCTCCTTAGGATCTTCTTTTGAGGCTACAATTTCTTCCTCCTTTTTCCCCTTAGTCTCTCCTTAAAGATTTAAGAAAGATGTTACCGCCTCTAGATTTAGTAAGACAACCCCAACATTTGCAAATGGTGGACCCTAGTGAGTCCCTAGATAGAATGGTTCTAGTTGATGCTGGTGGGAACCCCACACACCGTATGCCAAGAATGGAGTTTATGAAATGACATATGTAACTCCTTATCCAATGAATCATGGATAGTGCCACTCTCATGCGTACCCTGAGCTTGATGGAGGCATACAGAGAATGTTAGTCGAGTACTTTAGTGTGTGTTGCAGAGGACCTTCCTAAAAGTCAGGTTTTGTTTACATCATACTAGATTCATTGTGCTTATTGAATCCCATAGGTTTATCTGTCTTGTTGCGGCCATCATCTCCTTTGATGCCAATATCAGAATGTCGATCTGCAATGCTTCTTCTGACCATTTGAGTTGACCATCGGCAAGACTAGGTGCTCCTTGACCTTCCTGTGACATCATCAATTCACATTAGCGGGATTCAAAAGTAGGGTGTAACATTGTATGGCAAGATACTTTATGTACCACATGCTTTATATTAGATCAGAAGTTAAATAACTTTCCTCTTTGTTTGGTAAGTTCATAAATGATTGCTCCTTGGTTTCTTGCAATCTTCTCATGCCAAAGGACACCTATGATATCTCTTTTATATTATTAGTTTTAGGTAATGATATTTGCCCCTACCCTATGTGAGATAGAGAAGTTTATTAACATGTGGCATAATATGTGCTTTCCAACATCATGTTAAGAAAAAGTAAATATGGTGGACATTAAGTTCCTTAGGGAAGCGTCTTGAATGAATTATTCAAAGGAGGGTGGAATGTGGGGGTTCAAGTGGCCGATTAAGATTAAGTTAGCTCCTGTTGTGCCACTGATTGTGCTTGAACAATCACCCTTTTTAGGATGTCACCGTCTATCGGGGTCCCCATAATGAAACCCTTGGAATCTTACATGACATCCTAGTTTCCTCCTAGTTTAAGGGGTTTCTCACAGGGGTCATTTCCCCTCAGAAGCAACAACTGGTCAACAAGGAGGGATCCTTGGCTTGGCATCTCCTTATTGATTATGGAGTTTGGTATGGGTTGTAGTCTAGTTTTAGGTCATAATGTAAGACCATAGGTGTAGGCATAAAGATAACAAAATGGTTTGTTATAAGGTCATAGTCTAGGGTTATAAATGTGCACATTTAAGGATCTAGGTGGTTCTATTTTAGGTCATAGTCCAGGACCCTAGAGATGGGAGAACTCGACAATGACAAGTGACATTTGAGTCAACTTTGAAAAACTTCCTCACATAACTAGGTTTCAAAGGCAGGGCACTTTTTGGAAAGAATTTTTTCATTCTTTTAGAGACTGCTCAACAAATCTTATGAAAGAAGTTCAACTTTTACAAGGTTATTAATTTTTTAAATGATTGTTGAATATGAAAATTGGTTGACCTTTTAAATAGATGATCCTATTGGGAAATAGGGCACAAACATAGGCAGTGGAAATTTTTTTTATAGCCATATTCCCCATAAATCATAAGATTGCGTCAACAATTATATAAAGTTAAGGATGATTTCAGGGATATACCTGGTCCTGGAGAAACTCCAGAGACATATTCCTCATCATTGTAGATGCAAAACTATCATCTAGTTTCTCTTGTATGGTGTCTATGCAACTTCTGGTCTTCACCACAAACAACAGACTGGAACAACATCTATAGTGGCTCCTACGGTCTTGCCACAGACTATGGGCTGATGATGTCCTCCTAGACATAGGAAAAGGCCACCTCACCTCTATGGAAGTCCACACGGATAAGTGAGAACTCCACATTGTGCAACTAGAGCAAATAGTAGGACTTTTTCCATTCTCTTAGTGTATTAGTCACTGACATGCTCTCCCACAACTGATCCTCATTTGTTCTCTCACTCGCTATCCCTCCCTTTAATGGGTAGGAATTTCTTGGGGTCTCTATTGGTTACCACAACCAGAGAGGGCAACAATTGTTAGAGCTATTTATTCGCAATTGTGTTGGGAAGCCCCCAATACCCCTCTATTTATAGTAGAGGCCAATGTTAGGGTTCCTGATTGGTGTGAGAGCAGAAGGGTCCGAAATCATGAATGTTATGGAACCTGCAAACTATGAGACAATCGTCTCACATAGCAAAATGGTTGTCTCATGCATGAAACAGTTGCCTCTTTTAGCGAGACTATCACCTCTCTTAGTGAGATGATCATTTTGCTTAGTTTCCAATTCTAAAAAAAAATTGGCAATTTGAATCCAATTAATGCACAACATGAAGTCAACACTAATCCTTGATGCAATTGAATTTCCTAATGGATCATGCATCTCGCTCATGCGAGTCAGACATCTCACAGACACAAATTGGTCATCTTGATCACACGATCCTCTCATGTCACGAGTATGAACCGTTCATCTCGCTCATGAGATACAGTCATCTCACAATCATCATGCGAGACGGTCATCTCACTCACTCAAGATGGTCATCTCATGCCCCAGTTCTAGCATAACTCATCCAACATGAGACGGTCGTCTCGTGCCCCAGTTCTAACAGAACTCATCCAATTCAGTTTGTAATCAACCTAACACTCCAAACAGTTAGTCCAACACTTTAAGTTGATGATTCTGAGTCCATTCAGTTGATCTATTATTTAATTGAATACCTAAACACCTTTAGCAATCAAATTAAACATCATTCATGAATATACTCCATTAATTCAAGTGTATCCTATGAGTGTGGCCCTATAAGTCCAAAATTACATTGACAGTGAATGCCCATACCAAAGTATGACATTACAAGCAAAGATTGGTGCCTTGTCACACATCATTGATACCCAAGTAATTTGTAAAGTTGTAGCATAACTTCAACCTACATCCGTGATTAGTCTTACAATGATCGTATAGTTCCTTTGTCTCTGATATCTGAATTGAACTCAAGGCATGGAATCATCATCCTCTCAACATTCAATCCTTGTTCCTTGAACTAGAATAGACTGTCTGAGATGCATATGAGTTCACATATTGAAGGACATCATTATAGATGCACATTTCTTAGTCTCGCTTATCAAGAGGCCCTAGACATCAAACTCATGTAGGAGGGAAAAATCCCATCTACATCACTCACACTTAGTCCCCATTGTCAAAGCTACCCAATCATCACCTTTCTGGCAACTCGTATTTCAAGATTATGTTTGATGATGTCAAAGTATACCCAACGACATGTGATGAGTGTAGTGACTTTAGGTCTAAGAACCACAATCACCACTATCACTATGAGATATGATTTTGACTACCATTCCTTGGTCTTCATGTATCAATCTCATGGTGGGTCTATTTGATACACTATTCTTTAACACGTATTTGTGTGAGTGACTTGATATCACATATAAAGACTAATGAGACTCTGTCATCAATCAAGGCACACTCTAGTCTTATGTATTACTGTTGTCTATTTTTTCTTCCACAATAATATCTGACTAGGGACATCACAAGAATGTATGCACTCTTAACATCAATATCATCTCATTCTTCACGTCACGTACTTGAAGACATATGCCATCAAGTAAAATCATTCTTTAGACATAGAGTTACATCTGTGTCATCATCTCATGACCGAGAGAAACATAATCAATGGCATTTACTTTATTATCATCAAATCAAGTATTTAATTTCACATCCAAATCATCATATTAATAGCCCTCTGGGCATACATGCCAACAGACACCCACTTGCAGTTAGAGACAATCACCCAAGAATCATATTCCAAGTGATCGTAACATGTCCATCATGTTTCTGGTGCGCAAGTACTTTTATAGCAGGTTTAGCAATGTTTGCTTCAAGTCGGTATTTTGCAATTTTCTCATCTCTTCACTGCACAACATCTTGTATGAGATGGAAGTGCCGTATTATGCTTATGAGATTCCCAACCTATCTAGTAGCTCCATTGTTATCATGGTATTTCTATAGTGTCATCAATGGTTGGAACCTCACACAAGTTCACCCATATAAACTTCTTGATCCATACAATATCCTATGATGTTCTCAAAACACATAGATACTTGACTTCTTTTGTAGATTTAAACAAGTGTCATTAGCTCAAAATCCTTTCTAGCTTACAGTTCTCATTTAATGTCAAACATTAACTTAGATTGGGATTACTAATTTGTCAATTTGGAAGGTTGCATCAGTGTAACCTTTTACACCCAACTCTTCCTTATTACCATAACCAAGGAACAAATCCTTTTAGTTCTTCACAAGCACTTAAGGACGTTCTTTATGAAGTCCAGTGACTCTCACTGGCATCTGACATATACCCTCTTGTCATGTCGAATACATACAAGATTGATAAGTAGGTATATTTATGTCTTCTCATCATGTCTAATACATATGAGGTGACTGAATATCCTCTCATCAGATACATGTGAGATAACTAAATATACTCAGGATAAGTAAATAACATTTCATTCAAGATAGATCCAATTGTAGATGCATATGGCATCTATTCCACGTGTTCCCATTCTTCATAAGAAGTAGGGCATTGGGATCCTGAGAGATGAACTCCATGGAAAATGGAGAAGTTTTCTTTCATCGAGTCTTGCATGCTCAACCCTTTAGTAGCTTGCTAATGTATTTTCTCTTACTTAGGTCAAGATTATTTTCTCTTATTTAGGTCAAGAAGCTTTCTAACTCTATCTCTATAGATCTCAATTCCTATCATATAGGATGTCTTGCCTAAACCCTTCAGAGGGAAGATACTTTCCTTGTCAGATTTCAATATTTGTAGGTTAAGGATGTTATTCCCCATCATCATGTGGAATATAAATATGCTCCCACTAAATCTCTTATAATCACAAATTTCATCTTCATTCTGACTCAAGTCAAACCCTTTGAATGTCTTGTCAAATAAAAGATTTCAGCTTTGATATGCTTGCTTCATTCCACAGATTGACCTTTCTATCTTATAGACTTTATTTACATTATTGGATTTATAAAATATTTAGGTTGTGTCACATACACATCTTTATAGTTATTCCAGTGAAGGAATGTAGTTTTAACATCCATATGCCAAATCTCACTAGTCTTAATAGATGCAACAACAGGCATGATCCTGATGGATTTAACCATGGTAACTAGTGAAAGACTTCATCATGTTCAACACCTTGAACTTGTTTCAAACTCTTTACAACCAATATACTCTTCCATGTTGGTCTTCTTAGAAAAACCCAAATGCACCCTACGGGTTTTACCCTTTAGGTGGATCCAACAAGGTCATACCTTGTTGGTTTACATGGAGTCCATCATTGATCTCATCATCTCAAGCCATTTCTCACATTTTGGTCCCTCAATAGTATCTAGGTAGGTTGTTGAATCATCTCAATGATCAACTCACTGCCTTCTTGAGTTATAAGATATCATAATCTTTCAAACTCAAGGCATGTTATACTAGAACTACTAGGTATTGTGTTACATAAGGAACTTGAGATTCCATAGCACTTTGTGATTCTCATTGTTCCCACTATACCTCTTTAGGTTCAATGTTTTTCTTATTTATCTTGAGAATTTTGATTTCTACTTTTACTCCCACAAATTCCTTTGGAACCAAGTTCCTCATTAGGAACACAACCATCTTAGCAACAAACACTTTGTTGTCAGGCTAGAATCTAAGTAGTATTAAAAAAATAAGATTTATGTGATTTGTGGACAAAGCCTTTTAAGAAACTATTTTCTAATATAATCATTCATCCATTATCACTATAAAACACTCATCAGGACAATTCCAATGCCATATCTCATATGGTGTCTTTTGAACCATTTTAGACGGTACACTATTTTAGTGTTAAACATGTGTCCAAAGAAAATTGGAAGATCAACTAGATTTGATTGATAATCGCACCTTGACTTAACAAGGCACGATTCCTTCTTATTGATACACTTTCATTATACACTATCATTGTGTTTTAGGTGGAGTTCATCATGATACATTATAACGCTCTCTCCAGAAGGTCCTCAAACTCTTGGTTTAAAATATTTCAACATTGATCAAATTGAAGTATCTTAATACTTATACCAAGTTAGTTACATACTTCATTTACGATCTCCTTGAACACTTTAAGAGATGTAGACTTGTATTTCACTAAATACAAATGTCCATATCTACTGATAACATTAGTAAATATATAATGAAGCACTTGGAACTACCTTTAGCATTTATTCGAAAAGGTCTATTGTACATCAACATGTACTAGGCCTAATAGAATACTTGTTCTCCCACTACATCTAGTGGAGATGATTTGTCATATTTCTCAATAAATAAGACTTGCATGTCTCCTTGGTTGAATAACCAAAAAATTCTAGATAACCTCATATGGATTCTAGAGATGCATTTCTCATTTATATGCTCAAGATGACAATGCTATATGCATATATCATTTGAGTCATCAAGTCATTCAATACATGTGTGTTGTGTGAATTATATATCATCTTTTCACATGTTATCACACACAAATTTGGTTCTTTCTGATATAATTCAGTCTCTTTCATATTAGTTTTGCCATCTTTTTATTGTTCTACTTATCCCATAACTTGTATTGCAAATTTGCTACAAAAACAACTAAATTCAGATGTTATTTCTACAGAAACAGAAGAATGCACGGCGTGCACCATTCCAGAAAAAAGACCGATTCCCTAAAATAGAAGAATGCACGACGTGTAACTCAGATGCACATCATGCGAGTTTCCAGAGAAAAACCAGTTCGTTCAGCCAGAAGAATGCACGTCGTGCACGGAGAAAACGCACGACGTGCGTGTTTCCAGAAACGCACAGAAGGACTAATGCACGTCGTGCACATCGATGCACGACGTGCACCTGGAATGCAAATTGCTGAAGAAACGTTCTGGAAAGTCACACGACGTGCGTATCCACAGCGCACGCCGTGCACAGATCAGCCCGAAGCAAATTGCACTACAGGTGCATGACGTGCACCCAAAATGCATGGCGTGCACCTGGGAATTTCAGAAATTCAAAAATTCAGAATACGGTTTTAAAACAAAGAGGGAAGCCAAGGGACAGTTACGTTCGGTCATTTGAAGAGTTTCTCTTGTCCCAGAACTAGAGGAGAGCAGAGGAAGGTGAATATGGAGGGATCCAAAGTGGTTTCTTGCATAAAGAGACCATTTCTTCTTCTCCACTTCTCCATTGTCTTCTTCAAGGTGCAACTAAGTTTCCCCAACTCCGAGTAGCTTCTTGGGAGAGGAGCTAGTTCATCTTGGAGCAGCTAAAGAAGGGGAATTTCATCCTCAAGCTGGAATTCTTGCTTCTTGTGGTTACATCTTCGGTTCTCTTTGTCTTTTCCCTTCTAAACCATGTCTAGAACTGAAATTTCTGTAGCAAATCTACTGTACACCATCATGGACGAGTAGACTCCTTTTTATTAGGCAGGGGAGAGTAACTCCAATGTCATAGCATGTATAGAACAAGTAATTTCATACTAAATGCATTTGTTTCTTGTTTCATTATCATGAAAGTGCCGGTTTACTCTTTTTCTTGCATGTATTATTGGCCACCTTATGTGCATATTTTCTACCTTCTTGCTTAGTTTGAGAAGACAAGTAGGAATGTATGGAGGTGCTCTTCTTGGCAACTCTTCTTATTCTATGAGAGTAGAGAAGAATGAGTTGAGGAACTATTTGTGATCATAAACGAAATCCATACACGAGAGTGTTATTTTGAGTTATGATCGTTGCATTTACACCGGGAGGTGAAATGTAACACAATTTTTCCTTGAAACATGATCTTATGTATGTTTAAATTATTTTGTTCTCTTGATTGCTATGATATGTGAGTGAAATCCTTATGTCCAAGATTCCTTAACTTTCTGAAATCAAACTTCTTTTGTGGTTCTTACTTGCTAATTAGAATATGTAATTCCTGTAGTTAAAATCTAAATTTTAAGTTTTTAGACAAATCTTCTCTACTCTTAAATATCGGTCTAGATTGTTGAACTTTAGTACTGTTGTGCTCAATTAAGTTAACTAAGCTCCTTGTGTTTGACCTTGACTATACTACCTCCGTATACTTGCAGAATTTGGTTAAGTTGAGTAAACTATCCTTTTCTTGGATTGAAATTCGTTAGTGTAAACAACCAACAAGTTTTTGGCACCGTTGTCGGGGAGCTACGGTAATTTGATTGGAGTAATAAGTACTATTTAGTATTCGAGACTAGATCATCACTCATAATTTTCAAATTTCCATTTACCTCTTAGTTGTGTTCTTAATTTCTCTTGTTAATTTTCAGGTTGTATGCGTCGCTCACAACGAGGTCTTCAAACATCTGCTTTGTTAGACCTTGAAATAGAGCAAACTCTTTCAAGTTTGAGAAGAACAAGAAGAGTAGAACAATCACTATTTGGAGGTACTTCACCGTCACCACAACCATCATCACCACCACCATCTTCTTCATCTTCTACAGTAGCTACACCAAGCATTTCAGCCATGGAGGACAATCGTCCTTTAAAAGACTTCGCGATGCCGGTTGCCACAAATATTTGTGGAGCCATTGACTTACCTGCTGTAGAAGAAAATAACTTTTCAATTGCCCCTTCTATGATGCAAATGATTCAGCAAAATCATTTTGGGGGAACGGCCAATGAAGACCCAAGTCTTCATGCTGCAGAATTCCTGGAATATTTGAATACTTTCAAGATTAATGGAGTGTCTGTTGATGGGATTAGACTTATGTTATTTCCTTTCACCTTCAGAGATAGAGCCAAGGCATGGCTTTTGTCTCTTCCCAAGAAGTTCATTAAAAATTGGGATCAACTCCTTAATGTTTTCCTTGCAAAGTACTTTCCGCCAAGCAAGACAGCTCACTTGAGGAACCAACTCACAAATTTCTCCCAAAGTGAAGGAGAAACCTTATATGATACATGGGAACGGTTCAAGGATCTTCAACGCCTTTGCCTGCACCATGGTTTGACAAACTGGCTCCTACTGCAAACTTTCTATAATGGACTGTTTTACAATACCCGGTTGACTCTAGATTCCGCAGCTAGTGGTGCATTAATGACCAAGTCTTATAGAGTGGCTTATGATATCATTGAAGATATATCACTAAATCACTGCCAATGGGGAGGAGATAGAGGAGCAAAATCAACCTCTACAGCAAGCTCTTCAACCAAAAAACAAGGAGGAAAACACACCATAGATGTCGTTGATCTTATTGTTGCAAAGCTAGATGTGCTTACATAGAAATTTGAGAAGATGACCACTCTGCCATTTCAATCTGTTGAAGCAACGTGTGAAGCTTGTGGTAATGTAGGAAATACTTCTTCTTCTTGTTTTCCCCCTAATGCAATGGAAGGAAATTTTGAACAAGTTAATGCGGTTGGGATGCAAGGAAATAAGAAATACAATCCCTATTCCAACCAATACAATCTGGGATGGAGAGATCATCCTAATTTCTCTTACTAGAATGCAAGCAACACTCAAAATTTCCAGCAAGGACAGCAACAAAAACAACATGTAAACCGTCAAGGAAATCCGTCGGGTTTCAACAACAGGGGATATTAATAGCCACAAAAACCCCAAGGTTCTTCTCTGGAAGCTATGATGGAGAAATTCATTTCAACACAAATGCAACAGAATGAGGAACTCTGGGGAAATGACAAGCTTTTAAAAGATGTTATTGCACAACTTTCTGCAAAGGTGGATGGAATTTCTACCCACACCAAGATGTTGGAAAACCAAATAGCACAACAAGCTCTAAATCAACAAAGGACTCCACAATCCGGTTCTCTTCCAAGCCAACCGGAAGTGAACCCAAGGCAACAAGCTCACACAATTATCTTAAGAAGTGGAGCTGGGATTGAAAGACCTTCTCCATCTGAGGAGAAGAACATGAAGCAAATTGTTGAAGAAGAGGCCAACACTCCAAATTGTAGTGAGGAGAAAGGTAAAGCTGAAATACCACCTTCTTTCAAAGCCACTGCACCTTTTCCTCAAAGATTAGACAATAAGAAGGAAGACTAGAAATTCAGGAAATTTATGGACATAATCAACAAATTGCATGTAAATCTTCCTTTTGCTGAAGTTATTGCTGAGATGCTTTCTTATGCTAAATTCCTAAAGGACATTCTAACTAAAAGAAGAAAAGTTGATCAAGTAGAAACTGTAATGCTTTCTGAATGAGTGAGTTATATTATTCAAAATCATCTTCCACAAAAGCTTGATGATTTGGGAGCGTTTACACTGCCTTGCAAGATTAATGACACCACTTTTGACAAAGGTTTAGTAGATCTCGGTGCCAGTATTAGTCTCATTCCATTTACCTTATGGCAAGAATTAGATCTTGGGGATTTGAAGCCCACAAGGATGGCTATTGAATTAGGTGATCACTTTATTAAATATCCAAAAGGTACGGTGGAAGATGTACTTGTACAAATCGGAAAATTCTATATACCCTATGATTTTATTGTTCTTGACATGGCGGAAGTTCCTTCCAACCCTGTTCTTTTTGGGAGGCCATTTTTGAGGACTACCGGATGTCTTGTTGATGTTCGGGAAGGAAAGCTCACTCTACGTGTTGGGGAGGAGGCTATGGAATTCTCTATTTATGAAGCTATGAAAGCACCCGCACATGTTGAAGAAATATGCTTGCTTGATATTTTTGATCCTATTGAGAATGATAATGAAGATGATGTTGATTTGATGGTTAATATTTATGATGATGATGCAACTGAAATCAATAAGTCTGAAATTTCTGGAGCACTATCTATTTCTAAAGTAGCAGCTATTAATGAAGATGCTCCACTTATTGAAGATAAAGTTGATGAAAGTACGATAGGAAAAAAGGTAGAACTAAAAGCCCTTCCACCTGGGCTAAGGTATGCATTTCTTGACCCAAATTCTACATCTCCTATCATAATAAATAATGAATTAACCAATGATCAAGAAAATGAATTGCTTTCTGAATTGCGTTTGTACAAAGATGTCATTGGTTATTCCATAGAAGATTTAAAAGGCATTCATCCTTCAATTTGTATGCACAGAATAAATATGGAAGATGATGCTAAACCAACTGTTGAACCACCTAGACGTCTAAATCAAAATATGCTTGAGGTGGTAAAGAAAGAAATTTTTAAGTTAATTGACGTTGGAATCATCTATCCCATAAGTGACAGCCCCTGGGTTAGTGCCATTCACGTGGTACCCAAAAAGGGGGGGTGCAACTGTCATTAAAGGAGACAATGATGAGTTAATACAAACACGCATGGTTACCGGCTGGCGTATGTGTATTGACTACAGGCGTTTGAATAACGCAACCCACAAAGATCATTTCCCGTTGCATTTCATTGATTTGATGCTTGAACGTGTTGCCAAGCACTCTTATTTTTGTTACTTGGACGGGTATTCCGGATTTTTTCAGATTCCCATCTATCCTCCCGACCAAGAGAAGACCACTTTCACATGTACTTATGGAACATATGCTTATCGCCGTATGCCGTTTGGTCTTTGTAATGCTCCCGCTACTTTTCAGCGGTGTATGATGGCCATATTCTCTAATTTTATTGAAAATATAATGGAGATTTTTATGGACGATTTTAGCGTGTACGAAGATTCTTTTGATCAATGTTTATTGAACCTGTCACTAGTCTTAGCCTGCTATAAAAAGGTTAACCTAGTGCTAAACTGGGAGAAGTGCCATTTTATGGTACAATCCGGTGTAGTGATAGGACATGTTGTATCTAATAAGGGTATTGAAGTGGACAGGGCAAAGGTCAAAGCAATTGAGAAAATGTCTACTCCATCTTCAGTAAAAGATATTCACAGCTTTTTAGGACATGCATGTTTTTACAGAAGATTCATTAAAGATTTCTCAAAAATTGCAAAGCCGTTGTGTTCCCTTCTTGCAAAGGATACATAATTATTGCAAAGTAGCCTTTTCCAAGCTCAAAGAGGCTCTCATTTTAGCCCCAATTATCCAACCTCCAGATTGGGATTCTCCCTTTGAACTCATGTGCGATACAAGCGATTATGCAGTGGGAGCTGTTTTGGGACAACGGAGAGACAAGAAAATCCATGCCATCTACTATGCCAGCAAAACTCTCGATGAAGCACAAATCAAATATACAACCACGGAGAAAGAAATGCTTGCAATTGTATATGCATTTGACAAGTTCCAACAGTACTTAGTAGGATCAAAGGTGATTGTATACACTGATCATGCTGCCATTAAGTATTTGCTGAATAAAAAAGATGCCAAACCACGCCTTATTCGCTGGATACTACTCCTGCAAGAGTTTGATCTTGAAATCCGAGACAAAAAGGGTACCGAGAATAGTGTTGCTGATCACCTCTCTAGATTGACCACTGAGGCTAAAGATCTATTGCTAATTGAGGATCATTTACCTATTGAAAAACTCTACACATTGTTATCCATTCAAGCACCATGGTTTGCAGACATTGCTAATTTTCTCGCTACTGGACAACTACCTCTAGATTTGACATATCAATAAAAGAAGAAATTCGTTCATGATGTAAAATTATATTACTGGGATGACCCGTTGCTATTGAAGCATGGAAGTGATGGGCTGATCCGGAGGTGTGTTGTTGAAGAGGAAGTCCCAAACATCATTGCTGATTGCCATGCCTCTCCTTATGGAGGACATTTTGGTGGAGAAAAGACTGCTACAAAAATACTTCAAGCTGGTTTCTATTGGCCCAAATTATTTAAAGATGTCAATCTATTCATCAAATCTTGTGATAGGTGCCAAAGAACAGGAAGCATATCCCACCGCGACGACATGCCACTCAACTCTATCTTAGAGGTTGAGGTGTTCGATGTATGGGGAGTGGACTACATGGGACCATTCCCATCTTCCTGCGGGTATCAATACATTCTTGTTGCTTGTGAATATGTATCTAAGTGGGTTGAAGCCATTCCAACCCAAGCACCGGATGCCAAATATGTAATTAAGCTTTTTCAAAAGATTATATTCCCTCAGTCCAAATCTAAGTGGGTTGAAGCCATTCCCTCAGATTTATTTCTGATGGAGGTACACACTTTGCTGAAAAACAATTCAACAATCTTCTCTCTAAGTATGGTGTGACTCATCAAATCTCTACGCCCTATCATCCCCAAACATCCGGGCAAGTAGAGATTTCAAATAGGCAACTGAAGAATATTCTTGAAAAGACTGTCTCTAGTTCAAGGAAAGATTGGGCACTAAAGATAGATGATGCATTATGGGCTTATCGCACAACTTACAAAACTATCATTGGGACTACTCCATTCAAGCTGATCTATGGAAAATCATGTCACCTTCCGCTCAAACTGGAGCACCATGCTTTATGGGAAATTAAGTTCCTGAATTTCAACATGAAGAAAGTAGGAGAAAAACATCTTTTGCAGCTGTAGGAGCTTGAAGAACTTCGTCTTGATGCATATGAGAATGCAAAATTGTATAAAGAAAGAACAAAGGCTTGGCATGATAAAAGAATCCGCAGGAAAGACTTCCAAGAAGGAGATAGAGTATTGTTATTCAACTCTAGATTAAAGCTTTTTCCAGGAAAGTTGAAATCCAAGTGGTCCAGCCCGTTCCTAGTACTAAAGATTTTTCCATATGGAGCTGTAGAACTCCAAGGTAAAGATGGAACCTTCAAAGTCAATGGACAACGTTGCAAACGCTATACTTGCAGAGAAGAAGTAGAGAAAGGAGCTTCTTGCTCCCTCCAAGATGCCTGACGTTTTAGAAGAAGTCTAACTCCAGACTCTAAATGGAGGACCTCGTGGGAGTTGACCCCACATTAGGATAGATTTCTTTTAAGTTTTTCAAATCAAAAACACTCTTTAATTTCATTAATAAGCCTGTCATGGATGAATGTAATAATCTAGACTTGATTTCTACTCAATCCGTCATAGTTTACTGCTGACTGACTGCAATTTTTTGCAGAAATCGCAAAGTGCACGGCATGTCTTTTGAAGACACGACGTGCACTTCAATACAAAATACAGCAGAAAGGAGTTCTGGAAACTGACACGGCGTGCATTTTCACTTTGCACGCCGTGCACGTGGTAAGCGGGATCTACAGAAAAGTTTATGGAAACTTACACGGTGTGCGTTTTCGACATGCACGCTGTGCGGCTGGAGATTTGAAGATCCAGAAGTTTTCTGGAAACTGACACGTCGTGCATTATCAACACGCACAGCGTGCATCTGGGAAATAAAAAAGTTTGACAACTCTCTGGAAACGTGCATGTCGTGCATTTAATAAACGCATGATGTGTACCTGGTCTTCAACTTTTTCTATAAACCTTCTGGAAACAAACACGACGTGCATAGCAAAAACGCACGTCGTGCACCTGGGTGATGGAATTCTATAACTTTTTGGAAACGTGCATGGTGTGCATTTCCAAAACGCACGTCGTGCACTTTCTAGTTAAATTCAGACAAAAAGGGCCGGAGTGCACGACCTAATCACTCCAACCCTAGAGCCGTGCACCCCGACCCTTACAGCCGTGCAGCCACCGTCGTCCAGAGCCAGAGAAAATGCACGCCGTTTCGCTAGCTGTGCACACACCTTATTCTTTCTCAGCAACCGTGCACCCTCAGCTAGCAGTTGTGTGTCGTTTTTGCCTCCAACTAGCAGCTGTGTGCCAGCACCACCCAGCCGTGCACGGATCCATCTCCTTCCTCCATGCGAGCTGCCACTTTTCTGCCCGCCGAGCTTTCGCCGTGCTTCACCAAGCTTGCAGCAGCTCCACAACAACATCCAGCCACCGAGCTACCGGCATCGCCATCCAACAGCGGCAGTAGCAACTACAAACCACCACCGTTTTCTTGTCATTCTCGTCATAGCAGCAACAAGCGCCAGCCACCTCACCACCGCAGCAAGAAACAACTCCCACGAGCAGCTAGCAGCTCACAGCCGTCATAGCAGCAGCCGCAAGCCGCCGACGTTTCCCTAGCTTCCGCTGTGATTTCTTCGTCGACCAAGCAATAGCCAAAGCAGCAAATGCAGCGCTGAGATCCCGAGCCCAACATCCACCTTGGTCTGCTTAGCAACTGTCTGTGCAGATTTTCAGCTTGCCCCAAATCTGCAGGTGCACGCCGTGCACTCACCTTGCATGCCATGCGTTTGGCTGTCTGAAGAAGACGAACAATACATCTGCATGCCGTGCATCATCTATACACACCGTGCACCAGTACAGATTGAATGGCACCGATCAAGCAGAAGTCTGGCCGACGCCATGGAACATATCACTCATCTGCTACACCTCCCACAACTGAAGCAGGATCTTCCGCACCAGCACCTCCAACGTTTATACCATCAACTCAATTCAGGGTCAAGCCTGAGGAAGACGCCGACTACCAGTTCCTGATCACAAGGTGCGTTTTACCCTCCCGCTACATGTGCGAAGAAGCCCTTACCAAGTTGGGTTTCAAAAATGAGGTAGTCAATCACTTAACATTTTTGGGTTTACACTATCTCTGCACCCGAGTTGCTAAGACCTATCCCTGCCTTGTCTATGAGTTTCTCACTACTTTCAAGGCTGAGAGTGACCCACAATGCCGCAACATCCCTTATCAGGATATCAGTTTTTGCCTTTTGGACAAACCATTTTCTATGAATCTTGAGCGGTTTTGCACTTTGCTTAAATGCAACTTCGGCGGTTACACTGATTATCCTCCCGCTTTTAATAGTGATATGTTCTGGTCTAAGATCACTTCTGATACAGTGCATAGAGCAAGGAATGCTCGGGCTTCTAGCATCCACAATCCAGTTTTCCGAGTTATTCATCGTCTTCTTAGCACAGGACCTTTTGCAAAGAACGAAACTCAAGGTGTTGTGGGAAAAGATGATCTTTTCTTCTTATGGTGTTTGGTGCAAAATGAGCAAATAAGTTCTGGATACTACATTGTCAACAAGCTTTTCGACACGAAAAAGCAAAAGAAAAGGGAGGCATGTGACATTATGTGTGGCGGGCTAATAAGCATCCTTGCCATGCAACTGGGTTTAGACTTGGGTTCCCTAGAACCTGCATCGGGGAAGAACCTTGTCGATATCAACTATCTCATCTCTTGCGATTTGATCTCTAGACATGGCAACAACACATCCAAGTTCAAGGTTTTTATCACAAAGAAGCAGTTCATCACCATCCCCGATGCAGGTCGGAATGACATTAAGAACAAGGCTACTTGGAAGGTAGAGCTACAACCTGAGACTGACGAGGAGACACCCACCCTGGGTGCCAGCAGCTCTACACCAGGGCCTACACCAGGAGCCCCTACCCCTCTGCCACCGTCCACTGGTACTCAGACAAAGTACAACTAGACAATGCCAGACGTTCAACACCTTACGGCTACGTGCAGTGGAGATTTGATCATATGGACACCCGCCTAGACTAGATGGGTGCGCAGTACGACACCCGGTTTGACCATTTGAGTGCACAGTACTTGACTATGTATGACATGGTCAACAGAATGGATGCGTGGCACATCTCACAAGGCCACTACCCTGCACCGCAGTCTTTCTAGTCCCCCACCCACCAGGAGACCACAGTTCCAGAAGCTCCACAACACGAGTTCCCCCAGGACCAGCAACAGCAGCAGCCAAACTCATCCGCCATGCCGATGGACATCCCTGACATCATTAGTCAGTTCTTCCCTAAGTAGGGAGGCGGCAGATCATTTTTCTGATCTCTTCATGATAGGTATCTGGTTGTGAACTCCATATATAAGTTTGATTAAAGCAGTGAGGACACTGTTGATATCAGGCTTAGGGGGGAGCAACCAGATGGATGGTATCCTAGTTCTTTTAGCTTTTTTTTCATGTTATTTGCTTCTTGTCATTTGTTTTTGTTTTGTGTTCACTTTTTAGTTGTTGTTTTCAATTCTTCTCTTCTTCTGGCAAGTCTAGTATGATATGAGGTTTATCTTTTATATGTGGATAGAACTCCTATGCTTAACTGTTTGTCCTCTTTTGATGAGAAATATCATTTGAAGAAATTGTAAAAGGCATGCATTAATCAAATGAAACCTTTTGGCCATCAACATGTGCTTAACTATGGTTTATGCTTCTAGCCTGAACATTCATCTTTCACATCCTTGATTGTTTAAAACATGTAATGGTTTCAATTTTTGTGAGTAAATCAACTTTACAACATCATTTAGAATACGAGATGACCTTGCCAAGCTCTTAGTGCATTTGCAAACACTCTTTCAATGAAAAAATTTCAAAACAAATGAATGAAATCTAGCTAATGTTGCAATTTAGTTGACTCTCCCATGTTTTGGAAAAAATTTAAAAAACTCTTATACCCCATTAAAGATGGCTAAACTGCCCACATATCATGCTAGCCTAGTGTAAGTCCGATCTGGCCACGATGGTTAGGTGGTATGTCTTAAAAGAGGGTAAAATACCCCAACCAACATTCCACGTGTGCATAAGCCTACATTAGCAGCCGAGTGTCGGGACCCATAATCCTTTGTCATATCATCTTTTGGGAAAAGAAGGAGAGTACAACAAAAATTGTCAATTTTTTAACTAAGATTTCATCCTTTGTATCCTTAATAGTTGAGATTTTGAGTTGCACATCCACTAATTGTTTGGTTTGGTCATCCAAATTCTACCTAGTGTTGTTTAATTGATTGATTCATTAAATTGAAACCACCCCTGCTGAACTAAAAATCTCTTTCTTGGGTGTTTGAGTTGAATTGATGGCTATGAGCATAAACATGTTGATCATGGTTGGTTTGGTTTTATACACATCTTTCATTTCATTTGATCTATTCATGTTCTTGAAAATTCTTCATTTATATTTCTATGCTCTTCTTGCTTGAGGACAAGCAATGGTTTAAGCTTAGGGGGATTTGTTGTGTGAATTATATATCATATTTTCACATGTTATCACACACAAATTTGGTTCTTTCTGATATAATTCAGTCTCTTTCATATTAGTTTTGCCATCTTTTTGTTGTTCTACTTATCCCATAACTTGTATTGCAAATTTGCCACAAAAAGAACTAAATTTGGATGTTATTTCTACAGAAACAGAAGAATGCACGGCGTGTAACTCAGACGCATGGCGTGCACCATTCCAGAAAAAAGACTGATTTGCTAAAATAGCAGAATGCACGGCGTGCAACTCAGACGCACGATGTGCGAGTTTCCAGAGAAAAACCAGTTCGTTCATCCAGAAGAATGCACAGCGTGCACGGAGAAAACACACGACGTCTGTGTTTCTAGAAACGCACAGAAGGACTAACGCACAACGCGCACATCGATGCACAATGTGCACCTAGAACACAAATTGCTGAAGAAACGTTCTGGAAAGTCACATGACGTGCGTATCCTCAGCGCACGCCGTGCACAGATCAGCCCGAAGCAAACTGCACTGCAGGTGCACGGCGTGCACCCAAAATGCACGACGTGCACCTGGCAGTTTCAAAAATTCGAAATTTTAGAATATAATTTTAAAACAAAGAGGGAAGCCAAGGGACAGTTATGTTCGGTCATTTGAAGAGTTTCTCTTGTCCTAGAGCCAGAGGAGAGCAGAGGAAGGAGAATTTGGAGGGATCCAAAGTGGTTTCTTGCATAAAGAGACCATTTCTTCTTCTCCACTTCTCCATTGTCTTCTTCAAGGTGCAGCCAAGTTTCCCCAACTCCATGTAGCTTCTCAGGAGAGGAGCTAGTTCGTCTTGGAGCAGCTAAAGAAGGGGAATTTCATCCTCAAGCCGGAATTCTTGCTTCTTGTGGTTACATCTTCAGTTCTCTTTGTCTTTTCCCTTCTAAACCATGTCTAGAACTGAAATTTCTGTAGCAAATCTGTTGTACACCATTATGGACGAGTAGACTCCTTTTTCTTGGGCATGGGAGAGTAACTCCCATGTCATAGCATGTATAGAACAAGTAATTTCATACTAAATGCATTTGTTTCTTGTTTCATTATCATGAAAGTGCCGGTTTACTCTTTTTCTTGCATGTATTGTTGGCCACCTTATGTGCATATTTTCTGCCTTCTTGCTTAGTTTGAGAAGACAAGTAGAAATGTATGGAGGTGCTCTTCTTAGCAACTCTTCTTCTTCTACGAGAGTAGAGAAGAATGAGTTGAGGAACTGTTTGTGATCATAAATGAAATCCATACACGAGAGTGTTGTTTTGAGTTATGATCGTTGCATTTACACCGGGAGGTGAAATGTAACATAACTTTTCCTTGAAACATGATCTTATGTATGTTTAAATTATTTTGTTCTCTTGATTGCTATGATATGTGAGTGAAATCCTAATGTCCAAGATTCCTTAACTTTGTGAAATCGAACTTCTTTTGTGGTTCTTACTTGCTAATTAGAATCTGTAATTCCTGTAGTTAAAATCTGAATTTTAAGTTTTTAGACAAATCTTCTCTACTCTTAAATATCGGTCTAGATTGTTGAACTTTAGTACTATTGCACTCAATTAAGTTAACTAAGCTCCTTGTGTTCGACCTTGACTATACTACCTCCGTATACTTACGGAGTTTGGCTAAGTTGAGTAAACTATCCTTTACTTGGATTGAAACTCGTTAGTGTAAACAACCAACAATGTGTCATACACATTTTTCTCTACAACTATCCATAATAGTTTATAAAACATAGGGCATTGCCATAAAAGATCATATATTTGAAAATAAAACACAAAATTCTTGTCAAACAAGACATATAATTCTTTCATCAATGGCAGGTACATAATAGAAATTTTCTAATTCTAATACATGCCCATTAATGATAGCTTCCAACTATAGAGGCGGCCACCCTTTCTGCATATAATTCTAGCTTACTTCTTCTTAGGTCTTGAAGTAGAGATCTCTATCACCATCTTCTTCCTGATATCCTCTAGAAGCGATTGTTCTTACCAATGTCCTTATAGGTGATAGTGGTGACACTTTCTTTCCTTAATCCATTAAGTGAAAAGGTCATATTCCTTTTACACTTACCCTTCTCCATATATTGAGTGCAGAAGACTTGGAATTTATCTAAGCCTCAGAACACTTCTTGGCCTTGTTGTTTCCCTAGGACTCACTTCCACTAATCACTGTCATGGATTTATCCTTCTTCATTGTTACTTTGACATCAACATGCCAAGCATTTGATAAAATGACAATATGATTCATGCAACACTTGCATGAATCATATCCATGGTCAACTCTTGAACTAAGAGAAATACTAGTCACTCCACATGCCCAATCATATTGAGCACATGGGGTTATACAGGATGTTCCTTTGTCAGTTTGCACTCTTATAGTTCTTTGGAGACATTATACCTTGATTTCTTTACATGACTCTTAAGATGTGTAACCATCTTGAGAATTTCCATGATTTCATGTTGTTCATGCAACTCATAGTTCATACAACAAAGCATTAGATACTCAAATGTCTATAACATCATTGGAATGCTTCCAATAAACATCCATTTATCCTTTCAGCGCATTTGGAGTGGGTTCCTATGGTTATGGTATTTTAAGGACATAGATCTTTCACTCATGATTGAGAACACTTCTCAAAGTCCTAAACCAAATGTGGAAGATTATCCCATTTTGTCCTTCTTAAGGACTGATTGTAATAAAACATGTTTGTGTTTGACATTTGATTCTTCTATGAATATTGAAACTTTTAAAAACATTTTTGATTTATTTGATTTGATAAGTTATGATATTAATTAGGTTTGTAATTAAATATCACTCCCACTATCTTTTTCAAATTGATAACCCTCATGTATCAATTTGGAAGATTGCAGCGTACAATCTTCTAGTGGCCAAGATCCATATTTCATCAAATCATGACTCAACTTTGGCTGATCACCCACGGTTTCACTATTTAGGTAGGAAACATTTGCCAATTACATCATATGAAATTCTTGGATAGATGATATGTGCAACTCCTTGCATTAATCATCTGCTTGCCTCTGGCACATAGTCTCACTAAGTTATCACCAGTTAAGCCTGACCTAAAAGACAACACGATAGAAATACATGCTTTGTGCAAATCTATATATCTACCATTACACTTCCACGAGATAGATGGTGCACCATGCTTTGTGCAAAAATATACTTGGTTGATCAATCTTTTCATGTATGTTGCTAATGGAAGGTATCTTAGACTTAATATTTTATTTGAGGGGTTTTGTATTTATAAATACATATGCTTCATCCAATCACCACATATATAGTATGTATCATATGAATGCTATATACCATAATGAATACAAGAAATAAAAAGTGATGGTTATGGCCATCCTAATGTAATTCCTTGGAGCCATAAGGAATTACCACAACCTAGGTGTACATCACATGCATAAACCTATTTTTGATGAAGATCATGCTTGCCAATCTGGGTTGTTTAGTTCAACCTTTGAACCGATCAGGTCACCTCCTATCCATTTGTTTTGTTGTCTCACCATCTTCCTAGTTCTTATACCCACCATCTGCTGGCTTCTCTAGTCAATCGGTTGGGTCCATCTGGCAATCACTTTGGCTTGTCCTTCTAGTCCTCCTTGGTCCTCTAGCTAGTTGGCCCATTTCTGAGACGGCCAGTTGGCATAGATAGAATGTCTTTGTTCTTCATTATAATAGGCAAGAAAACTATCCTACTATACATGACTATAGAGAAACCTCAAGTTACATTTGTAGGGATCAATGGTAGGAAAGAATTAACTTTACATTGGGAAGATAAGATAGAGGCTCGGTATACAGACCGAGATAAAACCTGGTTAACCAACACACAACCATGCACAAATACTAGGGGTTATTGGCCAAAACCATGCTACACATCCACCATTAAAACTCACTTTTAGGGCAACATGTGGAAATTGCATATATATATCATATATATATTAGTTTGGAATTATTGTGGTATTTGATTGGATAAGAAATTATTTGCATTGCATGCAATAATTAAATGATGAAACCAAAAATCTGATCATATCGATTATCTCAAAATATAGTAGATTGACGTGGTTCTGATACAACTGTTGGGAAATAGGGTGCAAATATAGGCAGTGGAAACAAAAAAAATTATAGCCATATTCTCCATAAACTAGTAGATTATTTCAACAACTATATAATGGAAAAGATGGTTTCAAGGATATTCCTGGTCCTAGAGCAAGTCCAGTGACATATTCCTCCTCGTTGTAGATGAACAACTATCATCTAGTTGCTCTTGGACAATGTCTGTGCAACTCCTAGTCTTCACCACTGACAGTAGATTGGAACAACGTCTATAGCAGATCATGCGGTCTCTCCATAGAATGTGGATTGACAGTGTCCTCCTAGTGATGGGAAAAGGCCACCTTGCCTTTATGGGGACCACCGAGAACTCCATATTGTGCTATTAGAGCCAACACGAAGGAGTTGTACCCTTCTGTCAGTGTACTAGTCGTTGACATGCTCTTCCACAACTGATACTCAGTTGTTATCTCCCTCGCTATCCCTCCCTTTAATGGGTAGGACTTTCTTAGGCTCTCTATTGGTTACCACAAATAGAGAGGACAACATCTGTTAGCGCAACTGATTCTCAATTGTGTCTTGGGAAGCCCCCAAACCCCTCTATTTATAGTAGAGGCCAGAGTCAAGGTTCCTGATCGGTGTGGGAGTAGAAGGGTCTAGAATTATGAATGTTCTAGAACCTACGAACTATGAGATGGTCATCTCACATAGATAAACAGTAGTCTCACCTAGCGAGATGGTCGTTTCATGTAGTTTTCTATTCTGAATCAAATTGGCAATTTTAATCCAATTAGTGCACAGCATGACGTCAACACTAATCCTTGATGCAATCGAATTTTCCCGACGAATGGGGCGTCTCGCTCAAACGAGCCAGTCATCTCACAACCATGAACTAGTTGTCTCATGACCACAAACTAGTTTTCTTGCTCATGCGATATGGTTGTCTCATGACCATCACACGAGACAGTTGTCTCGTGCCACAGTTCTGGAAAAACTCAGCCAATTCAATTTGTAATTAACCTAACACTCCAAACAGTCAGTCAGACACTTGAAATTGATGATTTTGAGTCCAGTAAGTTGATCTATTATTAAATTGAATACCCAAACACCTTTAGTAATCAAATTAAACATAATTCATGAAAATACTCCTTTAATCCAAGTGTATCCTATGTGTGTGACCCTATAGGTCTATAATTACATTGGAAATGAATGTCCATAACAAATTATGACATTAAAAGAAAAGAGTAGTGCCTAGTCACACATAATTGCTACCCAAGTAATTGGGAAAGTTGGAGAACAACTTCAACCTACAATCTATGATTAGTGTTACAGTGATCATCTGGTTCCTTTGTCTCTGATATCTGAATTGAAATTGAGGCATGGAATTGTCATCCTCTCACCATTCAATCTATGTTCCTTGAACTAGAGACAAGACTATTTGAGATGCATAAGAGTTCACATATCACATATTGAACCACATCAGTACATCCCTAAATTTCTCAGTCTCGCTTACCAAGAGGCCATGTATATCAAATTCCTATAGGAGGAACAAATCCTATCTACACCACTCACACTTAGTCCCCATGTGTCAAAGCTACCCAATCATCACCTTTATGGAAGGCCATATTTTAGGATTACATTTGATGATGCCAAAGTATACCCGACGACATGTGATGAGTGTAGTGACTTCAGGTTTAAGAACCACAATCACCACTATCACTATGAAAGATGATTCTAACTACCGTTCCATGGTCTCCATGTATCAATCTCAAGGTGGGTCTGTCTGATACACTATTCTCTAACATGTATCTATGTGAGTGACTTGATATCACATATCATGACTAATGAGACTATGTCATCAATCAACACACACTCTATTCTTATGTATTACTATTGTTTATTTTTTCTTCCACATTAATATCCAAATACAGACATAACAAGAATTTATGCACTCTTAGCACCCGTATGATCTCATTCTTCAAGTCACGTACTTGCATACATACATCATTGAGTAACATCATTCTTTAGACATCTAATTACATCTTTTTCATCAGCTCATGAATGATACAAACATAATAGAAAAAATTACCTTTATTGATATAAAATCAAGTATATAATGCTACATCCCAATATCATATGATTGGCTCTCTAGGTATACATAACAACATATTCATCTTTCTTTTCTGAAAGGATCATAAATCTCTAAACATATTGTTTTATTTGCAAAGAGTTTTAACTTTTTTATAATATTGTTTGTTTTTTTAAAGATTATCAATCTTATACAAAGATTGTTTAGATTTTGAGAGATTGTCAATCTTTAAAAAAATTGCTTGGTTTTTTATTGTTGGATTTAAAAAGAATGGTAATTTTATATAAATATTTTTTGGGTTTTGTGATTGTTACTCTTAAAATAGATTGTTGATTTTCTAGAAATATTGTTTGACTTGCAAAGGTTGTTAATCTTCTTAAAAATATTATTAGATTTGAAATTATTTTTTGTCTACTTAGAAATATTGTTGTATTGAAAAGATTCCTAATCTTGTAAAAGGATTGTTGGACATGCACACAAAAGGAATTAGCAATATTCTGAAACTTCTCTACAACCACAACAAGATATATGTATAGAAAGCAAATGACCATCCCCTTTTATACATGAGTTTATATCTGCGTTACATCTTCACTCAAACATGACATGCATAGGAGGGGTTGGTCTTTATCTTCTCTATAGATAGATGACACTCATCTAGGGGGTAACTCATTTTCAACATGCAAAGGTTTTTCTCCTAATATACCTCATGAGTACATCAACTATAATAAGTCATGAATGTTAGGAGAGTATGGTGTGTTCAAAGATTTTAGAGATCTAGTTTAATGTTGTGTTGATACCCTTACTAATAGCATGCATCACTTCTACATATCCAACCTGAGTTTAACACATGTTTTGTGACACGTGTTTGTAGGAGTATAGATGCTAGTGTAAAATTTTAACATGAAAGCTAGTCATATGAAAATAAAGAAACAATAAAATTTTCAAGGCAACAAATCATGAAAGCTAGTCATATGAAAATAAAGAAACAATATAATTTTCATGGAAGATCATATCTTATTTCCAACCTAATTTTTTCTATTCATCATTTTCTTTATTTTTTAATAAATTTTTAAAAAGGAAATAAAATGAATAAAATGATGTAAGAGAAGCAAACATGAACCCTAAAAGTGTGGTCGAAACCTTAATTCAATAAGGAAAATGAAAGGAAAATAAAGAAAAAGAAACTTCCATAACTAACAAGAGACATAAAGGTAGGGGCCTAGTAGATCATGTCGATCCATGAGATAGAGGTGTGTGGACCAGAGGGATTCACTGCCCATCCCTCAAACCAACTAGAGAAAATGGAAAAATAGGAAACATAATCAGTAGAAAAAAAGAAAAGAATAGAGTGGAAACTGCCTAATCTTCTAAAAAGATAATGGGGATTCAATTAAAATCATATTGGCATCCCCAATAGAGTCACTAGTCTATCACGCCCTACCCAAAAATATGGATGTTACTACTATACTTTTGGTAGTAAAACATCATTCAACGGTAGCATGGAAAATAAAGACATGTCTTTCAATTTGCCACAACATATTTAATGGAAAATGAGGAAAACATAATAATTCATTTAAGCCATGATGGAAAGCTGATTCATTATCTGAGTTAGATAAATAAGGCAATAAAAAATAGAATAGACCTAGAGAAATTAGGTTTAACTATCTTGCTATGTGTGGGGAAGGATTAGTACCCCCATCTCACCCAGTAAAGCGGTATAAAGCCATTTAAATGCAATTTGGACAAATAACATTTTTAGGTTGATTAAAAAAGAGATAAAACATGTTTTTGGTTGTGGACAAGCTTTTAGGTTAGAGGTGTCCGTGACCATGCCATCATTGCCCCAAATATCTATTTTTTTGGAAATAGGTAAATGTATTGCCAAAAGAGGTTGTATAGCTATGCTATACTATACAAGACAGACTACAAAAAGTGTACAGGACAGACTCTACAAAATTCCCCAGTATTGTTTGGCTATGGGCCTTAGCCCCTTGTCAAGGCCTTTTTTAGCCTTAACAACATTACCAACATCTCTAGTAATCGATTGAAAGATATCAACACTAGACACGCCTCCATGGATAATAGTATTCCTTTCTTTCCAGATATTATAACATATATTGGAGAGGCACACACCAGCAAAAGCTCTCTCCTCCTTGTTGGCACATTTAGTCTTAAGGTGCTCCATCATTTCACAAAAATTCTGGGATGTTAGTTTACCCCAACCATTCTTCAGCAACATCAGCGCCCAAAGGCGGATGATTTTATTGCAGCCAAAGACTGGATGTTTGTGATTTTCATTTTTAGTACAAAAGGTGCACTTAGGACAGATAGGTAGACCCCATCAAATTAGCCTACCTTTGGTCAGATGTTTGCTAAGTATCACTTTGTAGCTGGCGATGCTCCATTCGGGAATATGCCTTTTACCCTACACAATGTCATGCCAATGGACATCATCACCTGTTGGGGTGTGGATACACGGTTTCTTTTGCCCAATAAGCTTGAAGAGACTGGAGTCATCCACACGGTACAAATGTTGCATTTCATTCTAGCTTTCGCTCATCGCATCCCAGGTTCTAGATGCGTTGATATGGGCAGTGGGGATGCATCCATACCACAGTCTCAGCCATTTGACCCATACCCCATATTTCTCGGTGAGGAATCTATCAAGCCTTCTCAGGTGTCCCGCTTTGACCAAGTCTTCAACTTTGGTAACGTTCAGACCCCCTTTCTTGTGAGTTTTAGTGATGGTATCCCACTTGATCGCATGGCTTTTGCTGACCCAGATGAAGTTGGAAATTTTCTTGGCAAGGCTGTTAATGGTGGGATTTGGAAGATAACAAACCTCACTCCAATACCGAATCATGCTATTAATAATATATTTAGTGAGCATAAGTCTCCCAACCATCGCCATGTGTATACCAATTCAGCCCTCAATCTTGAATCTGACCTTGTCCAGACATGAGGTGTAGTCCTTAGCAAAACCTCTCCCACCGGTTATGGGGGTGCCAAGGTATTTGGTAGGAAGACAACCTCTGCTCAGACCTATAGCTGCTTTGAGTCATCCCCTCCTATTATCACATGATTTAGATAGGTATATACGTGATTTGATGTTGCTTATGTACAAGCTAGTGGTTTTGCCAAAACCCTCAAACACCTTTTTTGAATTCACGAAGTTTGTTAGCGTGCCCTTTGGAGAAGACCATGACATCATCCGCAAAGATCAAATGAGTTTTAACTTTGGTCCCCTAAACCTTGAAAGGTTTGATTAGATTTCCAGCTTCAACAACTTTGATCATACTAGTCAGCCCCTCCATGACTAGGGTGAAGAGGAGAGGAGATAGGGGATTCCCCTAATGCAAGCCGTTTGAAGATTTAAACATTCCAACAGGACCCCCATTGAGTAGAATGGAGAAAGATGTTGTTGTGATGCATTGTTGAATGATTTTAATCCATCTCATTGAGAACCCCATAGCAAACATAATATCCCACATGGTGTCCCACCTGACATGGTCGTAGGCTTTTGTCAAATCTATCTTGACACAAGATTTGGCACTAAAGTTCTTCACTTTGAACCCTATGAGAAATTCATCACGAGAAGGGCACAATCTGCAATCTTCCTTCCTTTCACGAAGGCACACTGCTCCTCAGAGACCAGATCTGGTAGGAAGCACTTCAGGCGGTTAGATAAAATCTTAGCCCAAAATTTGTACACAACTGAGCAACACACAATAGGATGATAGTCACTGACTGTTATGGCATCCTTCATCTTGGGGATTATCTTGATAAAATTATGATTTGTGGCTCTCACCATGTTTCCTCCTTGCATCAGCCATTTCATGGCCTTGTAATGTCATCTTTAATGTGGTCTCACATGAAGTGGAAGAATCAGCTGTTGAACTCATCAGGCCCTGGTGCTTTGCTGGCATTAATATCAAATATGAATCTCTTTACTTCTGCTTCTTCAACATCAACACATAGGGCCTCATTCGTCCTCAGGCTGACTCTGGGCGGGGGGTAGATATCCTCTTCAAAGTGTCTGTTGTTGTCTTTATGATGGTTGTACATATTCTTAAAGAAGTCCTCCATATGTTTGGTGATGTCATCTCTATTTTTAGCGAGCTGGCCATTGTCTTTAATGAGTTGGTGGATAGTCTCCTTCATCTCCTTCTTTTTTATGGCCACGTGGTATGTTTTTGTATTAAGATCGCCATCATGTAGCCATTTCATCCTACTTCTATGACACATGAAGGTCTCCTCTACTTTGAGAAGTTTGTTCAATCTATCCTCAATTTTATGCCCGCGCTCAGCTATGTCATCATCGTACAAATTCTCTCTAGCCTTCTTCGTTGCCTCTCTATAGTTGAGTCTCGCTTGTATGGGCAGGTTCTGCAGATTCACAACTTCTTTGGCCCAGTTCTTTATCTTCTTCTTGTTGGTTTGTAGTTTTTTTATGACAATAAAGAGCGGATCGCCTTCAATCTCCTCCCCCCAAGCTTCCATATCCACCTCTTTGAAACCTTCCCATTCACACAACCAATTGCAGAACCTGAAAGCTCTAACAATGTCAGGGGAGTTGGTGAGGTTCATCTTCATCTAACTATGGTCGCTGAGACGGTCGTTGCCATGGTTGATCACTGCCCTGTGCCAAACCTTTGAGCTAGGCCTCATTAACAAGCCCTCTATCCAGCTTGCTGGATATTCTTCTGCCTCCTCCTTGTTTATTTGACCAAGAAGTGATGCCCCCCACCGTGTTAAGTTCCATTAGGCCAACAACATCCATTGTGTTGTTGAAGATTTCCATGACTCTATCTAGAACAGGTCTTCCATCATGCTTCTCTCTACTTCTATGAATGTTGTTGAAGTCTCCTCACACCAGCCATGGGACCTGGTCTTGGGTGCTTTCTCTTATCACCTTCCACATCCTGGTTCTATCCACCTCCAAGTTCTCCCCATACGTCGTCATCACAATGAAGGCCATACCTCCTCTATTGCAACAACTTACTGTTATTGCTTGGTACATAATATTGATCACATCAATATCCCAGATATCAGGTCTCCAGCCTACATCTATCTTGGCACCGTCCCTGTACTCCAGGTTGGATAGAGAAGCCCATCCTATAGGGAACAAGGTCGCAACCCATTCCTTGACTGCTCTCCTTATCCTTATCTCAAGAACAAAGACAAGCGATCCTTCCTCTTCCTCAATCACCGCTCGTAGCCGTATTTGCTTCTCAGCTAATGATGCCCCTCACACATTCCATGCGAGGATGGACATACTAACCTCTGTTGGAGATGCTCCCTTCCCTAGGGCTGCTCCTGTTCTATTTCTTCTTGCTTGTGTTCCTATTCTTTCTCAGGATTCTGCTCCTCACTCCTCCAACTATGGCAACCTCTTCATCTAGGTCTTCAAGGACTGTGAATTGGTTAGCAATGGACCCTGTTGTTTCTCCACCCGTGAAGGGGCTGACAGAGGACACCATAGTTCCTCCCAAGTTGTTAACCCCTTCATGTATGTGTCCTGTGTTCCTCTGAGTGTTGGAACTTGCTAGAATTTCAACAAACACCTCGCCTTCTTCTGGTACCTCTGGACCTCCTCCGGTGTTGAAGTGTCTCCAGCAGCCTTGGGGTTCTCCTTGTGTGTTAATTCTTCAACAACTCTCTCCTTTGCTTTGTTCCTTTGACTGGGGGGCTTGGACCTCCCAGTTATTCTTGGTCGTCCTCGAGGGGGATCAGGAACGATGGGGGGAGCGTCATAGGACGATCGCCTCTCGCTAGGGCATTGGCCAGTTTCGTGGCCAAACACCTTACAATTGGCACATCTATCCAGTAGAGCCTCATATAACACTTTGATCTCCCACTCTTTTCCATTTCGCAGCTCTACCATGACCTCCGGAGGGGGTTTAGAGTCAGCTGTGATGTCCACGTAGAAACGAGCACATCCCATGGTGGTGCCGTTTGACTTCCTGTCTATCGCCCTTGAAATCCCAATTGCATGTGCGATGACAGTGATCGCCCTCGGAGTCCAGTGTTTGCCAACGTCCAGAAGGGAAACCAAGACTGGCACTATCGTGAATGCCGCCTGTCTCATGTCTGCCTCTCGAGTCCAATTGCAAACCAGCACAAGCTGATTGTTGAAATACCATGGCCCACAGAGGGTGGCCTTCTTGCAATCCACTTCATTGGAGAATCAGACCAGGTAGAAGCCTCCATCAAGAGTGAAGACTTCCAATTCACCTCTCGGTCGCTAGTTTCTCGTCATCCATCCTCACAGTTGCAAAGGGTGGCACTTCTTCCCCAGTATCTAGACGATGACTGAAAACATGTGGTAGTCTGCCATTTCATCCAGGATTGGCTCCATCATCCTCGTCCAGGTTCGGTGATCACCCTCTCACCTAAAGGGTGCTTTTGGGTCAGAGGTGAGTGTACCTCAGATGGTAGGAGGAGGTCCGACCATGGAGCGTACCCTATCGCCTGCTATGGTGACATCAGAGGCTGGAGAAAACCCGTCAGCCGCCACAGGAGGGGGAGGGTGTGCATGGGTGGGGTTGTTGGTATCAGGAGGGGGATGAGCGCCCCCACCTGCCATGGAAATGCCCAACCTCTAGAGAGAAGGTAGGGCAAAACCTAGAGAGAAGTTCAACCTAACTAATAATGCATCGAAATTGAAAATATTCAAATTTCTATTTTTAGGTGAATTGAGGACCTAATCACTTCATGAAGTCCCTAATGGAGATCCCTCAATGGTGATTAGGACCAATGAGTAAGATTTAGAAGATAATTAGCAGACTTGGGATAATAAAATCTAATTTTATAATAAATTAACAAAATAGTCATAATAGAGTAGTGTAATAGAGAAAAACAGCCATATTAGAGTAGATATATCAGTTACTCTTATCATTTTATCATTTTAATGGATTGCTGACGCAACTAGGGAAGGTGGATCTAGAGTAGGGATCCTATGATTATGAGTACCATGGAAATAAATGCAAGGGGTAGTTTGATCCTTTGGCTTCAGGATGTTTGAAATGGGGCCCAAAGTGCATTGAATATGAGGGGAACTTATAGGTAGATATTCGGGTTTGGGGTCTGGGAAGAACCTTCTAGAGTGAAATATTATCACCACAATGCACCAAGTTGGTGGAGAATGTGGATCGAGGTGATCTTCCACATGGCACATGGCAGATGAATCAAATCCACTGGGTGTCCCGATTGGATTAAAACTGGTTTCCCAATTTTCTTGTAACTTCAGGAAATGTTGTGGATAAAACTAAATAAATTTGTAGAGGGAGATAGACCAGGATATCCCTCATATTTATTTTTAAAATGGAAATTGAGTACCTATGGAAAATTGGAATATTTTATTCATGATAATTCAATTGGGAATTATGAAACAAATCTAGAAAAGTAGTATTGAAGAGAAAATTACACTTTTATTCTAAAATTAAGTTTTCTTTATAAAAGGCCCTAAACTAGGTCAAAGTGGGTGAAAATAGGTGGATTAAGAATGCAGAAAAATGTGAAAAAATAATAAATGTGGGAAGTGGGTGGAATGTGGAATTGACTTCATCACTATTAAGAGAATTCACATTAATCATTAATTTCTGATGAATGAGCAAAAATGGGGTGTCATAGCCAATATTTGTTGGGGTTGACCTAAAAGGGGAATACCTGGAGGGTGAAAGAAGAAGTTCAAACTCCTTGCAGCTATCCATGCATCATCAATGAAAAAGAAGTGAGACTAGCCTCCCCATGGACTAACCTGGAAGCAACAAGGTGATAAACCTTCACTAGGCAAACCCAATTTGTTCCTCATGGAACCATAAGCTTTGATACTAAGGTTGTGAGCATCAATGTCCATTCAAAATCTTTAAGGAAAAGATTCACAACAAGTGGACAAATCACAAAGAAATCACCAAATATCCCTTTATTCAGGTAGCTACATGCTTCTGGTGGATTGTTACACTAAAGCATGTCTAGAGTGAAGCCTACCAGGGTGTCTCTGAAACCTGGTGCCTTATCCCATCTAGTAGGGAGTTTCTATTGATACACCTGTTACATGACATGAATTTAGCACTTACATTGAAATATAGGTCCAACAAAGCTCCAACCCATATCCTCCCTAGAATGAAGGTCCCCCTCATAGTAGAACATGCTACAAAGATTCAAAGGGAATAACCACCTACCATTAGGAGACTAAGGTGTGCATTAGCTTAAAATGCTCAGGGTCTCATATTCCTGGATTAAAAAAGAAAAAAGGATGAAAAGGAGGTAACCTTAAGATATGTTATTTTCTTTCTAGAAACGTAAACCAATAAGAATCCTTGATGTGCTAAATGTATATGGATGAGGTCTAGATTGACCTGATTGCCTACTTCATCAAAAGGAGGCTAATAGTGATATCCACACTGAGAATCAGTAAGGACCTAAGTACAAACACACATCAAATACATTATGGAGGGAATACCCATAGTTGGTGTCGAATATCATGAACTAAAAATAATATATTTCAAAATAAATATACTACAACCACTTGTCTTCCCATGCCAACAAATAAAAAGAAAAAGAACAGTAAATAAGAAAACAAGAATAAATTCTAGAATTAGATATCATGTGTGATATCCTCAATTTTGGTGAAATTTAATTATAAATATAAGCCACAAATAGGACGTAGGAGGGAAAAATACTAATGAATTCCTTTAAGTTATTTAAGGGCTATATCAGAGAGAGAGAGAGAGAGAGAGGAATAATTATTTAGTTTTCTAGTCATAAGTATTTAAGAAACCATTTAAAGATTGAATGATCTAAAATGTACCGTACGAGAATATGCCTTCCTTAATGGATTTTGTTTACCAAATGCAAGGATTAATATGAATTTCATATAATCCAAGAGCTTTATATAAAACAATGCAAGAGGAATATAATCTTTCCTTGGATCATGCTTTGCTTTCCCATAATTTTTAGTTGGTATTGAGTTTTCGAATAAAAGGGATGTATTTCCAATACTTTTAGAAGGTGGTAATATGTATTTATAGAATACCATAATTACCTTGCCTTTTGGGCATTTTACTTGTACGCCAAGAGAGAATGGATAAAGGGAATGAGAAGGGAGGTTTTTGAAAGGTGTAATGTCAGTGTTTGATGAAAACACCTTCCTAGACTAATAGATCATGATCTGTAAGTATATGAGGAAGACACACAAACCTCCTATTCCAAGATGAAGGGCCTCTATTCTTTCCTTTCTTCCTTCTTATCATCCTTTAAGGTCGGCAAGGTCTTCATTTAAAGGACAACAAAATGATATAGACTCCCCTTTATAGGTGAGAACTCTAAGAACACCAGGGAAACTGAGACGTGACTCCGTTATCCTTGCTATGAAGTAGGCGGGAGCATGCCCTTAGCTAGATTTAGGATGTGATCAAAAGGTGGAAGGCATCCAGAAAGTCCTTCACTTCCAAACCTCACATCGAGGCACTTAGGTAAGAGATGTGACCCTCGCTTCTCTATTTCTTAACATGCTGCAATGTACAACTATGAAAGACCCACTTTTGCTTCTCTTCGACCACCCCATGCCACGAGCAGGCTCATTCAACATCGTTGAGGACTGGTAGGGCTTCTCTGGCCTCCCCCTAGACCTTCACAATAGGAGAGATGATAAGGACGACCTGTGGTTGCTTCCCTTAAGGTGAAAGATGAGCCTTTTTCGAGGTAGGAGGTGAACTAGAGTCAAATGACCAGGACATCATGGCATTCATACATCATACACAACGGAACCATGGTATTTTCACATTACTTAAAAGTCCATCCAAATCATATTACAAGTATATTATTAATGGTGACGTGTCTACGGCTGATTGGTCCCTTAATGTTAATCTTGCAAAAATTATAATAAATAACTTATAACTCATATTGAGACATATTGTATATGAAATTTGAATAGAAAAATGATAGGAACACATATAAAAGGGTTTCATACCCTAGAGCCTAATTTCAAAAGTGCCTTGAATACATGTTGAGTAAGTGATTAGGGAATAAAAACCCTAGATTTGTGTATTAACCTATTGGATACACTGATGTCCTCAAATCATATTATAATATGATAATGTGGAATCAAATGATAATATAAGATGATCATGATCGTAATTATGATGTATATTTGGAGTTACTAATGTGAATAATCATGAATATGATGAATTAGGCTTAGAGGTTATCACTTCTTATGTTATTAAAGAACATATTTGAATCTAGGTGATCATATTGAAAGGATAAGATGGATCTAGTAATTAGGGTTCATGTAGTGTTTAATATACATTGGAATTAGGGTTTGTGTCTTTATTCCTCATTCAAACTCAAACATGGCCCTAAACCCTAGATTAGGATCAAGTACGCTTAATGTGATTAAAGTGATGGTGACACTTTAGGATTTACATGCATGCAAATTAAATTGTTTATTTCTTGGATCTATTGATTGGTTTGATTGAATACACTTGAAGTATAATTACATGATATGCATGGCTCACCATTGAGGTAAATGGATACTATTATGACTACCTACAATATAGTTTTTCGGTGTTTGCTGTTGTTTTCTTGAAGATTGAACAACTAAATTGTTGGATGTTTATTTATGTTCTAGTCAATTATAATGCCACTCTGAGTATCGCATAAAGATGAGAATATGTGATGAAAGTGACATTTCTTAATTGTAAGTAATTAATTGGTTAGATGTTGTTATAATACTTGCACACTTTTTCATGCACCCAACGTACACAATATAACAATATACTGAGCCACCTTTTTGTTTCACGGTGTTTTAGGTAGCTAAATATGGAAGTATAAATATATGATGGTCATATGAAATTACCTGAAAACATTAAAGCTAACTTGTAAGGAGGATTAGCAAGATACTTCTTCTCATATGTATAGTTCTGATGTAAGTAATTCATGTAACTCCTTTGAGGAGCATCTTGTAAGCAATATTTGAATTGATGGAAATTGTTTACTATTATGTGTCATTTGGTTAAATCTGGATCCTTGGGAATTGTAGGTTATGGCTCTCAACCTGTTGAGTTTTTCCTTAATTAGAAGATGATGAAAAGTGGGGTCATTACCTCATGAATGTACTCTAGAAGGATCACATGTTACTACAATAAAGGCATCAAGGAAAGACATTTTAGTACCTTAGAGAACCGTTTCTTCCAGCAAATAAAAGATCATGAGTTATGTTTTAACAATTTAACCACATTTTTGCAACCACCTCTTGAACTTTTTTGTAGTCAGTCATCAACTTCTTGTAGTAAGGTTTAAGCACCTTAACCTAGTATGTAAACAACAACCGTTACACTACTTCAACACCAACACTGGGTAGTACACAACACAACTCTCCAAACCTGTGAAGTTGATCAACCATTGAAGCCTAGAACGACCTCCCTATAATCTGAGTTGTCAAGACAGAACTCCATCCATCACTAACACACATCCCCTAATGTCAGACCCACAAGCCACTGAGCTTGACTGCCACATAGTTGTAAAAGTTCATTGACTTTAAAGCTCCTCAACAAGAACTCCTTCATAACAATATAGTGAGGAATTGAAGACTCCACTAACCTATCAGTACATATGCACATTCCTAGATAGATTTGTACAACCTTGAAGGGTCCTTTTATCTTCCCTATCGACTTTCCTTCATCCAAGTACTCATGCAACTTATCCAACATCAAATGAATGATAGTTTCTTTGATATAGATTTCATCCACAACTCCATATGTAGGACTGATCACTTGGCCAACATTCTCTCCAAATAACAACTCAACTAGGAAGATCAAGGTGTGTGCCTACAAAGGGAATATCTAGGGAGTCAATACCATACCATGTCTCGCTCTTGACCAAATCCCATTGGGAGGCCATGTGAATAAAAAGACCATCTGATCAACATTGAGAAGCTCAAGACTTCTTCAGACTTGACATACTCGCTAGTTCAACAGTCCAACTTGAATTCTTAGGAACAATAGGCTAGCAGTCATGAAGGGGGAAGCCAAGTGATATTTGCCATGTCTTTCATAGTAGGAGTCATAATGACAACCTCAAAGTAGAATGAATGATTGAGTGGATCCCAAAAATTCTCTCACAACAAGGACATAAGCCAGATGATAAGATGATGTGTCACACCAAGGATTTCTAACTTGACTTCCTGATTCTTAAAGAGGCCTGCAATGCATCAACATACAAGTGAAATATTCAAGGGAGGATGTCGCATAAGCAGAATCTCACTTATCACTCAATATCCCATGACTCAAAACTATAAAGGACGTGATGTGAATAAAAGACAACACCACAAGTCCTTATTTATTAGCTCCAACACGATAGATTCACCTCCGATTAACAAGGGGTCTTTTTGGTATTTTCCCTGGAAAAATGATGCAATCTGCCACATATTTTGACACCTATGGTTAGCATAGACATGATTCCCAAGACAGTAACACTCCCTATCCCACTGCATGGTGGATTGCAATGATCCACTACCCAAGGCATCACATAGATCGAGGAAATCTACCAGGATGAGAAAGATCATTTGGAGTCCAAAATTCCAATATCCAATTCCAAATAAAAGATCACAAAACCTAGAAAAATAATTTGACTCAAGCTCAAACTTCTTTTTCAAAATTAAAAGAATCTTACCAATAGAAATGCTACTAATATAATTTTTTTTTTACAGAAAGGAAAATACATGATGAAGTAAATTGGGGTAGAAGTACATCTACTACTTCTTCATATACGGTGTTCCCTGCGTGTATTAGAACAGATAGAACTAGTAACCACCTTTGACCTAAAGAGGAACTGCTGGATGAGTCCTCTACTTACCAAAGCAACATCATATGACAAGCATCACATACTCCAATGCCCGCTGATGATTGATCTATATTCTTAACTAGGACCTCCAAAGGATTTTCATCCACACCAAGAGATCCTTCAAAACACTGACCATGCCCATATTTAGGTGGGATTCTTGAGCCGAAGAGTCAACTCCCCACACTAGTACTTGCATTATCTTCCTAGAAGGATGAAGTCCAATTGAAGTTGTAGAAGCAACATGAACTTACAAAGCCAAAGTCTCTATGTTACCTCAACTTAGGAAAATCACCAAATCCCTAAACAACAATTGGCAAAGAAGGCAGATGCTCAGGAGGAGAAGCTACCTCAGGAGGAGGCAAATGATGGAACTCATACCCGTATTCATCATTTTCTTCAGTAGAGTCATAATGGATCACCTATAAAAGATAGATGTCTAAACAACAAAAATAAATGAAGATAAATTAGAATAAGAAGATGCCACTAGAAGGTGACACATATAATCATAAGCCTCTCCAGAAAGAAGTTTCAAATGACCATGTGCATAGTACCACTTGAGGTACACTTCATGTGTCACCTGACCCCACATCAATTCCTAAGAAGCCTAATAATCCCAAGGCTAGGAGGAACCAAACCAGGCATAGGGTGAAAGGGAATGTACTAGACACCAACCCATTGAAGAGAAATGCACTCGTCTATGTACAATACACTCCCTAAAGGTGATTAGAGTTGAATCTAATAAACATCGAATGATAATGCCTTAAAGTAGGCCACACATGATGCAACAACCTTGCCACACTAGAACCTAGAAAAGATCCTGAATTGGACCCAGGGAACAATATTGAATTCATTCGATTAAGGTAAACTCACAAGATTATACAATGTTAAAGTACTACACAAGTAGTATCTAAGGTCATCATGTCAAGGTTTCCTTTCCACTTCCTATAATGTGACATATTTCTACACCCTACCCAATGATGATAGGTGGGGAGGGAAGCATGTAGGTAACCTTGTGTACCACTCACAATGTTAGGTCTATGAAGCCGACAACACTCACAACCCCACAACTGAAAAATGATAGATCAACAAAATCAACCATTATACCTATTTCAAGATAGAAACAAAAAACAACAGATAAAGACATATCGTAATCAAGCCTATGAAGTTGATACCACCCTTCATATCTTGAGCCATTTTCATTATGAAGAAGTCACCCTCAAGACACCTCCTCAAGCTCTTCAGTAGGTGGGCATACACACCTCCACCCTAGTCAAAGGAAGGAAATGTGTCCAGATCAAGAAGGAAGGAGAACATCCAATTTCTCCCCTATTTTTCTACATTATTATTAAATAGGCAGCCAATAATCAACACAAATAGAATTACTAGGACCTTAAGGCAGCATAGAAAAGTTCATTGGCACCCTCTCTCACCTTTTCTAAATATATCTCACAACCAAGTGAACTTGGTCTCATATTTGGAGGAAATTTCATCAGGGATGACCCCTAAAATATTTGGAAGGCGATGACATCTCCAGTCCTATTTGTCACACAATGAATCAATGGGAATCCCACCAAAATTTAAGTTGATGTAGCAAGAGAACTCACTAGGGGTTATGGCCAACTCACCAAAAAGAAAGTGAGAAGTACTAGTCTCCGGGAAGAAGTGTTCAATCAAAGGGAGGAGATAGTGCCAATCAACTATCCAACATTGACTACTACTACCAAAGTCAGTTCCCTTATGTATTTGTAGATCTTAAACAACTACCCAACAAATAACATCCCCACTTCATTCCAGAGGGTCTGTAGATACACATTTTAAAATCCAAGACCCTAAAAGATGGAGTGAAAGACAAAGTCAATAATTGTCCCCATAGGTGTAAAGCCTAATTCAGGCTCAACAAACACAAAGAAAATCGTACATATCAAACTTTCCAAGTTATACCTCATCACCCACTTGACACCCCAAGTGATACAAATTGGTTCACAACATGCATGGATGAACGACAAACCTCTCTGTTAGGAGAATCTCTCTCACAATCCTTCTCAAACCACCATTATGCCTGACCAAACACATGTATATTTAAAATTTTAGATTGCATATATGAATTTGATGTAAGAAGCGATGATGCATATCATGTATATGCCTCAGTTCCAACTATTGACTCAAAATCTAAATGAATAAACCCTTATTTTCATAATGACGAACCATTCCACTTATTTCTGTCTAAATGCTTTTACTTGAGTGATTTCAGGTTAGGCATATACACACTCCAATGCCTAAATTTGCACATCCTAACTTCGAGAAAGTTCAGTCGAAATCATTTCAAGTGAACTTTTGTGGAAAAGGCCTTAATTCAAATAGAATCATGTTGTAAATCACTTGATGAGTGTACAACTTGTAGTTAAGCTTAGAAAAAATCAAGAGCACTTAAATCTAATATTTGAGCACTTTTATGGCACTTTCCAAAATTTTTATCAGTTGAGTTTCACTCACATGAAACTCAACTGAAAACCCTGTGTGGGTCTTGGTAATTACAAGGGTCGGTTAAGTTTCCCCAAAAAAAACTCGACCGACACCCTTGTACAAGAAAATCAATTACAAGTCATCAGCCAAGTTTCATCCAGAACAAAATCGACCAACAACTCAAAATTGCTTTTTCACATTGTGCATTGGTCAAGTTACCTTTATTGAAACTCTACCAATAACATTGTACGAAATGTGCAGAAAAAGTGTTTGTAACCATTGGAGTGTTGCAAAACTTGAGAATATATTCGTTGCTACACCCCAAATGGCTAGAATTCATCCCTAAGTGTCTCTACTGGCTAGTAGGCAACCTCAACTATAAATACCGCCCCTTGGGATTCATCCCATGGTTGGACAAGCACTATGAAGGTCACTATATTATAGTTGAGTGCCTCCAAGAGTTTCCTTCCAATCTCAACCTTAATAACTTGCTACATCAATTAGAGTGAGTAGGACATTTGTAAGATAGCTAGTCCTACATGTATATCTTGTGATGCTCTCACTTCCTCCACCTCCCAATCTCTCTTTCTACCATGAAGATGAAGATTCTCTCTATTGGCTAAGAAAGGTGAAGAACACGAAGGGATGGAGTCCCATGGTGAAAGCTTCTCCTTGGTGAAGGTAAATTTAAAGGTAGAAGATTCAAATCAAGAGAAGGTAAATCCTTGAACGAGGAAGACTTGTTGCAAGAGTGGGTAAGTCCTTAGATAATGTGGAAGACTCATTCCTAAAGTGGTTAAGTCCTTGGAGTTTGGAACCATGAAGAATCTTGGTCATGGATAGGTAAGTCCTTTATGAGGTTATTGGCTCCCTTGTCCTTGAAGGGAAGGCTAGGTATGCTTGTCCTGGAAAAAGAAGGTCAATGTTGTAAATTTTATAATGGAATATAAAAAGTGATTCATGGTTGAAAATCCTAGATATTAACCTCTATAGGTAGTAGACGTACATCTCCTAGTTTGGAGTTTGGAACCACTATACACAAGTTGTGTTACTTATGCTTGTTCAATCTCTCTCTTCCTTTCTATGTATGTTTAGTTTTTTTTTGCAAACTCATCCCTCAACTTTATTCATTATGTAGCCTGGTACAAAGTACAATTTCGTTTGTCAGAGACATACTCACTCATAATACAACTCAGTGGGCTGGTATGGTAAACTTGGTGCAGAGGATTTGTTAAATGCAATTTAGCTAGTTTTTTAGCTACTTTATTTCCTTCCCTTCTACAAAATTCTACGCTTGCAATGTTTGGCATTCCCGCCTTAATCTTTGTTAGCCAATAGGTGCAACTCGACCATTCTCCTTCTCCCTCCTTGAGCAGCTTGATCGCTAGTAAGCTGTCTGACTCAATGATCGTCTGGTTCCAGCCACTCCGTTGGACTTGCTCACATGATAATTGAATCCCAGCTTGCTTTACTACAACCACAGATCCCGTCTGTGTTTTCCTTGCCCAACCTCCTAGCCAGTTTCCCTCAACATCTCTGGCCACTGCCGCCACCGCTGCCTCCTGCCCCTTCACTGCGGCGTCGATATTCAGCTTCACACAAACAAACATCGGTTTTCTCCAGAGGACAAAACTTATGGGGTTACTTGTGCCCCTGGATATATTTGGCCAGACTTCCTTATTTGATTGTAAGGCTTTCCTGATCCTATAACATTGGTGGTTTAGCGGTTTTGTTTCTCCTTCGAATACCTCACCATTCCTGAAGTTCCATATCATTTGACATATTGTCCAGAAACCTTCTGTAGATATTGACAGTTGTCTCTGGACCACCTTCAGGCATCCTTCTATAGTGGATGGTCGAGTGAAAGCCCTATGCTCCTCCACAGTCAGTAATGTCCTCCAGATGCAGTCGACTTTCTCACAGTCCCGTAGAGTGTGAGTGATCATTTCGAGCTCCCTTAGGCACCTTGGACAGGTCCCTGTATCTGACATGTGCCTCTGCTGTCGCCGGACATTTGTGAGAATAGTAGAATGTAGAACTAGCCAGGCAAACATCCTCATTCTAGCCAGAGTCTGTAGCTTCCCAATGCTCCAGTAGTCTTCACCTCTTTATGATTTTGAATAAGATGATAGGTTGTACTCGAGGTGTAGGTTCCTTCTCCAGTGTGATCCCAAATTTAATATCGCGGTGAGGCCTCCCTATAAGGGTCGGAACTTGTTGAATCAACTTGGCATCTTCCTCATTGAACCAGTGATCCAGGAATTCAGTATCCCATTCTCCATTATCAAGCACAAGGCTTCGAACATTTAGATCTTCCAAGTCTGTTGGTATATGTTGTTTCACCCTGGTGTGCAACTAAAGTATGAGTTTTACCCACCTATCATCCCAGATGTTAGTGTCTTCTCCTCCAACCGGGTAGGTGGTTGTGTTCTCTAAGATGAACCTCTTCCCTTCAATGGTGGATTTGCCCAGTCTTGACGCGTGAATCACCTTCCCAAGCTCTGCACAGTCAAATTTTCTTTTAAGTAGCCTGCACCAGATCGACTCTCTACTGGTAGCCATGTCCCATGAGTTCTTGAGCACTAGAGCTTGATTCCAGTCTCGCATAGACCTGATACCCAGACCTCCATGGTTCTTAGAGCTTGTCACCTTGTTCTAAGCTACTAGTGAGATGTGTTTCTATTTATGTCCTCCTCCCCATAGGAATCTTTGTATCGTTCCATCGATCCTATTGCAGACAGTAATAGGTAGGGTTGTTGTATGCATAACATAGGTCGATATAGCTGATAAGGTTGATTTAACCAGGCAAACTCATCCCGCCAGTGATTGGTTCTTTGCCGCCCAACCTTGAATTTTCCCTTCCACTTTGTCAATGACATTTGAGTAGGTAGTTTTGGTTACTCTAGAGTGCAGGATGGGAACCCCCAGATATCTGCCCAAGTCTTCTGTAATGGAAAAATTACATTGCTGTTGGACTTCCCTTCTGAATGAGGTGGGGAAACTTCTAGAGAAGAAAACTTGAGATTTATTAGAAGATATTGCTTGTCCCGAAGCTCATCCGAATTCATCAAAGCACTTTAGGATTCCCCTCATCTGAGATTTACTAGCTTCAGCAAATAGTATAAGATCATCAGCAAAGCACACGTGTGCAATCTCCATGCCAGTTCTACCCAGTTTTATTGGTTTCCATTTACCACTCGACACTCTTTCCCTGATCATTTGAGATAGGCGTTCAAGACATAACACAAAAATATACAGAGAGATTGGGTCTCCTTGCTTGAGACCTCAACTCGCTTTGAAGGGGATAGCTTGCTTTCCATTCCACACAATGGTTGATTGCCCGCCAGTTATGGAGTTCATAATGAACTGTCTTATGTTAGTAGGTAGTCCAACCTTCACTAAGGTTTCTTCTACAAAGAGCCAGGACATCTGGTCATATGCTTTGGATAGATCAATTTTCACTGCCATCACCTTAGCTCCTTTCCTTCTTTTCATACTGTGAATGATCTCCTGTACTAGTACGATATTGTTTGTTATTTTCCTCCCCAGCATGAAACTGCTTTGTTCCTGTGAGATCCAGCCAGGCATGTACCTCTTGAGCCTTTCGACGACCACCTTTGATGCAAGTTTGAGAATCGTGTTGTTCAGTGAAACCGGTCTTAGTTGTTCACACTTCTCTGGATTCTGCACTGTCGGGATCAGGATGATGGTTGTGTTACAAATCTCCTCACTTATTGGTTCTCCAGCTAACATCTTCTGAACAGTGGAAGATACTGATGTACCCACCGCTGCCCATTCTTCTTGTAGAAAATCTACTGTAATCCCGTCTGGCCCTGCTTCTTTGAAAGGCTTCATTAGTTGTAGCGTATTATGGGATTCTTCTCTTGATGGTATTGCAGTTAAAGAGTTGAGGTCATCTATACTAAGGTCGCTAATGTTCCTTGGGATTCACAAATCCATATGTGGGGATGTAGCATGATCTTCGATTAGTATATTCTTGAAATGTCATACCACCATGTCCAGAACAACAGCTTCATCAGAAATCCAGTGTCCACTCGAGTCTTTCAGAGTAGTAATAGTATTTTGTCTCCTTCGTTGATTCACCCAAGCCTGATAAAATTTTGTATTATTGTCCCCATTTTTGAGCCAGTTGATATGGGCACGCTTCTTCCAGTCCTCTTCCTCCTTGTTAATAATATTCTGCAGTTCGGCCTGCAGGTCAGTGCAAAGATTATCTATGGTAGCGTCATACCTGTCAGCTAGCATGTGTTGCAGAGTAGTAATGTTCCGTTGGAGTCTTTTCTTATCTTAATTATAGGCCTTCGTCTGTATATCATCCAGCTTCATCAGATCGGTTCTGGCCATATGGAGAGTTTCATAGAAATTTGTGGAATTGATCCACTTCTCAGTAATCAGCCATTTCATGTCCTCGTTCTTGCTCCAAGAGACCTTAGCCACAAACCTTTTCCCTTGTGGTCTTCCCTGGACTGGTTTTATCAGCAAAGGGCAATGATCTGATGAAAAACGTGGAAGGTTCTCAATGACAACCTCAGGGAACCTGGTTATAAACTCTTCGTTCACCAGGGCGCGGTCGAGTCTTTCCTGCAATCGCCCATGTTTATACGTGAACCGGACTCCTGAGAATCCTAAATCCATAAGTCATGCATCCATGAGAGTGTCCTTGAATAGTTTGGCTTCAATGATATCATATCTGTCACTTCCCGACTTCTCGGTAGGTGTTAAGGTTGTGTTGTAATCACCTACCACAATCCGAGGGCCATTGATTTGTTCGTTGGATTCAACAATGTGTCTCCACAGGAGCTTCCACACACCAATGTGTGGATTGGCATAGACAAAGGTTGTTGTGATACTGCTGGCAATCCTGCAGATAACAAACTATCTGTGATAGTTAAGGATATCCACTTTGGTTTTCTCTCCTTTCCAACAAATCCAAATTCCACCTGCAAAACCACGCGCCTCCACTCTGTGTGAATGAGTAAATCCTAGGTTTTTAATGGTTTGGGTAGCCTGTCTCCCACTTATTCTCAGTTCTAGGATTGCTACAACTTCCGACCTATGCTCTCGGATCATATTAACCATAGCAGACTGATGATCCTTGTTTCCGATTCCTCGTACATTCCAACATAGCAAACACATGAAACAACTTGGGATAGGGTAAGGAGCCTGGGCGTTTCTATTACTCATCAATGACATTAAGGTTGACTTGGGCTTCTCCTTCAGTGTTTACCTTGGTGACTTCCTCAGCCATGCATGCCGCAGCTCCTTCAGGTGTGCCCCTAAGATTTTGTCTGGAGTTGCTCGCATTTGGATGACCTACAACTTCAGGAACCAACTTTGATAGGTGTGGGCTTCGTCTCCTATATAAATCAATGTCAGGGGGTTTAAACCTACCCTTCCTCTTCATATTTAGGCCATTTCCTAAAATCGATTTATGTGGACCCAAAGCATGCTTCTTATTTCTTTTTTCTTTCATGGCCTTCTCTTCCCTTGGGCGGATACCTGTCCCTGTGTTATCTATATTAAGCCCCTATACATAGTCATCAGCCATGGCCTCCACATTGTCCTCTAGTTTATCATTATCAATTATCGTGATCACTTGATCAACCTCCGGATTTACCACACTGTGCTTTTCTGGGACTTGTTGTATCTTGCTATCATTAAGCTTAGAAGTACCTCGTGGTCCATTCTGCTAGTTTGTGATATCTCTTAGGATTCCTTCTCCCTTCGAGTTGTTCCCTTCTGACATTTAAATATTCTTCTTCCTCCATACCTTCTTGGGCCTTTCCGGTATCCTTTGAGCAGCTCCTTGAATAGCTTCGTCTTCCATGTCCTTTTCTCCCATCTCGGGTTCATCATTAAACAACCCCTCGAAACGATTGGTTGTTCTCGAGCCAGACTCCATCTGCACCGGTTCTTGCCATCTTTGTCTTCTCCTTGATTTTTTCTATTGCCATTCCTGGTTGGAGTGCTTCTCTCTGGGTTGCAGGTTTTCACTGTTTTGTTCTTCTCTGACTACGTTGCTTGGGATGTCTGCGACCTTGTCTTTCTATATGTCTACCATACATTGCTTAGATACATGGCCCTACTTACCGCACTTAGCACTACCCCAAGGTAAACCTTCATAAATAACTTCATACCTCACATAATTGATCATTATGTATGACACCAGCTCCTTTGAGGTATCGAGTTCTATGGCTAATCTCGTGAATCAGCTGCTTGATCTATTTTCTGTGTGGCTGTCGACCTTCATCAGACATCCTAGCACGGTGCCGATATATTGGAACATCATGTTAACATATAGGTGCACTGGAAGGTTCATGATACATACCCATGAGACTACGTAATCAGGTAGTGCTTCGGTGGGTTTGAAACTGGGGTACCACTCCCACATGATCACGTTGCATCTAAAGATCTTCCAAGGTCCTCCTACTAAGGTCGTCTCAAAATCTTGCTTGCTGGACAGTTGCATGACAAAATGTCCATTTTCTAATTCGAACATATTGAATCTTCCTCGAATCTTTCATAGAAGTTTCAGTCGATCTCTCAGCGTCATGTAACCAATTTCAGTCCCCAACATCCTCACTACAACCGCATACTTCCAATGTTTAACCAGGTCCTCTTCTGCATCGGGATCTATGTATAGTGCTGGTGTACCTTCTAGATCTTCCAGCGATACTGCTCCCAATGGCAGGTTTACTTTGAAAAGCTTCTCCAGGAATGAGCCTTCGTTGTCTGGGTCCGTTTGCCAAGACCCCACATTCTCCATGGCTCCCATCATCGCACTTGCGTACGTGCTATCGATCCTTCCTTTCTGTGTGGCGTTGTCTACCGTGGCCCCCTCATTAGCGATGTAATCTTCAGTGTTATCTACTGCTTCGGTGGCGACTTCAGCTGTGTGTCTGTGTGCTTGTACGCACATCCCCATGACGTTAAAGCTTAGCCCTATCTCCGGTATCGAGTGCGGCATGACTCTTCTCCTTTTCTCCTTTGCTCTCCTGGTGGACGTTACTTTAGATCCATTCGCTTTCTCCAGTTCTTCTATTATCGCCGTCATCGTCTCTTGTTTCCCCTCTCCCGGATCGAACACCCGTATTCCTTCTTTCCCTTTGGGATCGCCCCTACGATCTCCGCCAACGTCCCCCTCCAACCCTAGCGCCGCCATCCTAAATAATTACAAACCCTCTATATGTTTAGTTGAACTCAGATTTCATGTTAGCAACCTTATCTTGTAATACACCTTGAAGTACAATAAATATGGTTTATGTGTTTATAGCTCTATTCATACCCCTCTAGAGCCCATCACTGATCCAACAAGTGGTATCAAAGTGGGTCTTCTCCAAGCAATATTTTCGTAAGTAGGAGAAGTTGGGTAAGGTGGGAGATACTCCAACAACATTCCAATCTTTGATGGGAGCATTTTCCTCCATTGGAAGATAAGGTTACAATTCTACATCCAAGGATCAAGTATTACGCCATGGAGAATGGTGGATCTTCCATACAAGATACAAGAAACAAATATAGAAGAACAAGATGAATCTACTTTTAAGAAAGAAACCTTGAATGCTAGAGCCATCAACATTCTCTAGGCCTCTCTTTCCCCCACTGAGTTCAACCAAATTTCTTCTTGTGAGATGGCCTATGAGGCATGGGAAAGATATGTGTCACTTATGAAGGGACAAATTAAGTGAAGGAATGTAGAATCTATATTCTCGATGGTCTCTTGTGAACTTCAAGATGGGAAAGAAATAAAGAGTGGATGAATGTACTGTAGGCTCAACACTATTATAAATGGTCTTACTGTCCTAGGTCATCCTGGATAGAGTAAAGATAAAATTAAAGATCCTTAGGTCTCTTCCAAAACAGTGGGAATCAAAGGTGACTTCCATTGGAGAAACAAAGTCTCTTGGTGATATTCCTATTTAAGAGCTCATAGGAAATCTATAAGCCCATAAAGTTAAACTTTGAAAAGAAAGAGGAAGAAGAAAGGGAAGAAGAGAATGAGCTCTAGAGAATGAAGATGGATGAAATCAGAGCCCAAATTGAAGCTATTATTAGTCAATATTCACCATCCTCTCAAGTTGAATAAGATACTATGTACTCCAAAGGTAGACTTCACAAAGGAAAGCCTTCCTCCTCCGCCTGATGATTCAAATGTGGAAATAAGGGTCACTTAAAGGAAGATTGTTGACAAAAAAAAAAGATTCATCATCACAAGAGAAGAGAAGAGAATCACAAGAAGAACGAGAAATGGCACAAAATCTCTTATGACTCATCCAACTCAAGCTCCAGTGAAGATTCATGTAGAGGATCTAGCTCAATCTCTAACGATGATGGAGAATGTTATTTTGATATCATGTCAAGTTCTAATGAAAACTAAAAATGAGGTAAATCTAAACTCATTAGATAAAGAATTTTTAATTTCCATTATTCATGCTACTCATGCCTCTCTTAAGTCAACTAAACATAAAAAGAAAATGCCAGTCAAGATTGTTGATAACATGCATAAAGAAAAGGTCAATCTTGAACATGCTAACATTTTCTTGCAAAATGATGTTGATGATCTCAAATAGTATTTTCTATAACTTGAACTGAAATTCAATAGTGTTGATATTGAAAACAATGCCTCTCTAAATCAAGTAGATGTTCTTAAACTTGAAAATTCTAGCTTGCTTGATAAGATTAGATTTCTATAATCTCAACCTCTTATGCCTAGTTCTAATAAAGAACATACTAAAACTGTGAATTCTCTCATGCTTGATGTTTATGTTCAAAGAACTGAAAAAAGTGGACAATGATTTTGTTATACAAGGAATAAAATCTAATAATAGTATCTGTCTTTCTAAGATTGCTTTTATTGAAAAACAAAATGCCCCCTTGCTTGCTGAAATAAATGTCCTTGAATCTTGTTACAATTCTAATAGTAGAGATAATAATATTTCTGCTCTTTATATTAAAAAAGATTCTTATATGAACAAAGCTATTTTCTTAGAAACTGATCTTTTTCATTCTAGAGATGATATCAATCAATTGTGTTCTACTATTGTCACAGAACTATTTGTTACCCTCATCCTACCTCCATTGACTACAGATAGGTGGAAGTAGGGTTTGAGGGTCTGTTCATAGAATGGCTCAAATATTTCATGCATTAAATGTAGTTGTAAAAGTAGTAACAAAAAGATATAAAAAGATACTAAAAGGGGATAGAGAAACATGTACCTTGCGAGTAGGGTACAAGTTATGTCTCTTGAGAAAGATTCCTAGAGATGATTGAAACTAAGGGAACCTCACATAATAAAGATATAGTATGGTGTCTTATATCAAAGGGTTCTTGATAATATAATCATTATATGGTTCATTTGGATGTTTACTAAGACCTATGTTTTAAATGGACCAACCAAACTTTCCAAAATCCCATGCATGCATGTGCTGATTCAGTATAGCACAAATATTGACATTAAGCCCTAGGTCTAGGTGATCCATCCTCATAATTAGTACTAAAATATAAAGATGAACTCTGATTAAGAAGTAAGGAAAGCATGGTATTTAGGTTTCAATCAAGGTTTAACGATGTAAGGTCATAACTAGTCATATTAGATCAAATCATGCAACATGGTCACATTTCCAGGTCATACAATATCAAGTAGATCAAATTAGGATTTAGAGCTATAGTATGGAACTTGAAATGATTTAAATTCATTATTATAGCATAACCAAAATTTGTGGTATGATCTAGCAAGTTCAAGCCTAACTATCAACATTTACATCAAGAACATGTTAGGGGTCATAAGTATGTTAAATGTAGTCGCAAGAGTGCATGAGTGGGTTACATGACATTTTTGGGTCATAAGTCATTATAAAGACCGATTAGAGGGTCAACACAGAGGTTTGTACATACATATATACTTTTATATAAGAACTAAGGGTCCAATATGTAGATATTAAAAAATCACATTTTAGGACATAAAGGTGTATAAAAGTGAGTCTTTGCGCCAGTCTTGGTGAAGAGATATAAAATATCAATAAAACACGGTACAATGCATCACTTTGTTTTATATTTTCTAGATTCAATTATTAGATGATGACAAACAAAGCCTAAGTCTTCAACTTGATCATATATACATATAAAAGATCTATTTCTAGAGCAAGGATAGCCATAGGGGGTCAAGATAATCACTAGGGTGCATTTTGATGGTCCAAGACGTCAATCATAGTAAAATATTATGAAAATTACTAATTTAGGGCATTAGAGTATCTAGGTATCATAATGATACAAGATAAATCATACTTGAGTATCGTTAACATCTAAATAATCATGTTTAAATCAATTTTATCAATCAAATTGGAAAACAAACAAAATTAGTAGTAGGTGATAGTTTCATTGCAAAGCTGGCATATTTTTGATCGAAATGATATATAACATCATTAGATTCGACAAGGGGACTAAGAGATATGGGGTTTTTATTAATCATGCTTAATTGAGTTTTCAGGGAGGTTCTTGCCTCATTTGGTCTAGGACATTGCCACTTATGAAGCTCCACTTGGACCTGTACGGGAGTGGGAAGACTGGGCTTGCAATCATGTGTCACTCCCATGGGCGATTGGTGGCCTTTTCAGGCTTTAGGGCACCTTCACGGGCAATATCATGTGAGAGAGGGGGCGATTAGGGACGGTTGGAGGCATCCATGTGTGGTCAAGCCTTCCCTGGTGAGCACTTCGCCACATTGGCGGAGAAGATGCATGCCCACAATGCTCATATCGAGATACCATTCGTGGAGCACCACCCACATGGCCGAGCAAGAGAGAGACAAATGGGTGTTGTCAGAGTGTGGCTTTAGGTGATGTGGCACGCTATCATTTACCACTGGGAGCCTACATGGTAGAGAGGGAGAGAGGATGAGAGAGCGAGCTGGAAAACTTGGGTCATGGATGCCCAATCCAACACCTCTCTTATCATCATCAATCTATGGACATGGGGTTTCTAAACCCTAAAGACACCCAAAGGGGGGGATTGCAAGGGCGGCACGTCAAGGGAAAGGGTCCAGAATGAAAGAGGAGGTTTGAAAAAAGATGGTGAGGGGTTTTATATAGGCGATAGGGCCAAGCGTAGGGTTTGCAGAAGGTGGGATGGCTGCCAAGGGAGGTGTGATGGCCAACACCTCACCTACCCGGCTTGTGCCTCATTGGTGGGGTGGTGGGTCAAGAAGAGGAAAGGTGAATGTAGGGGGACCCAGAGAGAGATAGACAATGTGAACATGGCCCATGAGAGGAGGTAACAGGTGTTGCGTAGCTGCTAAAGAGCAATGTCGATGGTAGGGAAATGGATGATCACCAGGCCGTCCGATCCTGGGTGGATCTGAGGTATCATAGGATCCTACGGTCCACACACCCTTGGCATGAGCTCGGCTCAGCAGGAAAGGAATGGGACACATGCTTGTGCTGGGCCTGACCCAAAGAGGCTGGCCAAAGGCCAAATCTAGGTTAAAAAGGGTTGACAAAATCTCTATATTTCAATTCATTTCAAAAGAGCATAACTTACTCATACTAGCTCTAATTTGAGCAATACGAGACACGTTGGAAATGGGAAAACACCCTCTACACCATGAGAACTAAATGATAGTATACAATCTTACAAAGATATGATGAAATGTTAAGGGAAAAGATATGATGTGTGATATCCATGTAAACTTGGTTTTTGGTTAACTTGAGTATCACTAAGGTGTTACATCCACACTAGATGGAAAAAATGCACATTAATGGACATACAAAAAAGAAACTGATTTTGATAACAAGAGCTAGGTTAAAAATAGAAGTCATATTCAAAGTGTGAATTTCCAGGTTTCACATCCACCCCACCTTAAAAGAAATTTTGTCCCCAAAATTAAAACAAGTCATCATTCGAGATCGGGTCTTAATATTTCCTATTAATTCAAATTGGTATTTCTTCAACATCAATATATTTCAAAATTGAGAAATTGAGTATCATTGTGAAGGCAAAATTGAATTTATCATCAAATTGGGGAGATCATCACCTAGATCACAAATTTGGGGATATTATCCTACATATCACAGTTTGGAGAGATCACATTTTAGGTCAACCCAAAAAGAGATATTGAATGAAGATTACAACATGAATTTCCACCCCTAGGTTTTGGGTTCTAACTTTCTCATTATCCTAGGTGGGATTATACATCCATGATCTACTTTTCCTATTTTAATAATTTGATACATCATTTTTCAATATCATGATTTCAAGTTCAATATTTGATTTCACGTTCAAGATCAATGGAAGATCCCACACTAGTCCCAAGGGCTTACCCCTTAGTCATAAATGGAGCGAGTCAGCATAATCGTCATTTTAAATTTTTGAAATGTGGGAACATGAAAGTCGTCACTTATAAATCGAGGGTGGTCTCAAGGTCCAAATGAAGGGATCATAGGATTCAAATCAAGATCATTAATCACATGTCAAGATTTCATTATTCAATATTGAGAGTCACATTTAGACAAAGTCATAGATCCAAACATTTCAAATCTCGGGTTTAGACGCCTACCTTAGACCGTAGGTACCTTCCTAAGGTTTTATTGAGATGTCATACACATTCTTCTTGAGGTTTCCCTACAATATTTTAGGACATGATTTATTTTATTTTTAGTGTAATTCTTTAACCCGTATTTTCTCCATCTGTTAGGGTGCACACCATTTACTTTATGTCCCATCATTGGGCTCATGGAGACCTTCCCTCATGGTCTTGGTCTTCTCAGTGAGCTTCCCCCCAGGCTTGGTCTTCATGGTGGCCTTCCCTCCTAGGCTTGTCCTCTTGATGACCTTCCCTCCTGGGCTTGGTCTTCATGATGGAATTCCCTCTTCGGATTGGCCTCTTGGTGACCTTCCTTCCTGGGCTTGGTCTTCATGATGGCCTTCCCTCTTAGGCTTGGCCTCTTGGTGACCTTCCTTCCTGGTTTTGGACTCTTGTTGACCTTCCCTCCTGGGCTTGGTCTCTTAGTGACCTTCCCTCCTAGGCTTGGTCACGTTGTGCTAGTCACTTCTTAGTGACTTTTCCTTTTGTCCTACATAGATGGCATATTTGGGTTCAAAGAATTATACTCATTATATGTGCTTCCATGCTTTGTATACTTAATGCTTCAAAGTTTAGGTGACATTCAAGGTTACCTCAATTCTTAAACCAATTGGATAACTCACCCTTCTAGGGTGATCATTCATCCATATACATTAGTCAAGCAACAATCGAGCGACATTTTGTGGTATCAACAACAATTTCATTGTCATGTTATATGAGGTTGAAGAATGATCTAGACCTTGTTCGTTCTAGGAGGTCCATCATAAGCTATAGTCAACATCATCATATTTTCAAGATCATCATGAAATCAAGATTTCAAGATTGAGTATCAATATCTTCATGGATTTGGTCTACTAGAAACTTTGGTCAAGAAATTAGAATAGTATGAAAGGGGCTGCCTTTCCAAACCCTAAATGAATCAACAAGATGAAATATTTGAGGCAGTCATAATAGAGATGTGACCTAGGTTAGGCGAGCCATAAGTCATCTACCACTATAATGTAGCACACTAGTCCATATTAATGTGAGTCACCAAGCAAATCCAAATAGGGAGAGTATCTACTATCAAATCATATTTCACAAGGTCACGAGTCAAACATCATGATCATTAATATGGAAACCATATTTCAAGATTTTGGGAGTTCAAGGCCATGATTACATTCCCTCCCTTTCAAGGTTAAGGTAAGGGTAGATTCTAAAAAATGGGAACTCAAGAGTTTAGCATGATAGTGTAAGATTCAGATCTAGGTCCATTGCATATTTCAAATTGATTCTACAAAGAGGAATGATAGTCAAGAGGGGATTTTCCTCTTGTAACAAGTCTTCACATCACGATCTGGGTTCCAAATACATGGTCATTTCATAGTATGTGGCATGATACATACTAATAAGGTGAGTCTCTCTTAGTTATGTTTGAGTTTTGATAAAAATAGGGACAACATAGGTATGACCAATAGAGACCTCACCAACCATGAGGTATAAAACATGAGTTTCACCTTATGTAACCACACAAGAATTTACCTTAAACATAGAAAGCACTTATATCCAATTTGGTAACATTGAGTTTGCATGAGTACATCACTTTTAAGAGTACTTTCTTACATCAAATAGGATTTTCCATTTAAGATCAGATCATGGAATATCATATTAATCAACTTCCATCATTTCAAATAAATTTTAGTTTTCCCCTGCATAAGCTACACATAATTGAGAAATCATGTGACTAATAGTCATGAGAGAAGAATCACATGAGTAGACGAGAAGACTAACTAATAATCATCTACTTGGGCAGCTTAGGTGGTCCTTAAAGAAGATATGCGATGTTAGATGACTCTCTTAATTCTAAGGAAAGGATTTTAGACCCCCTGGGTTCTTAATATGTGTTATGCCTTAAACATATATAGAGGCCTACGTGTTTGGCTTTGATACCATTTATCACGAAACTATTTGTTACCCTCATCCTACCCCCATTGACAACAGAGTCAGTGGTAGTAGAGTTTTGACATCTGTATGTAGAATGGCTCAAATATTTCACACAAGAAATATATTTGTAAAAGCAATAACAATAAGATATAAAAATATACCAAAAGGCGATCGAGAAATATGTACCTTGCTTGTAGGTTATAAGTTATGTTTCTTGAGTAGATTCCTAGAGATGATCTAAACCAATGGAAGCTCTTATAGAAAAGATATAGTATGGTGTCTTATATCAAAGGGGTTTTTATTATCTATTCATTATATGATTCATTTGGATGTTTCCTTAGAACTAGGTTTTAAACAAACCAACCAAACTTTCCAAAATCCCATACATGCATGTACAAATTCAATATAGCACAAGTATTAACATTAAGACCTAGGTCTAGGTGATCCACCTTCATAATGAGTACTACAAGATAAAGATAAATCTGATTTAGAAGTAAGGAAAGCATGGTATTTAGGTTTATATGATGGTTTAACAATGTAAGGTCATAACTAGTCATATTAGATCAAATCATGCAACATGGTCACATTTCCAGACCATAGAGAATCAAGTAGATCAAATTAGGATTAAGATATGTAGTACGGTAATTTATAAGATTTGAATTCATTAATGTAGCATAATTAACATTTGGAGTATGATCTAGCAAGTTAAATCCCAACTATCAACATATACATAAAGAACATGTTAGGGGCCATAAGTATGTTAAATGTAGTCACAGGAGTGCATGAGTGGGTTACATGACATTTTTGGGTCACAAGTAATTATAAAGACTGATTAGAGGGTCAACATAGAGGTTTGTACATAAAGATCTACTTTTGCATAATAATTAAAAGTCCAATCATGTAGGTGTTCAAATATCACATTTTATGACATAAAAGTGTAAGAAAGTGAGTCTTTGAGCTAGTCATGGCAAAGAGATATAAAATGTCAATCAAACAGGGAATAATGCATCACTTTGTTTTCTATTTTTGAGATTCAATCATTAGATAGTGACAAGATAAGACAAATTCATAAACTTGATCATAAATACACATAAAAGAGCTACTTGTAGAGCAAGGATAGCCATAGGAGGTCAAACCTAGGGTGCATTTAGATGGTCCTGAACGTCAATCACAGTAAAATATATCTAAAATTATTGATTTAGGGGATTGGAGTATCTAGGGTTCATAATTATACAAGGTAAAACATGCTTGAGTATCATTAACATCCAAATAATCATGTTCGAATCATTTTTAACATTCTAGGAGAAAAACAAACAAAATTAGCTATTTCATTGCAAAGATGTCATTTTTTGATCAAAAATATATATAATATCATTAAGTTTACCAAGGGGACTATGAGATATGGGAGTTTGATTAATCGCCCTTAATTGAGGTTTTTGGGAGGATTTTACCTCGTTTGGGAAGAGAATAGACCGCTTAGGAAGTAAGCTTTAGTCCACTTGAGACCGCACAAGAGAGGGAAGATAGGCTCGCAATTGTGTGCCTGTCCTATGGGAAAATGATGACATTTTTAGGAAGTAGGGTGTGGTCATGGGATAGATCTTGTGAGAGAGGGGATGATTAGGGATGGCTTGTGGTGTCCATGTACGGTCGAGTCTTCCCTGGGGATCTCGTTGCTACGTTGGTGGGGAAGATGCATGCCCATGGTGCTTGTGGCGAGCTGCCATTCACGGTGTGGCTCCCACGTAGCCGATCAAGAGAGATACGATTGGGCATTTTTGGGGTGCATCTTGTGGTGGAGAGTTATGCTTTCTTTAGCCACTAGGATCCCACATAGCAGGGGGAGAGAGAGAGGGTGAGAGGGCATGCTGGAAAACTTGGATCGTGGATGCTTGATCCAAAGCCTCTCTCATCGTCATCACACTCTAGCCTTGGGTTTTTTAAACTCTAATGACACCCAAAGGGGTGGGGGGCTTGCAAGGGAGGTGCGTCCATGGTGAGGGTTTAAAAAGAAAGAGTAGGGTGGGACGAAGATGGTGAGGGGTTTTATATAGGTGCTATGGGCGAGCATAGGGTTTGCAAAGGTGGGATGGCAACCAAGGGAGGAGTGCATCGATCCAACACTTTACCTACCTCTGTCACACCTCATTGATGGGGTAGTGGGTCAAGTGGTAGAAAAGTGAATGTAGGGGGCCCCAAAGAGAGATAGACGATGTGAACCTGGCCCATGAGAAGAGGTGGAAGGTGTTGCACAACTACTATAGAGAAGCACTGATGGAGGGGGAAAGGCATGATCATCAAGCCGTCTGATCCTGGGTGGATTCGAGGCATCACGGGATCCCATGGTCCACGCACCCTGGGCATGATCTCGACTAAGAAGGGAAGGAATGGGACACGTGCTTGTGCTAGGCCTGACCCAAAGAGGCTAGCTCAAGGCTAGATCTATGTTGAAAAGGGTTGGCAAAAAATCTATATTTCAATACATTTTAATCGAGCATACCTTACTCATACTAGCTCCCATTCGAGCAATACGAGAAGCGTTGGAAATGTGACAAGACCCTCTACACCTTTAGCAAAAAATCATAGTATAAAAACTCACAAAGATATATCAAAAGTTTAGGGAAAATAGATGTTGTGTGATGTCCATGTAAACTTGGTTTTTGGTCAACTGGAGTATCACTAAGGTGTTACATCTACACTAGATGGGGCAAATGTGCTTCAATGCACATACCAAAAAGAAATTCACTTTAAGAACAAAATCTATGTCAAAAATAGAAGTTATATCAAAGTTTGAATTCCAGGTTATCACAACGATTACTCATCTTATACATGATAATCATAGTTTGAGATCCTCTATGCAAAGATTCTTAGATTATAAAAAGAGTCTTAATCAAATCCTAGATCATACTGCCAAACAAATGGGTAGAGATGGTATTGGACTTGATAGCATCCAAAAAACAACAAAGATAAAGGACCTTCAATTTTCAACAAAGAAACCTCTAGTTCCAAGGCTATAGGCACTTGCAATCATTGTAATGAAAATGGTCATTATTCTACATATTACCCTTTTAGGAAAACAACCAATAGCAATAGGACTTGGGTTGCTAAGCCAACCCCTCCGGACCCAAAAATATGATTGAAGACCATTTAATCTTTCTTCTTGTAGGTCACTTGCTAATGGATTGACTTTATCTATTGATTTTCAAATTGGTTCTCAATCCACATAAAAGAAGAAAGGGTGAGATGTGTATGGGGTGGAAACAAGTGAAAGGAAATGGTAAGAATAGAGGTAACATTATTCTTGCTCACATCCAATCATAGCTTGTTCTTTCTAAGTCTGTATGCACTTTACATATGGAATGTGATTCAATTTTGGTATATTGTGATTCTCATCACTTTCTTGCTAAAAAACTACCCCTGATTCTTTCATAATGCATTATTAACTTGCTTATACATGTTTGAATGTGGTTTATTTATCATGTCTCTAGATTTGATTTAATGAAGTATATGTGCTTTTTGACATCAACAGTTGTCAGACGAGTTTGTCCTGAAAGTAGCTCACCCAAAAAGCACCAATGGGATTTTTCCAATAGCTATTGTCGACTGAGAAGCTCAACCCAGAAACTCGACCAACAACACTGTGCATTGAATATAAAAATGACTTATTGGATGAGAATTTCCTTCTCAACCAGATTTTCTCAACCAATAGCCTTATTCTTTTGGCACTCCCTTGGTACTTCTTCAAAATATGCATATTGCCATGCTTTAAATTTTGCTATTGCATAGAACTTTCTCCTTATTACTATTGGTATATCTATATCTTGCAATTACCTATCTTGAGTTGTTATGCTTGTTTTGATGATGATCTCTTTGAATATCTTGGTTGTGATCTAAACTTCTTCCATTGTGCTCTAACTTGCTACATCCATATAGTTGTATATCTTGTGTTGATACAACCCTGAGTTTAATAGTGGTAATCATCTTTTGGTAATGATGCATACTTTCTAGGGGGTAACATCCTTTCATGCTTCTGAAATTGCATATCTCTTTGGTTGGGTATTCTATACATCTAATCATAGTTTATATTTTTAACTTGTGCATCTTTTTCTATGATCTAGATCATACTAGTAGTCCTAAATTGACATCATCTACTAGTCCATATGCATGTAGTTCTAGACGTATTCATATTTTGGTATATAACACATAAGTTAGTAATCAACTATATGCTATGATTGTATTTTATTTCATACATACTCAAGCGTGTTCCTTATTTTCATATCTACTATCTTGAGTTACTTTATTGCAAAACAGTGCCTTGATATTTCCTAGAATTATTTCTAGGATTGCTTTAATGCATGTATTGATTTTATTTACATACATTGCTTGGACAAGAACTTAGTTTTTCTCTCTCTTTACACTCTCTTTTATAACAAGTTGTATTTTAGCTCTTCAACCCCCTCATTTTTTGAAATGACAAAGGGGGAGAAGACACGTCTTATGTAAAGGGGAGGACACATATATGTAGAACATATACGAGTATAAGACATAATTTTTATAAATGTTATGAAAGCTAATTATTCAAGAGAAATAACATCAATTGAGGTGGAGTATATGAACACCAGTAGCATGAATTGAGGGGGAGCATATGAACTCAATTCTATTGAAACCCTTAGGTTTCTCTAAAGGTATGATTTACTTAAATTATTTTAATACATTTATGAAATGGTTTGTCATCTTCAAAAAGGGGGAGAATGTTGACTCAAAGTCTAATTGATTAAACCCTTGTTTTGATGATTACTAACCAGTCCACTTATTAGTGTCTAATGCTTCTACTTGAGTGATTTTAGATTACGTATAGACACACTCCAAATTCTAAAACATGCAGATCCTAACTTGGAGAAAAATAAGTCAAAATCAATGCAAATGCATTTTTATGGAGAAGGCCTTAATTTGAATTAGAATCATGTTGTAAATCACTTCAAATGACTGTATGACTTGTAATTAAGCTTAAAAAAATCAAGAGAACTTAAATCAAATATTTAAGCACTTTTGTGACACTTTCAAAAATTCATCACCTGCACTTTTTGAGTTTCACTCAAATGAAACTTGAACTAAAACCCTATGTGGGTCTTGGTAACTACCGGGGTCGACCGATTTTCCTCAAGACAAACTCAGCCGACACCCCTACACTGACAAATCAATTTTAAGATGTCAGCTGAGTTTCATCCAGAATAAACTAGATCAACAACTCAAAATTTCTTTATTGCATAATACCATCGGTCGAGTTAGCTTTATGGAAACTTGACCAACATCACTATAGGGGATGTGCATAAAAGTATTTCTAATCGTTAGAGTGTTGCAAAACTCATAAATATATCCGTTGCAACATCCCAAACAGCTAGAATTCATCCCTAAGTGTCTGTATTGGCTAGTACGCAATATGAACTATAATAGGACCCCTTGGGATTCATCCCATGGTTAGCCAAGTACTATGAAGGTCTCTATATTATAGTTGAGTGCCTCCAAAAGCCTCCTTCCACTCTGAAGCTTATTTACTTGCTACATCCATTAGATTGAGTAGGAGATTTGTATGAGAGCTAGTCCTACATGTATATATTGTGAGGTTGTCACTTCCTCCACCTCCTAATCTCTCTTTCTACCATGAAGATGAAGATTATCTCTCTTGGCTAAGAGAGGTGAAGAAGAAGAAGGGAATGAGTCTCTTGCTGAGTGCTTCTCCTTGGTGAAGGTGAAGTCAAAGGTGGAATATCCAAGTCAAGAGTGGGTAAATCCTTGAATATGGAAGACTCGTTGAAAGAGTGGGCAAGTCCTTAGATAAGGCAGAAGACTCGTTGCAAAAGTGGGTAAGTCCTTGCTAAGGTAGAAGAGTCTTTGTCATAGATAGGTAAGTCCTTTGTAAGGTTATTGGCTCCCTTGTCCTAAAAGAGAATACTAGACATCCTTATATGAGAAAAAGAAGGTCAATGTTATAACTCTTATAGTGGAATATGATGAGTGAGACATGGTTGAAAATCCTAGAGGTTGGCCTCTCTAGGTAGTGGACGCACATCTCCTACTTTCATGTTTGGAACCACTATACATAGCTTGTGTTACTTGTGCTTGTTCAATCTTTCTTTTCCTTGCTATGTATGTTTAGTTGAACTCAAAGTTCATATTAGCAACCTTATCTTGTGATATATCTTGAAGGTCTACTGAATTAGATTTAAGTTTTTATAGCTCTATTTACCACCCACTAGAGCCAGTCATTGATCCAACACCATCATCATCACCCACAAACTTCTTATTCATGATGGATCCTCTTAAAGCTAGTCATGAACTACCAACTGCCTACTCACAACCGCTACAACATAAGCTTTCACAATAATTTGAATAAACTGAATCTAACATTGAACGACTGAGAAAACATCAAATAGAAAAGTAGACAAATTGCAAATCATAATGTGAGTTCAGGTCATCTTCAACCTCCAGACAATGAAGAGCACAAGGAGTCTAAAATCCAGATTTCACAACTAAGGGCCAAAATGGCTAGACCAAAGTATAAAAACAAAAGCTTTACCTCCCCGGAGATGAATGAAGACAAAAACCAAACAACAAAAACCACTGAGAGGGTGATTATAAGATCCACTACTGCCGCAGAGCAACCACCTATCATGCTTCATGATTTGCCTCCTAGAACACCATGTTCTACCAATGGAGAGCTGGTAGATCAACACAATTCACATGCCTGCTCTCTCTCTCTCTCTCCTTTCCACTATTGCTGCTATAGCTTATTTGAACCAACCTTCTTTTCATCGCTAATTCTTGGCTGAATTATAAATGGGAGAGGTGATCCACCTCCTCCAATATCCCCTCCTTAAAAGAATAAAATATTTTATAAAATATGCAAACATGTCCCCAGATCTTCCGTATGACTTCCAAAAACTCCAAAATCATAAACAAATTCAAAAAAAAAGAAATATACAAATAAAATACCAAAATATTGTGAAAATATATTCTAAATCTTGTCTTAGAAGATTAAATTCTTCCCTATTTAACAAGAGAAATGACTCTTTGATCAAACATTTGATTGCCACAATCTTGGATCATGACCTAAAACTGAACCAACCATGAATTCATTTCTAAGAGCATGTCTCATCATAATTTCACTTATCAAATCCTTTTGATGGTCCCAGACCATGACTTAAAATTGGGCCATTACTTATCTTTTATTTGGATATTCTTTCATGGTCTTGACTCATGATCTAAAATTGAACTAACTACAATTTTAATTTCTAAATTGTTTGGGTTATGGTTAATGACATAACATTGAACAACAACTATACTTCAATTTTTAATTCTTCTAACAATCTTGGATCATGACTTAAAAGTGAACCAAGATGTCACTCAAATTATCATCCTGAATCACACTAAAATCAAGGGGATCCAAGAAGTTGAGGATATTTTCACATCAACAATATGGGGAAATGGAGAGAATTAGATTGTAATGATTGAGGAATTAATTCAATGTTGAGACTCACTTTTGTCAGTGATATATTTCGAATGGATCATCAACATTCTAGGGGAATAAATGATTGATCAAACATAGGTAAGTGCCTCAGTCAAAGGATACCCATACTCTAGAGAAATCATTCTTATCCAGTCTTATCATTGTTATGAATGGTTATTTTGTTAATTCATCCATAGAAGGAAAGGACACCACTTATGTTTTCTTCCCTCCACAAGGTTTTTTAGAATATCCTTTATGAGTCCAACCTTTTTGTCCAATCATGACAAAAAATGGGGGTCACACTTGGTCAAGCTTACGGTTCTCACACTTATCTCAAACCTTGCCTTGAGAAGGGAAAATTGTTGTCACCCCATATTTTCTCACTCAACAAAAATTCATGATTAATACTAAATATCTGACAAATGATGAAGTCCATTCGACATATTCCACACATTTTATCATCCTCCCACATCTATTCCTATTTTTTCTATATTTTTTCCACCTATTTAATCCATTATTTCACCCACTCTACCCAATTTGGGGCTTTTTGTATATAAATATTATTTTCAAACTAAAAGTGTAATTTGCTTGACTGATTTTCTAAAAGCCTTTTTTTATAAATTACCCAGTTGAATTATCTTAAATAAAATATTCATTTTTCCCCACAGATATTCAAGTGTTTTTCCTAATGAATCTAAGGGATAATCGTTATTTATCTCTCTCTTAGTGGTTTTCCATGATTTTCTCTAGAATATTCCTATAAATTATTAGAAAACTAGAAACTTGTTGAATCATGATAGGCCCACTAGGAGGATCAGGGCACTCCACTAGTGACACATGGCAATCGCCTCAATATGAATGCACATTGGGGAGTCGTGCCACCTTGTTTAGAAGGTTTTGTATAGAACCTCGAACCCTAATTTGATCCTATAATGCCCCCTATATCCACTATATTCCAAGCCTCTTTCGAACCTTCTAAAGTCAGAGGATCTAACTACCCCCCTCTTTTATTTTTTGCATTATTCATGACCATAGGATCCTTCCTCTGATACTACCTACTCTTGAATCATCATTAGGCTTGAAATAGTAATATAATAGTTCTCCTTACAACTAATTTGACTTAACTACTTTAAATACTCTCTAATACTTATATCTACTTAAACTACATGTGTGATCTATATACATATTCTTTCTTGTCTAATTTTAGAAGAATATTAGATCTTATCTACATGCTATATCTTCTTATCATCCTCTATAACATCCTATGCATCGATTCTAATCACCAATAACAGAACTCTTCCAAGGACATATGTTGAAAGATTATCTTTTTGGGTGGGGTGAAACAATTAACATGTGAGTAAATAATGATTTTTAAATGTGGTGTAGGAGGTGATTCAAATAGGCTGCTCACAAGGATTTAAATAGAGTATATGTGAGGACTAATATAGTGTGTGAATAATAATGATGGACTAAGGCTGCATTTGATATGAGGTGAAAAAATGTATGAGGAAGGGGAAGGTAATAGAGAAGGGGATTGGAAAGGGAAAGGATACAAAGATGGAGAAGGAAAAATTGTTGTAATGTGTTATTTGGTAACATGTGTATGGGGAAATAATATATATGATGAAAACTAAATAAAAATTGTTTTTTACATGGGTATGGAGATGAGGAGGAGGGAATTTCTTTATACAAACACCCTGCTCATGTATGAATCCTATTTGTCTGAATTCTTTTTTGTTTATGTGTGTAAATAAGTGGTGGAGGTATGAAATAATATTATTTCCCAGGATTCATGATTCTTTTCCATGGGCACTAAAAAAGCCTAATTTACCAATAGATTCTCCATTGAATATTTCTTTTTACCCATTACCATTGAAAGCAAACAACATTTTTTATTTCCCCACCATTCCACTACTCATGATTCACCATGTAACAAATGCATCCTAAGGATGGTTGTGAGGGGTAATTCAAATATGATATGGATATGTAAAAATGTGTGATCAATTAAATAACTCTTATGCAAAACCTATCACTTGCAGTAGTACATATTGCAAGTAGTATGACATTAGGCCAAATCCATAAGGAATCAATGCGATTTTGGAGTCTTCTCAATTAAGTCAGATAGATATTGGATACAAGATATATTGATTGGTTAGTTTCCATGATTATATTTGATTTAAGAATTATAAATAAAGCCGAAAAAATGAAACACAATAATAAAGGAATCTATATCTCCAAGAGTAAACAAATTCATTTATTAAATCATCATTTAACACGTCCCATAATCAACAATTCAATAATTCCAATAATTTAAACAAATACTATATTTTATATTCTAGAAATTAGTTCTTAAGAATAGTACATAGACAAGAATAACTTGATTTCCATCAATAATCATTCTACATCAAATCATATTTTCAATTTTAGGATATAACTCTAACTAATCCATGCACATTCATATCTTAAACAAACATGTTGAAGTTCATTAAACAACAACTTCCTTCTTTATCAAATGAAAAAGTATTTTCTACATATCTAAGTGTGAACAAGTCAACAAAAAAGGTAACATAACCTAAAAGAATGATAATAACAATCAAACAATGAAATTAGAGAGACTAAGAATGAAAATATTTTTTTTAGGAGACTCAATACAAAACAGTCTATTATTTATCCAAAATACATGAATATCATGAAGAAATCAAGAAGAGGATGATATTTATTCCCAACACATAAATTATTAAGATGAAATAATCATGAAGAAGGAAGATTACAAGAATAAAATTAGAGGGGTATTCCAGCACTAGGTCATCACCCCATGAAGAAAGTCCACCTACTGCACTTGCTTCCTTCTTCGTCTTATCTAGCTTCTTGTTTATTCATATTATTCTTTATTTCTCTCTGAATCAAGGAGTGTGAGGGCCGCTTTGTAGATCCCTCAACTTGTTGTTATGTGATGGATAAAAAATGAAATGACTTGCTTACAACTTCTATCATATATATATATATATATATATATATTAAAATGATTTGATACAACATGAAGAGGGGAAGACTCATCGTACCATGCAAGTTCAAAACATGCCTTGTCAAGAAATAGCTGCCCAACTATAGGTGGTACATAAGTTTGTGGACATAAACAACCTGTAATTCTTGATTTGTGATATAGAAAATTATCAAGGATAATCTGACATGTGACAATTCACGTCATACAATGACACATCATGTCACCAGTTGCAAAGGGTGAAGGCTATGTTTGGGATTAGACATACCGTGTTCATCGTGTAAGATGTTGTCTCTAAGGCTTGTTGCGAAACTATAACACCCCACTTTTCACTTCATGTATATATCACTGAGCGAAAGCATTCTTACTCAAGGGGGTGTCACAATATGCTAATATTAGTAATTTAAGTAAATGAAACACTTTGCATTGATTGAAATCTGATTCATACATAGTTCTTGGGTAAAAGAAAACTACAATTAGTTTATCTTATAAAATGTAATCGACTTGGTAACATGGGTAAACATAATCTAAACCTCTGGATCAGTTTGGTAAATGACACCCCACCAGGAAAAACTTGAAAAATTCCTAGTCTTTTCTTGTCCTTGATACTCTTCACTTACTCGAATTCCTATAGACATCGCATCCCTAGACTTGCAAAAAAACACTATATTAGTAAGCGGTAGTTGGCACTTTACAAGGCATAAAATAAATCTAACTTGACATGAAATAAATTGACATGAACTTGAACATGGATTGTCTTAAGCATACATTAACTTTAACATGATGAACTTGAAAACTAGATATATTCCACCTCTCTTAATGCCCCATAGGAGCCCATAATTTCTAGGAAGACCATAATTCTAGGAAAGCCCTTGATGACCTCTTTATGTCCATGAACGAGGCACACATAAAAACTTAACTAATTCCTTTGTTTTCATCATTAAATTGGATCTTAACTTAAATATTAACTTTCCTTAGTCTTAATCTTGATCATCATGAGATTGATCCATCTTAATACCATGATGGGATTTCTCTAAATCATAATGAAAATTATCCCTCTTAATGTCTTAATTGTATTTCTCCCTCGTAAACCATAACAATATTTCCTCTTCTTGAGCATGATTCATTAATCTTAATCATAATCATAATGGGAATTTTACCATAGATAATAATTAAATAACCAACCATACAATGATAGATATACATGCTGTCTTCTTGAGAAAGCATTCATAACTCTTGAAATAAAATAATGTGCATAATTATAAATAAACATGTATCAAACCAAAATTACTTGTTCCAAATATGCATGGCATGCTTACCTAGAGTAAACCTCCTTAGGTCAAGTCCTCTGACTTGATTGAGTCCTCTAATCACTTGTAATTTCATTAAAATCATATTATGTTCATGGGTCAATAATCATCAAAACCCTAATCTTAGTCTTTGAGTTATTGAAGTGATTTCATGTGTAAAACAACATTTGAAAACATGATAGGTCAACAAATAATCAAAAGAGCTTTCTAAAGAATATTTTTCCATCATTTTCTAAGGTCATATACAAAAGTTATGAATTTTGCAAAATAGACCAATCCAAATTTAAGAAACATTTGCATGGAAATCATTTAAATTAGAGATAAATATGATGTAAGTAAAACAAAAAAAAGACCAACAAGTCTATATCGCATGTTACATTTTATTGAAACAGTAAGGGCAAGATAGTCATTAGACCATTTAATATGTCTCATGCCTGAGAAACAAAGGCAGGCACACAATTTCCAAATTCCCCTTGAATTTTAAATCGCTCAATTTGAATTCTTGGGGCCATCAGGGTCATTTGATGATTTGGGATCTTCCCCTTCGATCCAAGGCAGCGAGTAGCACTGGAGCTTCAAAGATCACAACTGCAATGGGAATATGGGGTCCCTTAGAGCACAACTAAATACCTGATGTCTATACAATGCCATGGAAAACTTCATGAGCCAAATTAGAGGCTCTCTGGTGCACAGGAGTACAAAAACCACTCAATCATGGTTAGAGGAACAAAATGAGTACAAAAACAAAAAATGTCATGCTGTAAGAATAAGGGTGGGATGATCAGATTCGTGAGTCATCGACAAGATTGTTTGTTGCATTGTGGGAAGCAAAAAGGGTCGTGAAGCTACTGGTTCATCAGGGTCAGTAAGAAACAAAGAAGAAGGCAATCCGTGACCAAGACCACTAAAATCACAGAGCAAAACATCTCATAATATCTTAGAATCACTTGTACAGACATGGTGAGGTTAAAGAAGGAGTTTCCAAGGTCAGAAAGCTAATGAGAAGGCACAACGGTGAGAGCCAGTGAGGCATTAAATCCTATCACTAGGACATGGAGACTAAGGCCATTGTAGAACAAAAGGGAAAAAAAGGAAAAGATGGTCATTGGTTCATAGATGCCTACTATTTTCTAAATTTTGGAGAAAGAAATGTCGAGGACTATGGTATGGTGGTAGCAGTTGTAGGTGGAGGATGAGTAGGGTGGAGTACTCGGGGGAATATGGGACCAAATTGTTGGAGTAGGAGCACTGTCTGAGCTCAGGGGATGAAGAATAACCCTTTAGATGGGTGGTAGAGGTGTTGTGACTATCCTAGTGAATTGGGGTGGTGATAGAGGAGGAATATATAATTGGTCATTTCTTATATACAGAGAGGGGGAGGGCAAGGGATGACTTGTTCGGATCAGGAAGGAAAGCCAAAGACATTGTTGAATAAATCTCATGAAACATGTGACAAATGAGGGAGAATGGAATCACAAAAGATAACAACCTGAACTGGTTTCACACCAACAAAGTATAGATGGTTAGATAAAAAATGGATGGCTAGATGATGTGCATATAAAAGGGAGGTGAAATGAAGCGTGTGACAATGAGATATTTTTGGAACTGAGGTGTAACATATCACATTAAATATATTTCAAGGTATTTCCTAATCCAACTACATCCAAACTTTCTTAATTAGTTTGGACGGTCAAACACAGTAAAAAATTAATGAAATTTGGACCGCAAGTCTAATAAGTGGTTTAAATCCTTGCTAATAATTAATTTTGATTTTTCACAAGTTTTATCCATATTTTACATTTCGAATATTTAGCTTGATTTTAATGTATTAATGGATGAACTGAGTGGAAACTACTTTCCTTTGTTGAGTACTTGAGTCAAAATTCAAGATAAACAATAACCATCCACTCAAAAGTAATATCACAAATCTTTATGCCTTTTGAGAAACTTTCTTGGAGGAGAGAGAAAAGGCAATGAGAAAGGCCACCCCATGGCGTTGGTAGCTTGGAGCAAGATCACGGGAAACAAAAAGGCAGGCGGATTGGGACTTAAAGCCATGAGAGACTGGAACACTGTGTTGATCCTGAAGAACACATAGGAAATCCGCACCAACCGGGACATGGTGTGGAACAACTATATAAGAGAATGGAGAAGACGGGGCCTGAGGCTCACCAATGTAAGCAGACTAGCGACCGCTGCGTTCGAAGGAGAACAGTTTCTCGAAGACAATTCCTCTACCATTACTATGAATGGAGAGACTATAAACATCTGGTCTGATAGATGGATAGAAGGCAGACCAAGGTTACAAGAGGAAGTATTGAAAGAGATCCTTTTGGAGCTTAACGACCTAAAGGTCATGAGCATGGTGGATCTTCAAGGCAATTGGGACACCAGTTTCCTATATGAGTGGCTTCCGTCATCAATAGTTGACAAGATCTTACGGTTGAGACCTCCTCACGCAGAATATGGAGACGACGTCTTGGTTTGGATGCTCACCAAAGACGGCCAGTTCTTGACCAAATCTGCATACCACAAGCTGAGGGAGGGGAAGAGCACTCACGTCGCAGGCTGTTGGATAAAGATGTGAAAGGAAGATCTATCTAGGAAGGTAAGAACCTTTGTATGGCTAATCATGCACGATGCCCTCATAACGAACAACCACAAAGTCAAGAGGCATCTCTCCAACTCTATTGCTTGCTCTAGGTGTCACGATCAAGAGGAGATGATACTCCATGCGGTGAGAGACTGCAAAGCCACAATGGAGGTGTGGGAAGAGATAGGTGAGAGCGAGAACTGGCCAGAACACCTCCAATCAACTATAGATGTGAAAGTTTGGGCGAACGACGTTCTGTGCCTCGACAAGGATACTTACAACACTATCTTCATCACTTGCTGGCACAATTGGAGGAATAGGAACAAGAAGGTGTTTGAAGGGGTGGACGTGGCTAAACAATCGACGATCGCCTCGATTAGAAGGGAGATCAGGGCCTACAAGGAGGCGTTCGATAAGCCTGCACTAGCATTGATCAACGCGCAGCCACCTACATGGGCAAGGTCACCGTGGGGGTTCCTCAAGTACAATATTGATGCTACTGTGAAGAGAACGAAGGAGGGATGTGCAATGGCTTGCAGAGACGACATGGGCCAATGGGCCGGAGGAGCGGTGGTGAGGCTACACACAGTTTACGTGGTTCAAGCAGAGTTGGAAGGGATCCTCCTTGCGATCGAGAATGCCAGGGCCAACAATCTGACCAAGGTGATTATAGAAACGGATTGCTCGACTGCCGTCAAGTTGATAACCGAAGGAAATATTGCTAGCCCTAGATATGCAAAAATCATTAGCCACATAAAGTGGTTAAGGGACGCACGGTGGATAATTAAACACATATCTAGGAGTTGTAATGTGGTTGCTGATCTGTTGGCTAAAACCATTAATCAAAACACTACCACATACACTGAGTATGCTCCCCCCCGCGGGGATTATTAATGTTATTTCGAATGAATGTAATGGTAGTAGTGCTACCATGTTTACAAATTCTTGCTTAATTAGTGATTGTAATTTATCGCTTTTTGATGCTCGCATGCAGAGGCGGGATGAATAAGAGTGCCTCCTGACTTCCCTAAAAAAAGCCAAAAAGGACAAAGGGAAAACTTCTTGCCCATAGTTTCTATTCCCTATGCATTTTTTCAAATTCCACGACTTTTATCTTTCTATTTTATTTATTAGTAAATACTTCTGAGGATATGATAGAGAAAATGGAAAGGGAAGACTAACATTCATCCTTTTGAGTTAATTGCAAGACATAATGAATAAATTAAAGAGAAAAATACTTTGGGTCTCATTTTATTCTTCTCACTAAATTATCCTTTAAGAAATTGTAATTCATGGTGTTTTTACATTATGTCCCCTAATTATTACTATATAAGAAATACCACATTCTTAGGCTTAATTAAATTTTGAAAATTTTGCATGCCGTAAAACTTTGTGTATTTTATCAATCATTTTGGCTCTATCTTTGCGTATGCTTAGTCGAGTATTCTTAGTCAAGGAAGTATTAGTGATGTATCTTGATATCTATAAGAAATAACACTAATTTAGTACCACAAATATATACCCATTACTTACAAGATTATACATATATGTTTTGATAAAGCAACATGATAATTTCTTAAATAGTAGTGTGAAAATATAGTCTAAACACCTACAAATTCACCCTAGACTTAGAATAATTGCTATTCCTCAAATAAAATACTAATGGAGAAAGTGAAAATGTAATGACTAGACTAAATCAACAATTTCATAATTTATTATTGAATTATGATATACTATAGAAAATACCTTTTGTAGGATATACACAGGTGTTTATATCTTTAGAATCACCAGAAAGGATCAAATATCAATTTTGTCGATGAGCCAAAAAAGATCATTAGAGTTAAACATGATATTTCAAAACTATTATTTAATTTTAAAAAATGATCATTAATGCAAATTCAATAATTAATGCAAACTTTATAACACCCAAGATATTAACTTTAGGGTTAAGCACACCTAGAAGTTCTCATGGAGTCGTATGCAGACATCTCATGAGCTTTAGATATTGAAACCTCTTGATGACATGGACCTAGATTCTCATGGAGGCAGATTGACTCAAGAGGTCCATGTGATAAACTTAACCTCTTTTAAAGGATTTTGTAATTTACATAGTTTCATTTGAACTCCACATTGGATATTCAAAGTTCCACAATGGTTAACTATGCAAATTTTTTTCTTGATATGAACGAATCACATTTAATCTCTTTCCAAATATTAACAACTCATCAATAGTATTTGTGGAATTGCACTAAATTTTGAATTAATATCAACTTAAACTTATTATTAAGGATGGTATTAGTTTCATGTTGTAAACTACATATTGAAATAACAACTCAAAATATAAGGAGATGAGGAGATTGTGATCATGATGTCAGTATGGGACACAATAAACATTACAAATCACACAAAGACAAATAATTGATGAATATTCGATATCCATTTTAGAAAATTCTCACAAGTACCATATCCCAATACAATCTAGAAAAAATCAAATGAAAATCAATTCTGAGGTTATAGTTTCATTTATATTAGGAAAGATTTTTTTTGAAAGAAAATGTTTGATAAATCAAACAAAAGACACAAGAATTTTAAAGAACAAAAATAAAAACACAGAGCTACACTACATAATTGGGCTTTATCTTCTTCTTCTTTTCCCTAAGGAAAAGGGTATACTTTCCTACATTTTTCATCCACGAGAGGGGCCAACTTGGTGATTCTCCCTTTCATTGTCTTTTATGTTAGAAGGGATATGTATAAGACTTTTCATCTAGCTATTGATTATAGTGGCAAGTTTTCTCACCTATTTTTTCATCCCCTTGATGAGAGAGACCATTTTCCTAACAGTTGGCCATCTCTTTCGCATATCTTGGAGATGGTACTCACCATGTGGTCATAGAGGTCATATGATGTCTTGTTGTTTCCTCAATGTTGGATAGACTGTTATTAGGTATTCCATAAGGAAATGGGGTGGTTCCTTCAATTTAGGGTTGTCAGAGTTATAAAATGGGTTGGTGCTATTGAGACCAAAATATTTAACTTGTTCCTATAGTACCCCAATCAGAGTCACCATGTCACATTCTTTATTATGAAGCTGAAGTGTGCATTACTCACATTTAATCAATTGGTGGACCTTGTTGGTACTCATCCAATTTAATTGTCAGGTGAAGACAGAATTGACATCTACTATTTAGGTTCCACTCGTAGTTTTGTTCCTCTCACTGCTCTTGCTAGATGAATTGAAATCCATGTATCAATTGATTCATTTGTTTGTGTAGAAATTCATTGTAAGAAAACACACATATGCTAATTGATTGTATAATGCACCCCATTACTCAACCTAAGTCAGAAGATGTAAATTTGGTTACACTCATACATGATGTAGTGAAATACTTCCTCAACAACGTCTTGAAACTTTCCCATACTACTAGCAACTCCCCATTGTTTCTTAAAGCTTGTTTGGTTCAAGATCTACTCTATTTTGCTGAAAGAGAAGAAATTCTTCAGGAATGCTTTGAGGAAAGCATCCAAGGTAATTATGCAACCCCTACACAAATGCTTCGACAAAAACATCCAAATTGGTGATGCAACCCCTAGACAACCTTCAATCCACTATGTCACCCTTACACATAGCGAGAAGGGGAAAAGACAAATATGTAGTGCATCATACTTTACTCCAATGATCATAACTATGTCACTTAGCTCCAGAAAGTTAGTGACATTGAGGTTGGCGTGTTTAGATGTGAAAAATTATTTTTTTTGGTTGAATAATACCAATTAGGTTGGGATCAAGATCGAAATTATGCATTGCCATTATTAGTCTCACTATAATTGTGTTTGAAGCTTGTTGTGGTTTTGACACGGTATAGTCCATGAGTTATGACTTCATTGATTGTGAAATGGGTCAGGCTTTCTATTATTATACTTCTAAGAGAGGATCTAATATTATTTTCCTTCTTGCATGACTCTATTGAAAAGGAGTGCTTTGTATTGTCTAAGAATTGGAACAAGCATTTGGTGCTTTAAGCTGTACCAACTAAGAGCCATTGATGCAAGGATGAAACAAAAAAATAAAAAATTGAATACAAACTAGTTTACAAATAAATGTACAAACCAAAATATTAAAAAATCTCTAATCTAATAAAATCAAGAAAATTCATGGATTTACATATTATAAACTAATTAGTTCTTGTTCATCAAATGACAAATGTTTTGTTTCTCAAGTAATGAAATTAGTGCCTAAAGATCAGGTGTCATGCTTATCAAGAAAAGATAATATAACCATGAACTGGTAGGCTAATAAGAAGTAAATCACATAATTAGATGGATGAAGAAAAAAAAATTATAGGTGACCCAATACAAGTTATCCTCTATTTATGTCAGATTCTTGAGATTTTGGAACAGTTGTGTAGGAGGTGATGTTTCTCACAGACATGTGATCTTTCTCACAAACATATACAATAAAAGTGGAATAAAATTCACAAAGGAAGAAGTCTAGAAGATGAAGAATGTAATCGTAGTTGGATTCAACCTCAATGTCATCACTCCATATAGAAAGTTCACCTACTGCACTTACTTTCTTCTTCTTCTTCCCCTTCTTGCTTGCCACCTTTTCTTTCATATCCTTCTCCTTTTCCATCTAAGGGGTGATAAGGCATTTCTCTATTGCCTCAAGCCAATGAAAATGTTTTGGAACAAAATGATACGATCCTCTTATATTTATGCTTGTCTCTCTATTTGTTTCTCAGCTACTATAAAAACAATATACTTAGGGACAAACACGACATGCCATGCTAGGTTCAAATGTGTCTTCTTAATGAATAACCTCCTAAATATAGTTGACAAGCCATGTATAGGGACAAACACGACATGTAATCCTTTATTTATTCTATATGTAATCATCCAAGAGAATATGACTTGATAGACATCATGCCATTTGGGTGACATTTTGTGCACATATTGAATGGGTATTGTCTTAGTATGAGACTAGACATGACATGGTAACCACATTATAGATAATGAAAAGGATTTTGAGAAATTTCTTATGTTTTGGCTATCATTTAACTATGTATTTACATGTTCTTGGTCCTTGAAGTATTAATGATGTGCTTAATTTGATCTCAACATGAAATAGTAATTCAATCTTACAAGATAGAATCATGAACTACAAGCTAATAGAAATATGACTGGAATAAAATGATATGGAAATTATATAAATTCTAATGAAATAATATCACCCAAATTGCACTTATCAAACCTTAATGAGGATTCAAACAAGATTCTCAGAAGGATTCAAATATAATATATGAGGTTTGAAATAGGGAATAGGATTCAAATATATCAGGTACAATGATTCAGATAGGGTTTTCAAACAAATTGGAGTGAAGTGTGAGTAATATTTATTCTGTAAGTTTGGTAGAAGGGTAATTAATAGAGGACATCACAAGTATTGAAACATGTTTCATCACAATCACTCTAATATATTGTATGCAAGGCTTCAATTATTTTTTCACATAGATTTAAATAGGTGTGGACTCAAATTCTAATAGTTACACAACAAAATAAAATAAAATAGAGTACAAGTGAATGATGATTCAGTAAGTTTTATAGACAAGAGTCAGTCAAGATTTGGTGCATAATATGATTTGAATATGGTTTACTCCAAGATTCAAATTCAATAAGAACACTAGTTCAAATGGGGTATGTACATGGATTAAACTATAAAGAAAGTAATGATCCTATAAGTGTGGTAGAGTTGGATAATAAAAATATAATCCACATGAGGATTCGAATAGGATAATCATTAAGACTCATATAGAATGTATTTGAGAATAGAAATATGGTTCTCAGAAGGAGTTGCATGAAGTGTGTACTATGTCTTTTATTAGGTATACACTAGGATTTGAATAGAGTTCGCACAAGGACTCAAGTAGAATGTGACTAGTAATATAATTGATTATGAGTTAATAATGATTTGCAAATTGTGTTAGATGGGAGATAGAAATAAGATCCTCATGAGGATTCAATTAGGATACTAAATTGGATTTGAATAGAATGTATGTCTTGATTGAAATAGGGTGTTCATGTGGGTTTAAATAGGGTGTATACAAGGATCGACATAAATTTTGTTCATGGATTGAAATCAGGTGTTGGGAATGATTCAAATAGGGTGTGATTAAGGACCCAAATAGGGTTCTTGTGAGACTTGAAATATCATTCTCATGAGGATTCAAATAGATGTTCATGATGACTCAAATTGGGTGCTCAAGAGATTCATATACAATTTGTGTGAGGATTCATCAAGTGTTTGTATGTGGATTTAGATAGTGTGTTCTTGAGGATTCAAATAGGGTGTGTATAGGGCTTAAGGTGTATACAAGGACGTTATTACAGTATGTAGTGGAATTGCTAGAAGGTGAACACTAAGATGAACATAAGGTTGAATTAGGATTCATATAATGATGAATTAGGATTCAAATAACATGCACATCAAGATTCACATCAGACACATATCGGGATTCAAGCAAGGTTGAGCTAAGATATGAAAAAAATAATGTGCAACCATGATTAAAATGTTGGTACACTAGGAATCATGTGAGTATTGTAGTAGGTTTGAATGTAGATGCAATAAGATTGAAATATGGGTGCACTAGGATTCAAACATCAATGCCTTGGGACTTGGACTATTGGATTACATAAAACACTACATTGAAAGTACAAATATTTTTGTATACATTTGAAATTGTATTTTTACAAAATTATTGTGTATGGTGCAGATGGTGTTCAAGAGATCCTTAGGGAAGGACAGTATGAAACCGTATCTAAATTACAACATTATGTTTTTATGAACAATTTGCATAACTCCCAGAGAAAATTCATTCTCCAGTTGGTTGTCCCCATCCCAATAGATCATGGCTATGTAGTCATCCCCAACCATGTATCACCTCAAAAAGATTCTTTAATGAGAAAGAAACTCCAATGATCATGTTAGATTACTCCTAAACATTATGTGTAACACAAATATCTGATTAATTTTTTAGTTTTGAAGTTGGTTAATAATGTTTGCAATGTGGTGGATCAATATTCATGATTGTATCCACAAATTTCTTTGAGATCCATTTCTTCAAGAAGTCTATATCTCATTTTCCATCTTCTTTCAAAATAAAATACAAATTCACTCCTTCAGTTCTTCTTGCCTCTTTTAAGTGATCACCCATTCTAATTATATAATCTTACTCCACTATATGTCCATCGGGAAATCTTTTTCTTTCCCACTCATAGATATTAGGTATGAGTTATAAATTGTCATTACTTTAAAGTTCAACGTGGATATTTCCTACTAGAAATGTTCATATACTTGGTCTAATCATGTTTATCATACTTCTTTTACAAAAGGTAATACCATGATGTTTTTCTTCCAATATTGATTTCCCATGCATTATTGAGTATTCGTGCTTTTGATCCATTCCCTCTTTGATTTTATACAAATTCCACAATATTCTTTTTTTTTTGTAATCTTATCCAAATGATGATATTAGAGACATAGGGTGTGCCTTGTGCTTACCGACCCACATAATGTTTCTAATGGGACTATCAATATGATCACATAGATTAAGTGGTAGAAAAACTATTTGTATTCTGAAGGTAAGGATTGTAGAGAGAGTGGACTTCATGAGGCGACCTACAAGTAATAGGCATTTAGCTAACCACATGTTGATCCGAGTTGTGTCTTTGCTAATAACTTTAGACTAGGTTCATTTTGTAACTCTTGAGCAAATTATAAGTACCCATGATACTTCCCAAAGTCCTCTCTATACTTAAAGTTATAGATTCTACTAACTTGTATCCTTGTAATATTTAGCACTCTGACCAAAAAGAAGACTTTAATCTTCTCCTCTAAGACAACATGTCTAGAGGCTTTTTCAAACTTGAAAAATAGGTTTTTATGATCTTGATATGTCTCTTTTTATCTTTCACAAATATATGTAGGTCATCAACAAAGGAAAGATGTGAAATTTGCTTCCATTTTAGTCAAGTTGTATCAATTTTAGTCTCCACAACCCACCTGATCATTGATCATCTGGATGAGGTGTTCAATGCTTTGGAAAAATGGTAATGAGGAGAGAGGATGTCCTTGTCAAAGACCACTTCTAGCATTGAAGGTCTCGTGAGTTTTCTATTATAGGGTACTGATCATTCACCACCAAATATTGGGTTTATGATGTGCTTGATGATGTTAGTTGGAAGTCTAATCTTTTTCAATATCTCATTCATGAATTGCTAGAACATCTTGTTATAGACTTTAGATAAGAAAATTTATGTGACATCCCCAGATTTTCTTAAACTTAATCTGATGCGTGACATCCAAATTGAAACCTCACCTCAGCAAGAATCCCAATTTGAGCACCACACACTAGGCTAAGAAGAAGAAAATCACAGGAAGTCTGAAGGAAACAACAGTAGCACATGCACATGAGCAATAATAAAACCATACAACCTATGTTCACCATTGAACAAATAATTATAAAATGAATTGTTACAACATTTGATATTACACATTGAACAGTAAACCTTTACATGTACATGTACTACCACTAAAGAAGAAGTTCTTAAGACAACATGTCCACCTATACATCAGATCACCACACAACAACTATCCTGGATCTTCAAGATCATACAGGTCCACATCACCTAAACAAAAGATCACATGTGGTACACGTCCACACAATATTCAAGAATATTGTACTAGGTAAACCTACATGTCTTTTTATATACCTCTCATTACTAAGCTTGACAACAAGATAAACTAACACTTGGAAGTAATAAAAAAATATAAGAAAATATATATACTTGAACAAAGATGTTTATTAACAAAAGAGAACACATATTTTAAGCACAATTTCCATCATATATCTTGTACATCTATCGCCAAAGGGATATATGCTTTTAGGCCTTATGATATCCTACCAAAGAGTTAGATGATGTATACAATTTGATCTCCTACCAAAGAGTTAGATCACTTCAATGCATTGTACTACCAAAGAGTTTAGTTTTATCATATGATGGATCAGATATCTTATGTTTCATGTTTTCATAGACATATTAGTATGAAAAAAACCAAGAAACATATCATTCAAGAACAATCATTTCAATCAATACCATATGCTAAGTATTTGTACACACATAATACAAGCATATTGTATAATAAGCCAAGTAAGAGGTAATGGCGTACCTTGATCACAAATATCCTAATCATCACATATTCATGAGTCATCTATATCCTTGTCAACCCCTGATTAAGACAAGATCACACATCACCATCAGGTTCTCATCATCTTAACCATGGTTATGATTCATTAGGGTTTCACTTAGTCATACGATATTCCCATCATTATTACTTGTCTTATCTTTGTGGAATTAGGTTACTGGTCTTATATTCCAAATTAGGATACACAATCTGATTATTTGATTACATATAATTGTATGCACATATTAACCCTAGGTTACATGTATCAATCAAATTAGGTTACAACCCATGTATTAAGGGTCATCTTCATATAACATGAATTATATACATCTTACTGATAACACAATTTCATATTAACTTCCAATTATAGATATGAGGGTGTTCCATAAATTCCATCATTTATTGAGCATGTATGTATTTATAACATTTCATTTAAAATTATTATCCCTAATTAGCCATATCAAGCAAATTACATGATTTCGTGCATCAACATCAGAATCACTGACCTAAAATGGATTATAAACATGAATATGGATTTACTGACATACTATCATAATTTTAGGCCATCATTTGATATTTATTATCCATGAAATAGGCATTTAACAACTTACATGAAATCACTAAGATTAGTGCATCAAAAGCATGATATTATGCTTTCATGTTGTTCTACTCATTTTTCTAAACATTTGGTACCTTGTTGTAATTTTTTGATAAACGTGCTAATTTCTATGAATTATTTAAAATCTATGTATTTTGGAGTTAATTACCTTTCTTTGACCAATGAGGCACTGCCACGTGGCCTGTGAGAGGTGCGGCTCTTTGCTGGTCTATGGTAGGGATCCGCCCTGGTAGAGGAGAGTTGGATGGTCTACTGAATCCGGTTCTGATCGATTTTTGTGGTTAGCAACCTAGCTCTCTTGCCGGTTCTTGACATGGGCTGGGTCCAACGTCTCCTTTCTTTCTTTGCTTCTCCGCTCCACGTCTGCATCCTCCACCACCTGTTACAAGTGCCTCCTTAAGGGAAGACTTCGATGAGGAATCTACAGATACCTAGCATTCCTTGTCAGCCCCTAGGACCCCCATCACCTTTGGACTTCCTCCCCTGGTGCCTCTGACCTTGAGCTTTCTGTCCGAAACTCCTCGTCATGAGTTTGAGGAGGTCGTCGCCACTTGATCCTGATGAAGAGGAGAAAAAGAGGCAAAACTCCTTTGCTCAAGGTATCTCGAAGATGATGCCTCCTGGAGAAACACTCGACCTACACAAACTAGATCTCATCTTGAAAACACAGTGAGGTGCATCTTAGAATACCTCCCTAGATTCTCCTCATCTACGAACAAGATGAAGATTGTTGGCCATGGTAGCCATGGGAGGGTAATACATGCATGTATATAGCTTTGTCTAATAGTTGGGAGTATTTTCCACTCATCATTTTCCTCAAAATCCTCTCTTTTCCCTTCTCCCACCTATCACCTATTCATTGCAGTGGAGAGAAACTTGAAACGAAGGGCTCGTTCTCCTTATTCTCTCACCCCAGGCTTCTCGTATCAACGAGGCAAGTCCAACCTCCCAGTTCATTTCTTTTTATGCCCCATATTTTTTATGATCGTGGACAAGGAAGGTCGTGGTCTCCATTGACCCACTACCATCTTGTAAACGTAAGGTAGGAGATGACTTACTACTCGTCGATCTTGCATCTAAGGGCCAAGAGTTGTCATTCACTTAAGCCAATATGTGGATTCTCCTTCTCCAGGACAATTTCCACTAGATTGGAAATCTTGGGCCAAAAGTAGGCCACACAAACCCAGTCCAACAATAAGGACCACGTGACATTAGCTAAATTCCTAGTTTAGGGCTATAAATAATCAATAATGCACAATATTTCCCAAATTTCAAACCTTAATAAATCCCTCTAGAATACTCCAACTGCCACCAAATTTTAACCATAGCTTTACTACCTCTCAAGATACAATCTACTCAAATTCGATGACAAAGTTCAGTTGTTTGATCATCCAAATAAATACCCCAAGAAGGCATGAACTTTGGGATCTTAATCATGATATCAACATCAATCAACACTCAAACTTTACCAAAATGCTTGGAACTCTCAATACAACTAAACATGCATGAATTCACTTATGTCATTAGACATTTAAGGATTCCAAAAGTCCACTCCATCACATCCTATACACCTTAAGAGAAATTTTATCCTCGAAATTAAGCCAAAAATCTAGTTCATCACATCATATACATCTTAAAAGAAATTTTATCCTTGAAATTAAGCCATTCTCTTACTTCAAGGAAAAACCAAAAGGACTTCATCCATTTTTAGGAGACCACTCTAAGTGCAATATATCCAAAAATAGAGCCCCATAACCATATCCAAACCACTATTAGGAGGTTTCAAAACATCTAGGGTCAATCAACCTTTCCTAAAAGATCGAATCAAGGGTTTAGAAACTCTAGTTATGTCATGAAATATCTCATATATTAGGGTAGAATCCTTATCTTTACCCCTGCATTAGGGTTTTCCCATCATATTACCATGTTTTAAAAGAGTTAACCAAAGTTAGCCTATTATATCAAGGTGTCATCAACATTTTATTGAGCTAATTGTTAGAACATGTTCAACATTAACATATGCCTTTTAGGAGGGAATTAACTATAGTTAACCAAATTTATCCATCTAGATCATATCAAGGTGTCATAATCATTATGTTGTGATAACTGTCAAACTATATTTTTTATTTTTATTAAGCACTAAGATTACATCTCATGTGACATGTTTCATTAATTTGATCTTATTTCATTGCTCATAATAAATTCCAACATTTACTAGTGATTTCATCACATGATTATCCAACAATATCACATTATCATCATTATTCATGTATATGTTTAATAATTTATTCATTGATGTTTATTAAACCATTTCTAGATTTCCTTCATGTCATGTCCATATGTCAAATCTCAACATTATATCATTTTCTTATATACGTTATATCATGGTTGTATTAAACCAACTTATATGAGTGGCTCCTCAAACATATATCAAAACTTCATCTAGTCCAATTGAGGTTATCCTGACCCATATCATGAGGGTAGTTCTATGCTCAGTCTCTCTGAGCTAACTCAACTCTATGAATATCTCATATGCATATACTTTATCTTTCCTCTCTAGTCTAGGGTTCTCAGATTACCTCATTGGAACTAGGAATAGCTTTTCATGCTCTAGCCACATAAACACAAACCAAAACATGATATGACATTATTTGCATATGTGTTTACCCATGAGACATGCTTACCCAAAACTCTCTCTATATATACACCACTAGAGTTCTACGTGGGGAACCACCAACTCGAGCATGAGGCTTCATAGAAACCAACACAATTACCTCCTCCAGGGTCTTGGGACTCTCTCTCCCTCACCCAAATGGTAGGTTCTTATATTCATATTCACATATGCACATATAACCAACCTCTCTTTGTCTCTAGGGTTTGGTCCTCCCAAGGACAACTAGGGTTCAACAAGACTATAGGAATCATTCATAAAGCAACTCATCTCAATCACTCAAGAGTATTCTAGTTTAGGATACATATATCTCATAATTATCATATCTTGGAGTTTAGGTTCTCTAGCCTTCTCCCTCCGAGTCTCACTCTCTTTAGAGTTAACCCTAAGACTGGTCCTAGCACTAGAGATCCTCCTTTGTAAAAGAGCTTGAGGCTCATGATGACTCACAACTTTCTCTTACCTTATATTATCTCATCTTAGAAAATCCTACATACTTGCATCATTAAAACTTATCTCAAATCCTCAAATATAAACTTAGGTCCTCAAAGAAAAACATTTATCATCCTAAACCATCTTATATCCCTATACAAACTTTGATCTTATCATTTAAACTTATTTCATCTATTCCACCTATCACATATTGTAGGAAGGCTTTAGACATCTAATCTAGAACCACTCTCTCTTTCAAACTGATGCCACTCACTTTCACTTAGGTTGCATGACCACCTCCTACTCTTACATGTGTGGGGACACATTTTGGTAATACTTACATATATAATAAAATGTTATATAATTTTTCTTCGATAAAACAAGCATAAGAGAAAACTATCAAGGTTCGATCTGATTGGAACCAAAAACCAAATCCACAAAATGAGTGTCCACACATAGTAGAGAGTACAATGTCATGAAAACTAGTGAAAAGGGTGAGAGCATGGTGTAGACTAGTGTAGCTACTCCAGACAACGAGCGTTGTATGTCTAGGGTTTCTCTTCCCTTGATGCACATCATCTCCAAATAATGTAACGTCCCATACCACCACATTATAAAGTAATAATGACATCTTAGGACTTGCTATAAAACAAGCACTAGTCTAAACCTAGTTCTCAGATAGCTAGGTTCTAACCTAGAGTCTAGGTCAGATCTAGTCTCTAAAAGATGACTAATCAAACCCTAAAGACTTGGTTTAAGTTCATGGTTCTTTAGTTTCAAGTTTCATAATGAGAAAATGTCAGGCTTTACTATTGTTCATGCTCTAATACCACCTGTGACGTCCCCAGATTTTCTAAAACTTAATCTGATGTGTGACGTCTGAATTGAAACCTCACATCAGTGAGAATCACAATTTGAGCACCACAGACTAGGCTAAGAAGAAAAAAATCAGAGGAAGTTAGATGGAAACAATAGTAGCACATGCACATGAACAATAATAAAACAATACAACACTTGTTAACCATTCAACATATAATTACAAAATGAAATGTTACAACATTTGATATTACACATTCAATAATAAACTTTTACATGTACATGTACTACCACTAAACAATAGGATCTTAAGACAACATGTCCACCTGTACATCAGCTCGCCACACAACTCTCAACTATCCCGGATCTTCAAGATCATATTTGTCCACATCACCTAAATAAAAGATTACATGTGGTACATGTCAACACAATATTAAAGAATATTATACTGAGTATGCCTACATGTCTTTTTATATACCTCTCATTACTAAGCTTGGGAATAAGATAAAACTAACACTTGGCAGTAATAAAAAATATATTTGAAAAGAAATATACTCACACAAAGATGTTTATTAACAAAAGAGAACACATATTTTAAGAACAATTTCCATCATATATCTCATACATCTTCCACCAAAGGGATAGATGCTTTTAGGCCTTATTATCTCCTGCCAAAGAGTTAGATCATGTATACAATGTGATCTCCTACCAAAGAGTTAGATCACTTAAATGCATTGTACTACCAAAGAGTTTAGTGCTATCATATGATGGATCAGATATCTTATGTTTCATGTGTTCATAGCCATATAAGTATGAAAAACATTAAGCAACATATCATTCAAGAACAATCATTTCAATCAATACCATATGCCAAGTATTTGTACACACACAATACAAGCATATTGTATAATAAGTCAAGTAAGAGGTAATTGCATACCTTGATCAGAGATATCCTAATCATCACATATTCTTGAGTCATCTATATCCTTTTCAACCATAGATTAAGACCAGATCACACATCACCATCATGTTCTCATCATCTTAACCCTAGTTATGATTCATTAGGGTTTCACTTAGTCTTATGATATTGCCATCATTATTACTTGTCTTATCTTCTTGGAATTAGGTTACTGGTCTTATATTCCAAACTAGGATACATAATCTGATTATATGATTACATATAATTGTATGTAAATATTAACCCTAGGTTACATGTATCATCAAATTAGGGTTACAACCCATGTATTAAGGATCATCTTCATATAACATGAATTCTATACATCTAAATGATATCACAGTTTCATATTAACTTCCATTAATAGATATGAGGGTGTTCCATAAATCCATCATTTATTGAGTATATATGATTTTATTGCATTTTATTTAGATTTATTAGACCTAATTATCCATATCGAGCAAATTACATGATTTTGTATCAACATAATAATCACTAACCTTAAATGGATTATAAACATGAATATGTATTTACTGACATACATTCATAATTTTAGGCCATCGTTTGATATTTATTATCCATGAATAAGAATTTTGCAACTTACATGATATCACTAATATTATTGTATCAAAAGCATAATATTATGCTTTCATGTTTTTCTACTCATTTTTTCGAACATTTGGGTACCTTGTTTGTAATTTTCTAATAAATGTGCTAATTTCTATGAATTATTCATGATATGTGTATTTACTAGAAATTTGGATTTAATTACCTTTCTTTGACCAATGAGGTACGACTCTTTTCTGGTCTGTGGCAGGGACCCACCCTAGCAGAGGAGAGCCGACGAGTCTACTGAATTTGGTTCTAGTCAATTTTGCCGGTTAGCAATGTGACGTCCCCAAATTTTCTAAAACTTAATCTGATGTGTGACGTCCAAATTGAAACCCTCACCTCAGCAAGAATCCCAATTTAAACACCCCACACCAAGATAAGAAGAAGAAAATCGAGGGAGTCAGAAGGAACATACATCAGTAGCACATGTACATGAACAATAATAAAACCATACACACATGTTCACCATTCAACATATAATTACAACATGAATTGTTACAACAATTGATATTACATATTGAACAACAAACTTATACATATATATGCACTACAACTAAACAACAGGATCTTAAGACAATAGGCCCACCTGTACATCAACTCGCCACACAACTCTCAACTATCTTGGATTTTCAAGAGCATAACCACAACCTAAACAAAAGATTACATGTGGTACACGTCAACACAATATTCAAGAATATTGTACTGAGTACGCCTACGTGTCTTTTATATACCTCTCATCATATCTTGGCAACAAGATAAAACTAATACTTGGAAGTAACATAAGAATATAAGAAAAGCGTATACTTGCACAAAGATATTCATTAACAAAAGAGAACACATATTTTAAGCTCATTTTCCATTAAATATCCATGCATTTGCCACCTGAGGGAATAATGCATCATATCTTCTACCAATGAGAATGAGATGTAAGGCCTTATGATCTACTACCAAAGATTTAGATCATTGTACAATGTGATCTACTACCAAAGAGAATGATCACTTTCCAGCACTATGCTACCAAAGAGAATTAGTGCTTTCATATAATGGAACAGATATATTATGTTTCATGTGTTCATAGCAATAAGTATGGAAAATCATGCAACATATCATACAAGAACAATAATTTCAATCAATACCATATGCCAAGTCTTTACTACCATATAACACAAGCATATTGTATAATAAGCCAAGTGAGAGGTAATGGCGTACCTTGATCAAGAGAAACCTAATCATCACATATTCCTCATGTCAACTCTAACCTTGGTAAACCCTGATTAAGATAAGATCATGTACTATCATCAGATTCCCATCATCATACATCTCATCTTAACCCTAATCGTGTTCATGTTAGGGTTTCACTTAGTTCATTAGGATATTCCCACTTTTACTTGAATTCTTATCTTAGAATTATCTTACTGATGCCATATTCCAGATTATGATTCATTATCTGAACATTATCTTCCATAGCATTTTTGTGCACATTAATTAACCCTAGGTTACACCATTAACCGAGATTAGGGTTTTATAACATGTATTAAGATTCATCTTCATATAACATGGATTATGTTCATCATTATGATCTCATAATTAAACTGAGGTTTCATATACTGATATGAGCTAACATTGTGAATTACATCATTTATTGAGCATGTGTGCATTTATTGCATTTTATTTAGGGTTAAAAGCCTTAATTAGCCATATTAAGCAAATGACATGATTTCATACATCATCATGACCATAACTGACATCATATGCATTATGAACATGAAATATGATTTACATGTATTTTCTCATAATTTTAGGGCATCATTTGATATTTATTATCCATCATATGAGCATTTCACATCTTACATGATATCAGTGTTATTAATGCATCAAAAGTAGGATATTATGCTTCCATCTTGTTCTATGCATTTTTCTGAGAATTTTGGTATATTATATGTATTTTTATGATGCTCGAGCTAATTTCTATGATTTATTAAAGATCTACTCATTTACTGAAATTACTTACCTTTTGGCCAATCGGCCGCTGACACGTGGCCATCTTGGGCGCGACTCCTAACTTGCACTGAGCCGGCTGGTTCATAACTCTAGTTTTCTGGGTTTTGGGCCGGTCTACGATTCTGAACCCAGGTCATCCTTCTTTTCTTCTCTCACGCGATTCTGACCTTGCCTGGGCTCTGTGCGAGCGCCTCCATCGGACGTTGTGGCAGAAGCAGGCGTCGTCCCCTTGTCTCATGATTCATTGCTTCACGCAGGGCATGAGCGCCACCTCCAGTTTCTCCTCCTAGTCTGCTGGGTCACCATCCTTAGGCGTTGCGCCTGCTCTGCCTCACAACACCCCACCAGTCAGTGCCCAGGGAGCTCGTCGTCTTGCTAGGTTGCCGCTCGAGACTCTGGGCTCTGCTTCCACGAGATGTGTGACCCTATTCTTTCGTGAATAGGAGCCACTGCCACCGGTCTAGCTCCAGCGAGGCATCGATGGCCGATCTCTCCTTAGCCGCCTGTGAATCCTCGAGTGGCTCCCTATTTTGCCTCCTGAAAATCCACCACCTTGAGCCAGAACTTTGGTGATGAGCAGCGGAGGCATCTCTCCTCCTTGCGGCTCGAGGAGGTCGCCATTGTGGGGTAAAACTACGACAGTGAGGAATTTGAGGCCCTCTCTTCCTTCTCAATCTCTTCTAGTGCCTCCATATATATCTGTACTACACTTCTTCTAGCTACTGGGCACCAGTTCTGTTCCTTCTCCCCCTCTTACGACTACCTACTGTGAAATGTAGTGGAGAGAGAGATCTGTTTCTCATTTCACACTACTACACCCTTCAGATAAGGGGTCATTGTGGAGGACTAAACAATCGCATCTAACTGCTTTTTTGCACTAATATGAGGTGAACTGCTCACCCACGTTCTGTTGTCAGCCCACGATCCACCTCAAGGAGGGGATGCATGAGCGTGGCTTCGTTCCCCATGGTCTCCAAATCTTTTGAAAGCAGGTGATAGGATTATCACCATCACATTCATAAGCAAGGAATAGGGTCAACTACTGTGTTTTGATCCATGGCTTACCACAACAATAGATATGTGATACAACGGCTAAAGCAAACTTGGCTAGAGGTTATTTTCTTATTCATGGATACATCAAAATATACATTATTTGATATTATTCAAACCTAATAACTTTTTCTAGGAACCTCGTTTGATCATGAAATTTGAGACATTGCTTCATCATAATTACAACTACCTTCCATTAATGTTTGATGCCAACAACTAAATATTTGATACATCAATCAAATACCTCAAGAAGGCATAAAATTAGGGATTCCAAAAATCCACTTCATCACAAGCAACTTGGCTCTCTTGCCAGTTCTTGACCTGGACTGGGTCCCGTGTCTTCTTTCTTTCTTTGCTTCTTTGCTCCATGCATGTGTCCTGCACAACCTGGTATAGGTGCCACCACAAAGGATGGCTCCAGTGAGGAATCAACCAACACTTGACATCCTCGTCAGCTCCTAGGACCTCCATCACCTTCACCCTTCCTCCCCTGGTGCATCCAACCTCGATGCTTTCTGTCCAAAACTCCTTCTTGTGAGTTCAAGGAGGTCACTGCCGCTTGATCATAATGAAGTAGAGAAAAAGAGGAAAAATGCCTATGCTAGAGGTATCTCAAAGATGATGCCTCCAGGAGCAACGATCGACCTTCACAAACAAGATCTCGTCTTGAAAACACAGTGAGGTGTAGCTCAGAATACCTCCCTAGATTCTCCTCTATCTCCGAACAAGATGAAGGTTTTCGTCCATGATATCTGAGATGGGAGGGTAGTATAGGAATGTCTATAGCTTCATCTAATGGTTGAGAGTGTTTTCCACTCATCATCTTCCTTGAAAGCCCCTTCTGTCCCTTCTCCCTTCTCCCAACTATCACTTGTTCATTGTGGTAGAGAGCAACTAGAAACGGAGGGCTGGTTCTCCTTGTTCTCTTATCCACTAACCAAGTATGATGAGTCAGGCTTCTCATAACGATGAGGCAAGTCCAACCTCACAGTTTGTTTCTCTTTATGCCCCACATTTTTGATGATCATGGACAAGGAAGGTCGTGGTCTCCACTGACCCACTACCATCTTGTAACCGTAAGGTAGGAGAAGACTTACTACTCATCGATCTTGCATCTGAGGGCCAAGAGCTATCATTCACTTAAGCCAATCCATGACTTCTCCTTCTCCAGGACGACTGTCACCAAATTAGAGATCTAGGGCCAGCAATAGGCCATGCAAACCCAGTTCAACAATAAGGGCCACATGAAATTAGTTAAAGTCCTAGCTTAGGGCTATAAATCATCAATAATGCATAATATTTCCCAAATATCAAACCTTAATAACTCCCTCTAGAATACTACAATTGCTACCAAATTTTAACCATAGCTTTACTACCTCTCAAGATACATTCTACTCAAATTTGGTGATAAAACTCAGCTGTTTGATCATCCAATTAAATACTCCAAGAAGGCATGAACTTAGGGATCTGAATCATGATATCAACATCAATTAACACTCAAACTTTACCAAAACACTTGGAACACTCAAGACAACTTAACATCCATGAATTAAATTATGTCATTGTACATTTAAGGATTCCAAAAGTCCACTCCATCACATCCTCTACACCTTAAAAGAAATTTCATCCTCGAAAAAAAAGCCAAAAATCTAGTTCATCACAATTTATATAGCTCGGTCCCTATCTCCATTCTTCCTCTTAATAGGTCTCAATTGATGCTGAATATATCCCACTAGAGCTTTTAATCACTCTCGAGGATGTGGGTGGTGGAGATGACGTTATTGTTGAGCTACACCTTTAGGATGCAAAAGCAATTATGCATGTATATGAACCATACATTGGATTTGTCTATGAACTTAGTCTTATCTTCACCCCAAAACTTTTCTTATACTCAACTTGAAAAACTCAAGGATAGTGCATCTTAAACAAGGGATGATATGATAGAGTACACCATTCTCATATTTGGTGATGTCTCTAAGGGATAGGAGCACTGTTGGCATATGTCAGCACCATTTTCTATCTAATCAAAGCATCTTAGTTATTTTAACTACTGTGTGCTCAACTACAGGGTCAGGGCCATGGATAGAGTTGGGGTTGTCGGCATGCATTGGTCCAGCCTCTGGATCATGACTATCTTCAAGTCTAGGCCACCCCAGGGGTTGGGGACATCTAAAAGGTCACAACCTACCTTTGGGAAGGCCTCCTATTTCTTCTTCCTCTTCTAAGAGGATTCGACATCTGTGATAATGAATACAAATTAACTTATATCTATGATAACTTGGTTACATGCATTATTTATAATTTGGCAGTGAATGCCTTAACACTTTAATTATCAAAACCTTCTCCAAGAGAGAGGGACTTATTATTGGGTCCTTAGGTTTTATGAAGGAATCATGGGGTGAATAAACATACAAATATGAGATGAAAAAGACCTAATGTTATTTTACTTCAGGAAAAAACCTTGGTCATTGGCCAGGTTGCATTAACGGATGCCCAAGAGTCCTGAGAAGTCAACTAACAGGTAGGGGAAAACATTTCTATCCCCTAGTTTGATTCTTTATGAACACCATTTACCTTAGATGACACCCTAATAATTTCCTTTGTCTATAATAAATGCTTAAAATCATTAATTACTTAGGATTATATGGTAAACATGGTGTCTGATACCAAATGTAGCAACTTCCTTCCCATGTTATCCCCAAATTAGGTGGTGACAAGGGAAAGTTCCATTATCTACTTAAAGAATCTACATTTAGAAAATTACCTATAATATATCATTATTTCATTGGATAAAAATAGTTTGATAACAATATGCTGATACTACTCCTAGAAGGGCATTCTTAAACAAAGGGAAAACTATTGTTGAAATGAAAATAAACATTTATTTCATCCTCTAGTATTCTTTATCCATATGTTCCTTTGGTTCCAACTTATGGATGTCCATATATTTACATATATGCCATTTAAAGGACTAGTATATTGCTATATTGTGTACGTGGTGCAACCAAAATATGTGCAAGTAGGTGTAACAATATAACAAGTATAATAAAAAAATAGCCACAACAACCACACTTTTCATTTGATGTATAAGAATATATAGTAAATATGCAAGCATCATTGCTCATCAAAATTAAAATATGGTGCTCACTAGGATTCTAAGCATGTGTGCGGGGTTTCAAATAAAGTGTGTAATAAGATTGAAATACTTTGTTAGCAAGGGTTCAAAAAGGGTATCAAATAGAGTTTGTGTTATTATCAACATAAAGTACACACTAAGATGAAAATAAGGTTTAACCATGGTTTAAATAAGGTTGAAACATGATCTAAATAATGTGATCATGAGGGCATAATGATTGGATCGTTGGCACACTGGTATTCTAATGACCCATTCCTAAGTTTACCTAACCTGAATATTATTTCCATGAAAATCTTCTTTCTATTTGTGTTACCAAGAAAAATTAACTATTAAATGGAACTTGTGTGAATTTGTTCAAGCAACAAGAAAGCATATAACATAAATAATTTATGCTTTGATTGAGATTCTAAATTATATGACATATGAATTATTGATGTAGTAACTTTTTGAATCAAGAAAATCTATGATTTTTTGGTTTACTATAGTTTTAGTATAAATGATGAAGGATATGCATGTTGATTTCATGTGATATTATTAAGATAAGGGATAAAAGTATACACATTAGTATTATCATATATGAAAATATGATAAATTAAAGTTTATTAGAGAGAATATGGATATTAAGAATCAAAACCTGGTTTAGTGTGTGGAAATGGAGTTTAGAAAACATAGAATTGTTTTTGCAGAACTTGGATAAATACTTAGCTGACTATTGGAAAATGTGAACAAATATTGGGGACCTTGGTGAACCCTTAGACTATTGTTATCGATCAAAATGAGCAAACATAGCCAACTTGTCAAAAGGTCAAAGCCAAAGGTCTGCCAAATTCTTGACAAGGCAAACTAACTTGTCAGATCTCATACCTAATTTTTATCTTTGACCACAATCTATCGAAGCTAGCCCATCAACTTGAATAGTGGCCCAACTACCGAGTAGTCGACTGAATATATGTTAATACCTAACAAATATATGTCATTAACAATGTAATTACCTTAATCCACACACACACACACACCTATATATATATAAATATATATATATATATATATATATATATATATATATATATATATATATATATATATATATACCCATGTTGATCCAATTTGAATCCAGAATGTCTAGAACTGTACACACTACCAACAATTATCTCTTACAAACATTTCCCAATAAAATAGAATTGTGGAGGTATTCAAAAGATTTTTGAAATTTCTATTGAATCATCTCCTAATTCAACTAGAGCTGGAACTTGTGGTCATTATTATGTTTCTTCCTTTCTCAAAACACACCTCTTATATTCTTAACCCTCTAGTTAGTTTTCCCCAAATATGGTTTATAATATATTTTCCACCATTGTTCCCCAAATTCATTTCTTGAGGCTATAAAGAACAATTTGGGACTATTTTCTCTTGAATAGCTAGATGATTGCTGGGAGTTTGTTGAAATCTTAGGAGCTAAGAATTTCTTTCCCTTCTACATGACATTGGTGAATTGATACTTAATATGTAATCAAATTTACAAAAATCTTCCTTGTTTACCATATTTTTTGCTAATGGGTACCCTCAACATATAAATGGTTAAATTCAAGACTTTTGCATATATTTTAGAACATAACCTTCTTTTTGAAATAGGACTATGCTACTATAATTGGAAAATTAGTATAGAATGTCTCTTTATTCATTATATCTACTTGTTTATGAAGGAATTTTCCATAAACAGACAAAAATGGTGGAATTCATATTTAATTTACAATATGATTATAATTATGTTGAGGTATGATTTTAGTTTTTTCTTTTAAGAAAAATATATTTCTTATTTTCCTTTGTTGTTGTTATAATAGAACCCTAGTTTTCTAAAAGTTGGAAATACAAATGAACTACATTGTGTATCAACTGAATGAATCTCTTCAAGAGGAGAAGATACCTAAGGATAAGAAACAAAAAATCTAGATTAATTTAGATAGGTTCCCTATACACTATATCCCCGATATTCTTGTTGGGAAAGGTAAACATGTGTACTCTTATATTGTATTATAATAATGAAGACTGATGAGAGTATGTCATGCATATGAAAAATATGTGTATGTGTCAAAATCATACCTGAATTTGAGTCATGGGTGTCAAGTCAGGGAAGCAAGATGCTAGAGACTACTACTAACCAAGACAAAATTAGATAAATTGATGAAAACGATTGAGTTGAATGATTACAACAAAATAAAATTCATAAGGATATGAAGAAAGTTTATTTTTAAATTAGAGAGATGCATTCTCTAGGACAATTAGTTTAACCATAGTGCAATTAAACTTGATTTCAATCTATCCAAAAAAATCCAAGTTGCTTATATTGAATTAAGGATATACATATTGCATTACTCACTTTAGTAGTGTAATACACTACTAAACATAGTTAAAAACAATGGATTATAATAATGAAGACTAACAAGAGTATATCACGCATGTGCAAAATATGTGTATGTGTCAAAATAATACCTGAAATTGAGTCATGGGTGTCAAGTCAGGGAAGTAAGATTCTAGAGACTACTACTAACCAAGAAAAAATTAGACAAACTGATGTAAAAGATTGAGTTGAATGATTAAAAATAAATAGAAGTCATAAGGATATGAAGAAAGTTGATTTTTAAATTAGAGAGATGCATTCTCTAGGACAATTAGTTTAACCACAATGCAATCAAACTTGATTTCAATCTACCCAAAAAAAAATCAAAGTTGCTTATATTGAATTAAGAATCTACATATTGCATTACTCACTTCAGTAGTGTAATACACTACTGAACATAGTTAAAAACACACTTTCATAATGTTTAGTTAAAACAATAAAGGATAGAAGATATATCATTGGATACTTAACCTCACAATTGTTAGCCTTCTTTTGAAGTGTTTTAGTAATTGTGTTAATGAAAATTTTCAAACACTTAACCTCTTTTAAAAGAAATTAAACATATGAGGTATGCAAATGATGAACAATTATCAGGATGACAAAATAAATTAGACTATCATTAAAATTTCAAGAAATGGAATATATTTCTTGATGGAAATTGTCAAGTACAATATAACACAGGTGTATACCTAGTTCCTAGAGAAGAAGGAGAATCCATGTATATTGCAAATGATAACATAGAATATTTTAGAGAAGAAGGAGAAGACAAAAATAACTAGATAGAACAAAGGAACCATAATTAATGAACATCCCCTTCGTAGATGGTCACAAACGAACAATACTTTGCCGCCAAATCACCCCTAGAAAGTGTCAAGATCAATACTATTCATAATCTTCTCCATCTTCTCCTCTTGAGGTATCCATGACATGATTCAAATAATGGTGGGATGTCATTAACAACTGCCCTAGGGTTTAGCTACATAGGACTCCAACAGAACCTATTTATAACACCATAAGTTGGATTTTGTCACTTTAATCCCAACCGTCATTGTCAAAGTCGGTACAACCAACACAAAACTCTATACAACTAAAGTTTTTGTTTACTTTTCATAATCAAATACTAGAGAAGATTCGATTCCACTAACAAGAAAGTCTATCCCACTGACTTTTGGAAGTTTTGGATAGATTTCATTATTTTGATGATTCTAGATGTTGTTTCAATGTTACCAATGAGAGGTTGGTTCCATCAACACTTAAATTTCTTTATCATTTTCCCTACAATAAAAGAATAAATTATTAGGCCAAATAATATTATGATAAATATATATAATTATGCCCAAAAACAAGAACATCAATACACAATTGATACTATCCTAACATGGTGAAATGTGAATGAAAAATAATGAAATTAGGATCAATTAACATAAAAAAAGCTAATTTAGATTTTTTTTTAAAATATATGTTTTTCAAAACCCCTTAACTTGAATATTTATTGTCCTTAAGAAACACTACTTGAATTTTAGGTTGAAGAAGTTAGAAATAAGACGTAAACAATAACCTGACTTTCCTAAGAACCCTCTACTGATTTATCTGAAACTGGTCATGGAGAACCACAAAGCAAGTATCCACCTTAAAGAGATCAATCATGCTCACAAAAATTGTTGAAAATTATATTAATGAAAAAACAAAATTGTTCAGTGTAGGATATCATCAAGACCAGTAGGACACACACTTGGTGTATCAAATGATCCCCCTATTTACATTACTCTAAAAAAGTAATCAATCTAAAATGGATACAGTTCCCTAAATATTAATGAATGAGGGGAAAAATCATGGTGGTGTCCTAACAAAATTTGAATGGATGTAATATGTGAGATAAATAATATCACAATATGATCCAACACATTAGTAAACCGCAATAAAATAATAAACTTAAGTGGTGGATACAAATATATTCTTCCTAATGATTACTTTTTTTTTTGGAAATAATGCATGCAAAGTATGAATCGTCCTAATAATGAGATTTAACGTGGGAGGTGTTTTTCATAACTAAATTTTAAATTTTTTTCAATATTGATTCAGAGAGATATATAAACTTAAATAATCCTTTTCCTTGTTTTCCTCTTTTTTTCATTTCCACTTTTTTCTTTTCTTCCTTTCATTTTTCAATTCAAATACCCTCTTTTTTTATGGAAGTCGGGAAGCTATTTATTCATCTTTCCTTCCCCCTACAAGCGAAATTGGAAAAGGAGTACAAGCACTAATAACAAAATTAAACCTGGTAGTACTACTACTAATACAAAACTTAGCCTCAATTTTTATTAAACTTCTCAGAGTAGTAGGAGGACTACTATAGGTGAAGGTACCTTCATTGTTTTTGAGGTGGTGTTTAGCAAGTAAATCGGATGCAACATTGCAATTTCTACTGACATGTGATAACTATAGGGTATTCATGTGATTTTTCATGGTGAGGAGTAAGGATATATATTTACCTCAACTTATGAAAAAATCATAGTAATGAAAATACTTATGAATGATGCAATATACACAATCCATATGAGATTTTTTATGAAAATCTCATTTTTATGCAACTTTGCAAATTATTTTAAGCAAATAGTTTTCTTCTTTTTCTGCTAGTGCTAATGCAAGTATGATGTGTCTGGATCCTATTATGATATGCCATGCACTCAAAAGAAATAACTTGGATAACCATGTTGTCCTTTTGGTGGTATTGAACATTATGAGGATGTATGCGATCATATGACTAAGAGATATTGTCTTTTTGACCAACATATGCCCCTCTTCGATTAACTTATGAAACAGGGTGACCTTGAAGTATGTTTCAAGAGTTGACATAAAATTTCACACTACTTCTTTGTTGGTTAGGACTCAAACATTTTAAGATCCTCAAAATTTGTAAATTTGTATTCTATGATACGAGTTCATATAATGATGTTATGAGATTCACTTTAAGTTCTACACTTAGAGTAAGTTTTTAATTTGAGCAAAAAATGTAACATTGGCTTTATATATTGATAGAAATATGAAATTGAGAAATTATGTTGGCTCAAGCCTTTTATAATTAAGAATATACTTAATCCTATGAAACTTTTGGAAGGCCAAGGAATGGGTTGTGGGCCTTGGAACCCAATTCTAGCCCATTTGGGAAAATTAGAGTTTATAATTGGGTCCCTGGAATGCAAAATAGGGAAAAGAGTTGTGTACATAATAAATTATCATGATAATTTTATATGATAGATAATCAAAATATAATATTATCAAAGAGAATCCATAATATTAAAAAATAATATGTGCCCTAGGTATTTAATAAAATAATAATTGCCTATTAGTTTTAAACCAAGTTTTACATAATTGGTGAATGATTTAAGGATTTATATTATGAAAAATGATGGAGAATATCTAGAGGACTATAATCCCAAAATAATAGATGAATTGGAATAATGATGCGGTCAATATAATAAATTATCTATCTTGGGGTTTTATTAGACACAATGAAATTGAGAATAGAGTTGGACCCATAGAGGACTCCAAATATAGGTACACATGATTGGAGGGTTTGTGTCTTCGCCATGACTTAGATGGGCTTTCTCATGGAAGAACTCACTCCATTCTCTATGTCTTTCTTCATTAGAAACCAACCCTGCGACCAGATTATTGTCTCAATCATTTCAGTACAACAATTTGAGTCTAACCAACACTTGGGTTGGTGTTATCTAGAATAGAATATATGCCCAATTTACCCAAGATACCAAGGATATAAGGCTGATCAATATCATCTCTTTCCATATCTCTTTGGTAATATAAGGATACCCAAAAACCTGTGGAATTTATGATATGAATGACTCTCCATTTCCATTGAATCCCCCTTACCATGCCACCAAGATTCTCCCTCCAACTCCATTGATCTTGACCTCACCCCTTTAACCCTGATCATCTCTAAGCAATCCACTAGATCGGGAGATCCACTGAAGGACACAAATGTTCTTCAACCTTCACAAGAACATGAGAAAACTTTGTAGGTCAACTCTAATCTCTAGTTGTGGATGCTTGGAGCTTTTGATCAAAAGTCTTTCTTTGGCCACCCAGAATCATCACAAGTGTACACAATTCATCCTAATACCCTAGAGGCCTCCCGAATTGAAAGATAACACCAACAATTGGGTAATTCCCATTTCAATATATGTGAACATTTGGATGATAACCTATTGGAAGAGTCCTACCTTCAACCCCCTAAAATGCTCATGCACAGTTGGTCATGTTTGACCAAGGTTAGAAGAGGGTATGGAACCCTCAACTTCGAAAACAATGCCATGACCTTGAATTCAACCTGGAGTTGGCTTCATGATTAACAATCTTGTAAGTGTGAGCCAGGGGTTGAGGAGGAAGATGATCCATGGTGGATAGACCAACAACCCCCAATCAGTATGATCAAGCATGATCACTCCATGAGGGTAGTCAGGTAATTTCTAGGGTAATACTTAGTGGACGTGCTAGATCTCTACACTGATGTGGCAGTATCCAAGTGGATAGACTTGGTCCTTCCATGAGTATGGATACTATGATAATTACTGACATGATTGGCCCATATCTATTTATGAAGTGACTAAATGGTAGATTTGATAATAGTGAACCATATATCACATTGCTCATAAAACATGTAGAATCTTGATAAATGTTTTGAGCACCTAGATATGGACATAGTTAAATAAGCATGTATAAGTACATCAATATTGGGTGATGTATGCATGCAAACCCTAAATTTGGTGAATATAATATTTAATTCAATAGATCCATCATTTAGGTGATAATACCTGATATTATTGAATATAATGAGATCCCAAGTTTCAGATGACAATGATGATATATATTAGGGCTTATAAATCATTAGATCCATGTACATAGGAATTAGGGTTTTGAAACCTAACCCTATTGTCAACCCTAAACCAAGGAATTCCAAACCCTAGACTCAACCTTGTTTGTTTCACATGAGTATACGGTGACACATTGGTAGTATATATACATGCAGACAAAGTTGCTTGATTATGTTGATTTCTTAGATGTTTGGATACATTCCTAGAGTACTTTAAGTATATTAAATTGTTCTACATTTTAGGTATGTGGTTACTTATGAGTACCCACAATTATCTCATTCCAAAGTTTGTTAGATAATTTTCAAAGTACTAACTTGATGAATGAATTTTTGAATACTAATTTACTTCACTTCAACTATAACAATGATATTAATATCACATAAAAAAAACTATGATATTCTAAACCCTGGGTCACATGCATCAAGGGGAATACACATAATTTCAAGGATGGACATTGATTACACCCAAGATAGCATACTATGGATGTAATAGAATATGTAAGGAAAGTGCCAATCCACATTTGCTAATATTTCATTGATTCAATATACGTAATTACCTTCATTGCACACATTTTGGTTGCACCACATACACAATATAGCGATATACTGATCCATGTATTTGTTTGTTGGCATTTTAGGTGAGCTTGCATCTATTAGTTGAAGACACGAAGATTTGAGAAATACTGAAGATTCACATTAAAACACTGGAATTCACAAATTAAATGTCAAGGTAGATTATATAGATGCTTCTTCTCAAGTATGTTATATTGTCCTATGAAATTCATATAACTCCTTAGTGGAGCATCATTACACATGTTGTAAACAACTTTGGTTCAATTAATGAAAATTTTGATAATTATTTATTATCTGTTGAATCTAGATCGTAGAAATTTTAGGTCTTGTCCCTCACCTTTAAGGTCCTCTCTTGATTGGGAGAGACAGAAAAGTGGGTGTCATTACAAACATCAACATCTTGAAGAAAACAATAGGGTTAAGTTAGGTCATCTCATTTATTATACATGTCTTCAAGCTGAATGGTCCAAACAATTCCATAAGTTTGTGCATTATTAAACTAGAAAATATGGCTTACAAATAAAAGTGTGAGAGAGCATTTAGATCATTTTTTTAAAGTTAATATCCTATCATCAAAGAATGGTTAATCTAAGGAAATAATTCAATTACTATCACAATTACATTAGATAGGAGTGGGCCTCTAAAATTTTAGAACTATTTTGTCTAAAATGAAAACCTATAAAACAATTGATTAGAAATATAAATATGCAAGAGATAAGTATAGAACTATCAGCTCACCCCCAAGCTAGAATTTGATACTATCCCCAATGTCAAAAGAAAAGGAAGAAAAATTGAATGATGGTACCAATGTGTTCGATGAAAAAGATGGGTCAGAAGGATCCATACAAAAACATAGACTTCAATGAATACTCAAACTCGATGAAGAATGTCTCATGAAGTACTTGAGCTCATCTACTAGCCCAGGTGTGAGGAATGTAGGTAATATATTTAAGAATCACCTACCCAAACTCTTTCTCTTTTCATTTTCATCTTGTGTAAGGAGCCTAGGTTGGTTCCACAAAGATGAATTTGTTGGTACCAACTTGAATCTTGTTAGCTACTCTTGATGCTTGCTGGCTATCACTACCATATCTGTGTGTTTTGATGTAACTGCCACTTATTGTCCTTGTTAGTGGTACTAAGATGATTATGTTATATTGTGTAAGGTTTCACCTCCTATGTCAGTGCTACCTATTCATTTGTCGATGCCACTGAGAATGATATGGAGTCTTCTTGTTGATTTTTTCCTTCTTGCTCAGTGCAATCAAGAGGGATATTAGTTCCACTATGACAAGATTGTAGCTTGTTGTGTTAGTTGGTGATGAATATATCAATAAGATTTTAATGGTACCAAAAAATGGGGTCGGTGCCACCAATTCAATGAAATACATTCCCTATAACAAATAGAAATGAGAGTCATTGCCACTGTCTTTAGGTAGTGGTATTGACTTTATGTGGTTAGCAGATAGAAAAATCTAACTTCTTTACTTACAATAGAACTAAATATCCTCCATTCATAGAATAGAATGAAATAATCATAACAATTACATCTAGATAATGTTTAAAAATGTATTAAAAATAATTTTAATCTAATTATCCGAATTGATGGATTGGCTCCAACAAAGTAACCTTGTTTTATGTCATAGGCTTGACATGATGCTTACTTCTATTCTAGGTGTTTGAGTGGGCGGTGAAGAATGACTTGGTAATGTGAAATCCACCATGTCATCATCAATACTCGATGTCAAGTATCCTCTATTCATATAAATAATCACATCCACATTGGCTTGGAAGGTTTGTCTAACATCAACTTAGATCCTAGCATATCCTGCATGTCTGTAACCACTAAGTCATATGAATAGATAAATTTCCCAACTTTAAAAAGAATTCCTCTGCATATTCTAATAGAGAGCACAATAAATTTATTTGTTAGCCATAACACCATGTATGATTTGTCAGTTCCTTCATCCCTATACACTGAATGGTGGAGAGGGGCATAAGATTTATGCTCTCTTGTGGATCAAATAGTGCTTCTTTGAACTTGTTGGTGCCAATAGTACATGGGATATTGGAGCATTCCTGGTCCATATCTTTAGCTAGAAATCTGCTTTAGATTACGTGACTCACCTACTCATCAATAACCATTACATATAAATCTAGAATTGACCTCTTTTTATTGTTGATGATCTTTGAAAACCTCACATATTTGGATCTTCCCTCTAACAATAGAATATTAATATGTAGCATCCTAAAAATATCAATAAATTTATGAAATCAGATGTCACTCTTCATTCCCAACTTCAAACTATTCAAAAAGGAAACTTCACTGGATTTGTGGCTGGACGTGGAATAAAGGTGTGCCAATATGGAGAAACACATCACTCCTTAGAGACTTCCCCCCCAAAGTTTCTGTAGAATCACCTCCACTGCAACATAATTTTATGTGGGTATGTTCCTTTAGAAGGAAAGTAGACATGGGCTGGAGGAATCTTTTGGTGCATCCCCTTGCAAAACATGTGGCTGGAATTTCTTTCCTCTCTTCAAATTTGCTACATTTCATGGAGGGATCACATGTGTAGGATTCCTAGTCCCCTGGTAATCCAAAAAAGCTATTCAGAAAATTAATTTATAACACATAGACACACACAGATTGAGGAGTTGGCACACTATATTTGAGATGAATTTAGACTCTTGAAGGACGTGGGATGTCTCCAAGTTACCTTAAAAGAATGTTATGCAGTCTTCTTTAAACATATGAAATTTGAATCCAACTATGATATTTGAGTCCCAAAACTGCTTATTCAAGCCCCCTGATTTTGCAACTTTAGTAATGATTGATCAAAATTGGGTTCAATCATTACCATGAACTTTCCAAAGAGTGCCTCAAACTTATATAATATGCTCAAGTTTTATTCCCCATGACCATTTTGTTTTTGTGACTTCCTGAGTTGAAATGTATCATGTAGAAAATAATTTGAACCTCTCTAAGAAATTTTGTATCAGTATGCCATGGAGATTATTATTTTTGTAATCATGCAATCCCATGTAGTTCTTTTTCTTTATTTTGTGCTTTGTTGAACTTCAATGTCTTCAACCTCTATGTAAATACCTTCAAATGTGCCTTCAGTTCATTCATTTCACTAGCTAAAATGGCACTCTTTGATGAAGAATGTGTTTCAAATTTTTTGAACGATGGAGATGGATTTCCATACTTAGTGTGGTGTGTATGGACTATGAACTAGTTCTTAGACAAGATAAAGAAAAAGATTTACCATTTTTTTGATAAAAAAATCATGCAAATAAATTTAGAAAGTAAATAAAAATTGGGACCTGGACATAGTGCTAGTATTGTCATTTCCCAAACAACATCAAAAACTTCACATACTTTTACTATTTGTGTAGAATGCAAGTGTACATATCAAAATAATATCATAATTTTGATTTCTCAGTGTCAAACTCAGGGAATCAAAAGGCTATAGGCTACTACAAACTAAGATCAAATTAACCTATCTAGTGGAAAAAGATCGAGTTGATTTATTGCAAAGTAAAAGCTAAAATTAACAAGGTGATGAAGAAGATTGATTCAAACTTAGATAGATGGATTTTCTAGGATATTTGATTTCACCATAGTGCAACTTCTATTTGATTTTATTCTACCTAAAAATGATGAACGTCACTTATATAGAATTAGGGATTTGTATCTTGTATTACTTATTTTCATATCATGATGCACTAGTTAATCTAGTCATGAACTCACTTCTGCAAAATTCAAGTAAAATATAAAACAATAAAACATCTCACTTTGGACACTTAACCTTGTAATTGTTATCCCTCTTTGCAAGTGTGTTATTAATTGTGTTAATAATATTTTTCTAACACTTATCCCCTCTTTCAAAGTGATTAAGCATTTGAAGCATGCACATGGTGATCAATCATGATAATGAAAAAATTAAGAACATTATCATAAAAATTTCAACCAATAAAATATATTTCTAGATGAAATTGTCTTTTATAAATTAACATTGGGGTATTCACAGGTCTTAGAGAAGAAGGGGTTCAACCCCTTATATTGAAAATAATATCATGAAACATTTTAGGGAAGAAGAAAAATATCAACATAACTTGATGGAACCAAGGAGCCATGGTTAATGGAGATCCCCTCTGAATATGGTCACGAATGAATATGCAACACCACCAAATCATTCCTCAAAGGTGACAAGATCAATACTATTTATTGTCTCTTCCTTTTCTCCTATCACAGTCATAACAACATGATTAACATAATGGTTGTACTTCTCTTGGGGGTTCCCCAGGGTTTTTTTATATAGGACTCCAAAATAATTAGTTATAACACCAATTGTTTGGTATTATCACTTTAATCACATCTTTCAACATCAAGGTTGGTACCATAGACATAAAAGTTAGTATCAAAAAATTTTCACTTTCCTTTTCCCAATATAATTTTTGGGTAGAGTAGGTGCCACATACTTTTTGTAGTTTTGGACATATTTGCACTCTTTTTTCAGTTGTGGATGTGTCATTTCTATCCACATGAGGTTGGTACCACCAAAATTTGGAGTTTCATTTCCACTTTCCCTCCAATAAAACAAGCAATTATTAGGCCACATAATATTATGATAAAATATGCCTATTTATGGAGAAAATTAAGAATAATTTTTTTGCACAAATGATAATATCATAACTTGATGAAATATGAGTGAAAAGATATGATATTAGGATAATTAACAAAAAAAATTAGGTATCAATATAAATACAATAATCTATGAATTAAAGAGATTGTACTAGAGTGTATTAGATTTTGAGGGCTAAATTGTAGAGGATTTGGGAGACCTAATCCAAGTTTCAAATGTGAACTACTCAAAATAAGAATGTATGATTTGATAGGTAAGGACTAATCTTGTAACAAGATGTGGGATAGAGTAGGTATCTATGAAGTTATTATCATTGTTGTAGACCTGAGCCGAGATAGGCATCTTAGGTTTTTGGATAAACCCTGAAGCATGGACTATGAGTTAGTCATGTGAGAAAATAATGGACATTTAACTTTGTTGGGTACAATTGAAGAAGTTTTAAAGAAAATAAATAAAAAGGGAAATAAAATTGTCTTCGATACTACTTTCTAATAAGATTAATGCCACTTTTATAATATGATTTTTTTTTATAATGATAAAACTAAATATCATTCTTTCCTAATAAAATTCTTGTAACATATCTTCTCAAATACAAGAAATGAAGGTTAACTTATGTTTACTTATTATTATACATATCTTCTTGTTCATACATTTTCAAAAATACCAATGAACAACATTTTATGACCTCTAATTCATCTAGTTCTTAGCTTGATGGTGGATTCGAGTGAATTCACATCCAGGTGAGGTCTAGATGTCTAGTTATATATATATATATATATATATATATATATATATATATATATATATATATATATATATATATATATATATATATATATATATATATTCCTATATTGGATGTTATTAGATGATGTGTGTAATGTCCCCACTCCCAACAACCCCCAATTAAGTAAGGCTAGAAGGAAGGATCCATTACCATTGCACACATGATCTATGGTTTTGCACATAATAAATAATAATTAATAAATCATACTAAAAAAGAACTGAGTTTCATACAAGATAAAAATATTTTCATCAATGTTTACAAAAATACAGGTTCTAATATTGCACCCAATAAATGAACCATCTATCTACATCCTATGGGCCTTACTTCATTTGTTTTGTTTCAGTGTTTTCTTTTCTTGAATGTCCAATTTCTAGCAAGTAGTAGTTTATCCTGAAAACACCGATAATCAAAACATGAAACAAGTTATACTGGTATGTGGGGGAAACTAAATATTTGCATTTATTGATAACAACATAATTCATCAAATTATTGTTTAACACATTAGATTTAGCATTTTGATTTGATAACTTCTCATCCCATGATGGTAAATTCTCATCACTATTACCCTCACTAGGGTCCTGACCCCATAGAGGGCGTACTTATCTTCCCTTTTGGGCTTGATATTTTTCTTGTCGTTCCCATCTGGGCTTGACCTCTTACTTTTCCTTCCCATCCGGGCTTGATATTTTTCCTATCATTCCCATATGGGATTGACCCCCTATTTTTCCTTCCCATCTGGGCTTGGAATTCCTATGGTAACCTTCCCATGCGGGCTTGGTTCACCTTCCATTGTGGGCATGAGCATGTTATCATTCATACATTGTGATTTTCATAGTCACTTTTAAAGATTGCAAGAATTAAATATACAACCAACATTCATTTTTTTATTAGACCGACAAATCTTGGGAAAACATCGACAAACTACAGTGAGTAGCAATAAGAGTAACCACATACCTGTCTCAGACACACTTGAAGTCCAAATATATATAATCAAGAATAACCACACAAGAATTCAGGCAAGTGAACCTAAAACCTAAGGCATAACACCCATGTGTCACTATGTGATTCCAAAATCTACCTTTAGTGTTGACTTGCATTCCAAGTTAGTTTATTAAGTTCATCTTTGTGTTTCAATAAGTTCCATTCTCCATAAGTTCACATATTTCCTTTAATATAATTTTGGTCCACAAACCCTAGTTTTGGTGACATATTCATGTTTGTATTCCAAAGTTCCCTTTATATGGAAAATTCCAACTTCCATCTTTTTCAAACCATGTTATGATTTTGAAGATGAAAGAATATGCATTTTGGCATTCCTATGTGACAAACCCTAATTCCATCACTAAAGGTACTCTTAATAACAAAGAAACCCTAATCCTTAAAATCTTTCATTATGATGTTCATATGAGTCCAAAGATTTCTTTTTATTCACAACTGATTGATCTTTGACTAATAACATCAACTAAGTTCATTAGATTCATCAATATTAAAAAATTAGGGATTTGATTCATTAAAATCATTAAAGGCATACACTTTTAACACTATTCGAATTGGAAGTAGATATAGGTCAAGATTATATTTTTATCGAACAACCTGTATTTTTCTAATCAAGATACATATATTACTTGCAAGTTTTGGCCAAAGAATGGATTTTTAATCAATTTTACAAGAAATAACTATTTTCTTGATTTTCTAACTAGAGAGGCAAAGAAATTACCTTTTTAGAAAATACACCATCTATAAGATTCACGGGTCTTTGTTGACTAGGGTGGGGATTGAACAGTCAGTATTGATCACGCCCACTTAACTCAGCTTGAGTCGTGGCAAAGCTCAGTTGGTGATTCTCTTCGCTAGCCAGTGTTGGACCACGATCCAATGGTTTTTTGCTCTCCCCCCTTCCTCGCTTCAAGTACTCTAATGTAGTGATGCCGCAGTGGAGGGCTCATCAGAGGAGATGCAATCAAGCAAAAAAAAGGGATTTGGGGTGTGTGAGAGTGTCGTCGATGCTCTGGGGGTCAAGATGAGTTGGTTATGGGTCCATTCATATGAAGAGGGTGTGAGATTTAGGGTTCCCAAACTTGAGTGAGTTGATCATGGAAGAGAGGATTGTAGGTTGTTCCATAGATCTCCTTTCCACGCAAAACCTACATATTTCCTTCTCGATTTCATAAGGAGAAGACATTTATCCATTTGGTTTAATCAGTGATGAAGTACACTGGGAGATTTTCCTTTGGATTTCTAGCATGTGTATAAGAATCCTTTCTCACCCTGGGAGCGGGTAGGAGATGATGTGTGGGTCATTGGATCTTTAATCTGATGGCTCCCATCATGCGTGTGGAGAATCAAGCTGATAATTTCTAAATGTGAATAATCGTGAAATTAATGCTTTCCCATGTATTATCCTTACTTTAGGTTTTTTTGTAATATCCATATCTCCTAATATGCTTATCATTTTAATACAAAATTTTGAGGGAAAGTCTTTAATGACTTAAACTACTCAGGTGCAAAGAATTGAGTGATAGTTCAAAAAGAAAAACATCATTTATTAATATGCAAGTTATCCATTTTGAAGGCATATATTATGTATTTAAATTTATACTTTCTCTTTGTTTCTTTTCTATTTTCTTTAATTTGACTTTTCTTCTTATTAGGAGGCATGTGAATCCAAAACCATCCTATTGTGGCTACCTATACCGCTTTCTAGAGAATTCCATGCTATTCTTAAACATATTCAAACATTATTAATTTTCTTTTTTGCCTTTTTACATATTATGGGTTTTACTCTTGTCCTTAACCCTTTATTGGATTAAAAATATATGAGAACATGAAATCCTTTATTCAAGGTAGATTTCCAAAGAAATCCAAGTTAAACAATACACAAAAATTATCAAGCAATCCCTTTTTATAAAATAATGGCATAACAATACAATCAAAATTGAGGTTATACCATTATTCCCCACTTATAATAATTTTGACCTCAAAATTCATCTAATCACACAAACAAATTTGGGCAAGGCTTTTCCATGTCCGTCTTCATCTCCCATGTGGCTTCATCCTCTCCATGGTGCTTCCAAAGAACCTTTACCATCTCTGTCTATTTGTTACTGAGTTCTTTCACCTCGGTATCCAGTACTCTCACTGGTGACACATGATATGTCAGGCTCCCCTCGAGCTCAACAGTTTCAATGCTCATCACATGACTAGGATCTTTCACATAGCCCTTTAGATTGGACACATGGAAAAAATCATGCATCATACTTTACTATGGGGGTACGGATACGTGATAGGCTTCTTCACCAATTCATTCTAGAATCTCAAACGGACATGCATATCGAGGACTCAACTTTCCTCTATTCTTAACTATAGCTCGGAGGGGTCCGATCTTTAGAAACACATGTTCACCCAAAGTGAAGTGTAAGTTAGTCCGCTTTGCATCAACATACAACTTCAGTCGATCCTAGGCTCTCTTTAGCCTTTGTTTGATCAAAATGAATTTATCATCATATATCTGAAGTTCCTCTGACCTCAATGAGGTCCTCTCACCAACATCATCCCAGTGAAGTGGTGACCATCATGACCTCCCCTAAAGAGATTTGTATGGAGGCATCCCAATATTGGGTTGGTAGCTATTTTTATAGGCAAACAGGCAAGTACTACTCCCATGATCCACCCCAATCGAGCACACACACGCACACACTCAACATGTCTTCTAATGTCTGGATTTGTCCTCTTTGACTGTCCATCGGTCTGTGGGCGGCCAGTGGTACTAAATTTCAACCTTGTTCCAAGTTCTTCATGCATCTCCTTCCGTAACTTTGAGGTGAACTTAGGGTCACGATAAGAAATAATTGAACTCAGAATGCCATGCAAACACACTATCTCCTAGATATACTACTCAACTATGTTTGATACGTTGGTGGTAATCTTTAAGGCAAGAAAGTGGGTGGACTTGGTTAGGCAGTCCACAACAACCCATATAGCATCATGACCTTTCTTAGTTTTGGGAAGACTCACCACAAAATCCATGGTGATATGGTCCCATTTCCACTCAGGAATATCAATTGATTGCAGTAATCCTCTGGGTCTCTGGTGTTTAGCCTTCACCATCTGGCATGTGAGACAACTGGCCACATATGCTGCTATGTCTTTCCACATTCTAGGCCACTAGAAATACCACTGAAAGTCTTTAAATATCTTGGTAGTGCCAGGGTGTATGGTATAGTTAGATCCATGAGATTCTTGTAAGATTGAGTCTTCAAGGTCGACTCTTTAGGAACCTAAACACAAACCTTGTATTGGATCCCTCCATCTACACCCAATGACAGGTGTATTTGAGGTTTCTCCAGTAAACATTTCATCTTATCCAGATCTAGGCTAGCCATCCAGTCAACCACTATACTAGTCAACATGTCTAGTTTTATTTGAATGTTAGCCAAACAGATATGGTCTTCTAGTGGTTGTGGAGTCCACCTAGAAAATTCCTCCAATTTCTTCCTCTGGGTAGATAAGATGACAAGCTACTTATGACAAAGTGCATCTATCACTACATTGGCCTTTCCTGGGTGGTATGCGGTGGTGAAATCATAGTCCCTCATATATTCCATCCATCGTCTCTATCTTAGGTTGATGTCCTTCTGAGTCAGAAGATACTTCAAGCTTTTGTGATCAGTGAGAATTTCAAAGGTAGCTTCATACAAGTAGTGTCACCAAAATATTAAGGCATGTATGATTGCAGCTAACTCCAAATCATTTGTGAGATAGTTTACTTCATTTGTCTTGAGAAACCTAGATGCATAAGCAACAACATGTTTATTATGCTCTAGCACGCATCCAAGCCCCATCTTGGACCATTAGTGAAGATCATGAAACCCTCATTGCCAAACGGTAGAGTCAACACAAGTACTGTGGTCAGTTTCTCCTTCAACTCTTAGAAGAGAGGTTCACACAACTCAGACCACATGAACTTTTCATATTTACGATTGAGTTTGATGAGGGGTAAGGCGGTCTTTGAGAAATCATTGATGAACCGTCGATAATACTCGACTAGTCCCAAGAAACTGGGAACTTTAGAAGGATTCTTCGATGTTGGCCAATCACATATAGTGGACTCCTTGGCTGGATGTACTGAAATAGTCCCTATTGAGATGATGTGTCTAAGAAACATGAAACGATCGATCCAAGACTCGCATTTCAAGAACTTCCCATAGAACTTATGCTTCCTCAGGATGCCAAGGACTCTAACCAGATGGTCACAATGTTATTCTAAGTCGTTTGAGTAAACTAGAATGTCATTTATAAATACTATGATAAAGGAGACTAGGAAAGGTTGGACCACATTTTTCATGAGATTCATAAACACAATCGTGGCATTAGATAACCCAAACAACATCATTATAAACTCATAATGACCATAATGAGTTATGCGGTATTTGGGATATCATCACTCTTGACTCCCAATTGATGGTAATCTGACCTCAGGTCAATCTTTGAAATGACTCGAGATGACTTGAGTTGGTCAAACAAATAATTTATATGGGGTAAAGGATACTTATTCTTGATGATATCCTGATTGATCATCCTACAAAATATGCCATCCCAAGCGATTGCATGGAGTCGGATATTAATTAATCAATTAATGTGATTATTTGGTTAATTAATGAATTTCGGAATATTAAATTAATCCACGAGCGTTTTAATTAACGCAACGTTTCTATTTACTGATGGGTTCAGGAAACCTTATTTCCCTTCGTATCCTGTTTGAAGGAGGATTGACGGACGATATCTATATAAGATAGATATAGGTTTTTCAGTTTACGCTCACGCACGTAAACCTAGCCGTCGCCGTCCTTAGGAGAGAAAGGAGAGCAACGCGTCGCTAGCACGCCGCCGCAGAGACACGCTCCTTCCCGCCGGCTTGAGAAGCGCGACGTGGAGTTCCGTCCATCCGCGTGGACGAAGTAGAGATGCAGACGCCTTGACGCCTGCGTTCGGAGGACATCGACGACCACCTGTATGTGCTGTGAGCTACGTACGTCACCGCCGCAAAGGAGCATCGCTGGATCAACCTGCGACAGTGAATGGGAGAGAAGATCCGTCCGTGTTTGACAAGCAGCGTTGCACCGTCGTGCAGCGGGACATCGCCGGACTTGCTCCGCGATAAGGTATATCCCGCAAACCTGTTTCCGAATACGCTGTTATCGACGAGATCCTGTTTTGGTTACGTGGATTTTATCGCTTCCGCCGCGCATGTTTTCTCTACAAAACCCAACAGTGGTATCAGAGCAGCGTCGATCTACGACGTATTTGGATTCGTTTCGATATGACGTATTTGGATTCGTTTCGATATGATCGAATCACTGTATACTATTTTTAAGTTGCATACGATGCGAATTAAACCTGTTAATGTACAAATCTAAACCTAATTCCACATACGCCGCAGGCTACCGTTTTTGACGTTTTGGACGGGGTCGACTATGGAAAATATAGATTTTCCTAAGTGCACGGAAGTGAAATTCCGTAGACACGTCGCACACGGGCTCTGCCCCTGTGTACCCCGCATTGTCTGCGTGGGAGTCAAAAATTCATTTAATGGGGAATGTCCCACATTAAAAGTACTACAATTTTAATATATATATACGTATATGTAGATATACCTATGATAGTATACACGTCACCTTTAAAATCTATTTTATGTGGTGAGTGCATGCACGGTTATGGCCTAGTATCCCCTTTTGTGAATGTTGTGAATGAATGTGGATGTCGATCTTGTGGATATGTTTGTTTGTGAATTCTATGGATGTATAATGGTTACATATGGATCCTTTGTATAAAGTATTCGGCTTGCATGCTGAGCCTCATCTCTTATTTCAAAGTGTAATTAATTCTTTCTTTTTATATTTGTACTCACATGATGTAATAGAGATAGGATTAGTTTTAGTTTTTGTACACTTGATGTAAGGAGGCCCTTTGAAGATCCAACTCCAAGGAGTGTCCATGGAGAAGCACCATGAAGATCTAATTCTAAGAAGCAACCTGAAGGTCCAACTCCAAGGAGCGTCCATGGAGAAGCAACAAGAAGATCCAATTCCAAGAAGCAACTTGAAGTTCCAACCTCACGAAGCATCCATGAAGTTGTTCATTGTAATGTTGATCATTACATGCTTACAGGTTGATTCACAGGTGTTGCATGAGATGCATAAGATCATAGGTGGACCGTAATCCTTTTTTGCTCCAAAGGATTACAATAGTATGGCCATAACCGATGTATTTGTGTTTGTGATTGCATGTCTATCGTTTGTGGTTGTGGATATAGTAGTATATGATACATACTATAAGTATGTGGTGTTTGGATATGTATATGTATTAATAAAACCCCTCAATTAATAATATTAAGTTTTAGTTGCCTTCCATAAAGCAACACACATGAAAAGCTTGATCGATTATGTGTGGACACGCCTCCGCGTGGTACACTGTCTATCTCGTGGAAGTGTGATGGTGGGTGGGTGGGTCTGCCTCCGCAGGGTGCACACTCATCGTGTTGGCTTATGGGTTGGACTTGACTAGGGAACCTTGAGAGGATCAAGTACCTAGAGGCACACAGATGCATCATGGCAAGGAGTTCTACATGATCATCTATCCAAGAGTTGCATATGATGCAATTGGCAAAAGTTGCCTACCTTAGTATTTGGTCTTTGACGCCGACGTTGGCTGGGCATTGATCCATTTATTTTGGGTCTTGGCTCACTAGAAGGTTGTGCGTTGCAATCTTCCGAGTTGATAGTGAGGGTTATCAATTTGAATAAAATAGTGGGAGCGTAATTAATTAAAGGCCTAATTAATCTCATTTATCAAATCTTTACAAGTCAAAATGTTTTGGACTAAACGCAAAATTTTCTTTTATAGCAATCAAATGGCAACCAACACCCACACTTTCTCATTGCGATCGGTCCTTGAGAAGGACAAACTTACCGGAACCAACTTTGAAAACTGGTTTAGGACGTTGAGAATTGTTCTCACACATGAGCGTAAGCTCTATGTCCTTGAAAACCCAGAGCCAGAGGAGCCCGCCGTAAATGTGCCCAAGGCTGAAAAGGATGCTTACAAGAAGCACCTTGATGATGCCGTGGATGTCAAGTGCCTAATGTTGTGCTCAATGAACTATGAGTTGCAAGAGCAACATGAGAACATGAATGTCATGGAGATGGTAACACATCTCAAGAACATGTATCAACATCAAGCAAGACAGGAGAGATATGATGTCTCAAAGGCATTGTTCAAAAGCAAGATGAAAGAGGGAGACTCAGTTGGCACCCATATACTCACCTTGATTGGGTACGTGGAAAGCCTATCCAAGTTGGGATTTCCTCTAGGTCACGAGTTGGCCACTGATGTGATTCTACAATCGTTGCCTGAGTCATATAATCATTTTGTCATGAACTACAACATGAACAATTTTGACAAGCCGTTGTCAGAATTGTTGGGCATGTTGAGGATAGCTGAAGCACAGATGAAGAAAGACAAGCCCAAGTCTGTGATGATGATCAGCAAGACAAAGGGAAAGTCAACAGGAAAAGACAAGGCTAAGAAAATTTCTAAAGCCGGGCAGAAGCCAAAGTCATCTGCGCTCAAAGCTAAAGGTGGGATCTCCAAAGAAGGCAGTTGTCACCATTGTCACCAGCCTGGACATTGGAAAAGAAACTGTCCTCTCTACCTGGAGGAACTGAGGAAGAAGAAGCAGGGGATAGAGATCTCCACTTCAGGTATATACGTTATTGAGATAAACTTAGATACTTCTTCATCATGGGTACTGGATACCGGATGTGGATCTCACATATGTTCTAATATGCAGGATCTGATAAGAAGTAAGCCTTTATGAAAGGGCCAAGTCGAGCTGCGGGTTGCTAATGGAGCAAGAGTTGCTACCACCGCAGTTGGAGTTATTAGTTTATCTTTGCCTACGGGCCTTGTAATAGAATTAGAGAATTGCTATTACGTACCTGCCATTAATAGAAATATTATTTCTGTATCTTGTATGGACAAGATGGGATTTGAATTTCACATTAAGAATGGAATTATTTCTATATATAAAGATGAGATCTTTTATGGCAATGCCCCTATGTCTTATGGTATCTACTTGTTAGAACTTGAGACTAGCATATATAACGTAAATACTAAAAGGTTAAAACTTGACAACTCAAACAAAACATTCTTATGGAATTGTCGTCTTGGGCACATAAACGAGAAGCGCATATCTAGACTCCATAAGGATGGTTATCTAGAATCTTTTGATTTTGAATCATTAGAGACATGTGAGGCATGTTTATTAGGGAAGATGACCAAAACCCCTTTCACTGGACACAGTGAGAGAGCCAGTGATCTGCTAGGGCTCATACATACTAATGTATGTGGACCTTTTAGATCAAATGCTAGAGGAGGCTATCAATACTTCATTACCTTCACTGATGACCTCAGTAGGTATGGCTATGTATATCTTATGAAACACAAGTCAGAAACTCTTGAAATGTTCAAGACTTTCATGAATGAAGTAGAGAAGCAACTTGGTAAGAGTATTAAAGCACTCCGTTCAGATTGAGGTTGCGAATAATTAAGGCAAGAGTTTGAGGACCTTCTGAGAGACCGTGGTATTGTATCACAATGGACTCCACCTGGTACACCACAAAATAATGGTGTGTCAGAAAGAAGGAATCGTACATTATTAGACATGGTACGATCAATGATGAGTTCAGCCGAACTTCCAATATCGTTCTGGGGATATGCTCTAGAAACTACAGCGTTTACACTTAACCGTGTACCTTCCAAATCGGTTCAAAAGACACCATATGAGATATGGAATGGGAATCGTTCCAATTTGTCTATGTTAAATATTTGGGGATGTGAACCTTATGTTAGGAAACAATTTCCTGAAAAGCTTGGACCCAAATCGGAAAAATGCTATTTTGTTGGATACCCCAAGGAAACTCGGGGATACTACTTCTACACACCAACTGACAACAAAGTGTTTGTTGCTAGGACTGCTGTATTTCTTGAAAAGGAATTTATTTCCAAAGGAATTAGTGGGAGGAATGTAGAGCTCGAAGAAGTTCGAGACCAACAAGAAAGCAGAGAACCTGAGGAGGTACATAAGGAACATGAAGACTCACAAGTTGTTGTGGAATTTCAAGTGCCAAATGTAACACAGGAACCTCGTAGATCTAGTAGGACACGACTTGAGCCTGAGAGATTTGGATTTCTCGTGACTCAAGATAGTGACGAATTGGGCATAGCAGATGAGCCAACTTCCTATCTAGAAGCTACTAAGGGACCAGAATCTGAGAAATGGCTCGAAGCCATGAGATCTGAGATGGAATCCATGTACACCGACAAGGTATGGACCTTGGTGGTCCACCCGAAGGGGTAAGACCCATAGGGTGCAAGTGGGTCTTTAAGAAGAAGATGGACATGGATGGAAATGTTCAAACCTATAAAGGTAGATTGGTTGCGAAAGGATTCCGTCAAATTCAAGGTGTTGATTATGACGAGACCTTCTCACCAGTTGCCATGGTTAAATCCATCAGAATCATGCTTTCCATTGCAGCTTATCATGACTATGAGATTTGGCAGATGGATGTTAAAACAACATTCCTTAATGGGAATTTACTCGAGGATGTGTACATGACACAACCTGAGGGTTTTATCGATCCAAAGGAAGCCAATAAAGTATGTAAGCTACAAAGGTCAATCTATGGATTGAAGCAAGCATCTCGGAGCTGGAATCTATGTTTTGATGAAGTAGTTAAAAAGTTTGGCTTTAGTCAAAATGAAGATGAACCTTGTGTTTACAAAAGGGTTAGTGGGAGCACAGTCGTATTTCTCATATTGTATGTGGATGACATACTATTGATGGGGAATGACATCCCTGCTCTTAAGACAGTAAAAGGTTGGCTAGGGAAGACTTTCTCTATGAAGGATTTAGGCGAAGCATCCTATATACTTGGGATTAAGATCTATAGAGATAGATCTAGAAGGCTTCTAGGCCTAAGCCAAAGCACATACATTGACAAGGTGCTAAAGAGGTTTAGCATGGAGGGTTCTAAGAGAGGTAACTTGCCCATGTCCCATGGGGTTACAATCTCTAAAGCCCAGTGTCCTAGTTCATGTGATGAACGAGCACGCATGATTAAGATTCCATATGCATCAGCAATTGGATCTATCATGTACGCAATGTTATGTACTCGTCCTGATGTGTCGTATGCTTTGAGCATGACGAGCCGGTATCAGTCAGATCCAGGTGAATGTCACTGGACAACCGTAAAGAACATCCTAAAGTACTTGAGAAGAACTAAGGATCAATTCTTGGTATACGGTGGTGAGGAAGAGCTCGTGGTAAAGGGTTACACCGATGGTAGCTTCCAAACTGACAAAGATGACTACAGATCGCAATCTGGATTTGTGTTTTGCCTGAACAACGGAGCTGTGAGCTGGAAGAGTTCCAAGCAAGAGACGGCTGCGGATTCTACAATAGAGGCCGAATATATTGTCGCATCTAATGCTGCAAAGGAAGCTGTGTGGATCAAGAAGTTCATTTTTGAACTTGGAGTGGTTCCAAGCACTGGTGATGCAATTGAGTTGTTTTGCGACAACAATGGAGCAATTGCACAAGCTAAAGAACCAAGATCGCACCAACGTTCCAAACATATTCTACGGCGGTTCCATCTCATACGAGAGATCGTACAACGAGGAGATGTGAAGATTTGCAGAGTACCTACATGAAGCAATGTGGCTGACCCGCTCACAAAAGCACTTTCACAGCAGAAACATGACGAACATGTTCGATCACTTGGATTGAGATTCATGAGTGATTGGGTATAAGTGTAAGTGGGAATCTATTGGTATGTATGCCCATAGAGACTATCATTCGATGATTTTAATTGGATAATATGTAAACAATTTGTAATACTACATTGATCATATCAATAAAGGCAAGTTTCCAATCTATATGTTTGTGTTTTATATTGTGAGATGACCATAAAACTTATAGATGTCTATAGAATAATATACTCAACGACATATGTCTTTGGGTTGATGACCTGAACAGTGAGATCATATGTATGCTAAGAGTATGTATTCTTGTTTTGTCCCTAATCGGTTGTTATTGTGGAAATATCCATAGACATCAATAACACATAAGATTAGAATGTATGTTGGTTGATGGAACAATCTCATTATCCATGATATGGAGATATCAAACCAAATACATAGATACTTGTTAGAGAATAGTGTATCGGATAGACCCACCTTGAGAGTGACACATGGATACCATGATTGGTAGTTAGAGTCACATCTCATAATGATGGTGGTGATTGTGGTTCTTAGACCTGAAGTCACTACACTTATCACATGTCGTTCGGTGTACTTTGACATCATCTATCGTGGTCCTGAATAAGGATTGCTATAAAGATGGTGCTTGGGTGCACTATGACACATGGGGATGACTGTGAGTGATGTAGATGGAATTTGTCCTTCCTACTGGAGTTTGATATTCCGGCCACTTGATAAGCGAGACTGAGAAATGCATGGCCATGCTGATGTGAGTCAATATGTGATATTGAGCTTACATATATCTCAGACAGTCTGCTCTAGTTCAAGGAACATGGATTGAACATTGAAAAGGATAATATTTCCATGACTTGAGTTCAATCTGGATATCAACGACAAAGGAACTATACAATCACTATAACACCAATCATGAATGATAGGTTAAGTTGTTCTCCAACTTCTCCAATTACTTGGGTAGCAATGAAGTCTTGCTAGATACCAATCATTGTTTGTGAAATCATAATATGATTATGGATATCACTGCCAACGTAATTTGGAGCCTACCGGGTCACACGCATAGGATGTATTGGAATAGGAGTATAATTGTGGATTTGATTGGAATTGCTCCGAATCACATTGATTACTAAAATGTTTATGTATTGGATTAGAATAATATTGGAGTGACTGGCTCTAAGTGCAAGTGGGAGTATGTTGGTATATGTATGCCCGTAGAGCCATCCCAAGCGATTGCATGGAGTCGGATATTAATTAATCAATTAATGTGATTATTTGGTTAATTAATGAATTCCAGAATATTCTAATTAATCCACGAGCGTTTTAATTAACGCAACGTTTCTATTTACTGATGGGTTCAGGAAACCCTATTTCCCTTCATATCCTGTTTAAAGGAGGATTGACGGCCGATATCTATATAAGATAGATATAGGTTTTTCAGTTTACGCTCACACACGTAAACCTAGCTGTCGCCATCCTTAGGAGAGAAAGGAGAGCAACACGCCGCTAGCACGCCGCCACAGAGACACGCTCCTTCCCGCCGGCTTGAGAAGCACGACGTGGAGTTTCGTCAATCCGCGTGGACGAAGTAGAGACGCAGACGCCTTGACGCCTGCGTTCGGAGGACGTCGACGACCACCTGTATGTGCTGCGAGCAACGTACGTCACCGCCGCAAAGGAGCATCGCCGGATCAACCTGCGACAGCGAACGGGAGAGAAGATCCGTCCGTGTTTGACAAGCAGTGTTGCACCGTCGTGCAGCGGGACATCGCCGGACTTGCTCCGCGATAAGGTATATCCCGCAAACCTGTTTCCGAATACGTTGTTATCGACGAGATCTTGTTTTGGGTACGTGGATTTTATCGCTTCCTCCGCGCATATTTTCTCCACAAAACCCAATAGGCTAAGCTTTAATGCAGGTGTGCCCCTTATTGTGTTGTTGGCTTTGCATTCTTTGTAGTTCTATGTTTGTTCCCCCTTTTTTAGTGTTTTTTCTTTTGGTTCTTTCTTTTCTTTTTGGTTTATACCCTTGTGACATCCCCTTCTTTAGGAAGTTTATCCCCCACTTTGGTTGGGGATTTTTCCACTATCTTTGTGAAAGTTTTGTGATCTCTAGTTTCTACTCAGTATCTAATTTTGTGTTTTTCCCCATATTAAAATCCTTGTTGTGTTATTAAGCAAGTACATAGTGGTTATTGCTTTTAAAAATTCTTTTTATTCCTCATCCAGTTATCTTAAGGTTTTTTTAGATTCAAGGTATCTATTGTTGATAGCTTCTTTACTTAGCCATAGTGTAAAGTGATCTTTGCTAAAATTCACCCATCTCCTCCCAATCTGAGCTTGTGTACTGCATTGGTCTCAAAGAGGACCATTAGATGTTCATGTAGTGTGTTCTTACTATCATATAGTTGTAGTATGGCTTGTAAGTAATGATAATGATATGTTCTATTTCAAAACAATGAATTTCTATTTAGTGACATATGAAAGAAAACATAGGAAAATACGATCAAATTGTCAATAGAATAACACTAAAACAATTTTTAAAAACGTGGTATAATTGTGTGTGCATCAAATTCCCTCATGATTAATCTATTACTTCTTCTCGAGCAAAAGCTACACTTATGATTTGTTTAATTGGTCAAAAAATAGACATATCTATAAAAATGACATTTATAACAAAGTATCCACTAGACAATCCCAAACATGTCCATCCAACTACTGATCATGTATTTGCCCAAAATCAATCTATCATAAAAGTGAAAATGATCTTGGCAATAAAACCCAATAAATAGTAGAAGTCACTTAGAAAGAATGAATATAGAGAAAGAGAGTGACATCAATGTAATGGAAGCAGTAGGTCTTAAGTAGATGTCTAGAGCCATATCAGAACATGTAATGGATAAGATAGATGATAATAGATGACATAAGTACATATAATCTAATCTAAGTTTCATACAATTGTATAAGTGGGTCTAAAATGATAAATGTTAGTCGTTTAGGACCTATGCTCAATTTTAATGATGGGAGACAAGTTTTGATGATGCAAGTACATATGCTTACTATGTTTCTAGAAAATTTAATTTAAGAGAAGTATGTGAATAAACATAAAAATCAAGATCTTAAACAAAGGAGGACCTCTAGTGTTAGTACCAACTAAGGGTGAACCCCATCGAGGATGAGACCAACATGGAGAAGTCAAAGAACCTAACCTCTATGATATGACAAGTATGTCATATGATATCTCTAAACTAGACTGATCCTAAGTGAATGAGTTGAATAGATTTATGCATGATTCATACAGTTGATATGAAATCTAGATTCCTCTAAAAATACCAAGCCCTATAGATAGAGAAAATCTTGCTATATATTTAAATATAGATATGACTACCGACCATGTAGGTGACAGAGAGAGATTGAGAGAGTCCTCAGATTGTGAAGGAGGTAAATGATGTTCATTTTTGTCTTGCCTTATGTTGGCACTGGTGGTTCCCCATAGGAATGTAGTGGATGTATATTAAATAGAGAGAGATTTGGGTTTGGGTAAAGATATCTCATGGATAGAGAACATATAAATATGAATGTCATATCATGATATGGTTTGGATTTTTTTTTTAATTTCTAGATCTTGTGGAGCTAATCAGCCATGCAAGGTAGTTTTAAGAACCTCACTTGCACCGAATAATGTTTTTTAATATATGTTTGTTGAACCACTTGTATAAGATTGTGTAAAACACTCACTAGTATATATGTTTGTGATCTAGGATGGATCTATGATATGGTGATATGACACAATGAAATCTAGATAAATATTTAGTCAAACTCTCATTTGGTTCTCTTATACTCTACGTATTATGATTTCACTTAGAATTGGTGAACTAGATAAAAGTTGAATTTTTAGTTCAATTACATCAGTTTGATACATCCGAACTAAGATTTATCACATCCAAAACAACATAGTTAACCCTTTATTAGAAATGAAGTCTCTGTAAATATTGAAATTCCCCTTCTGACATTTATATCTCAGCTAGTTATATTTTTTATTATTTAAAATAAAATGTAACACTTAAGAATATATTATGATTTATTAGTTCTTCAAACTTGAACCATTTCTTATTATTTTACAAATCTTATTATATCTGATTGTTGGAGATGGCTTTATGACTTGTGTTAATAGTTCAAATTTTATCTCTTAAATTTTCTACTTTCTAAAAATTGTAGTTAATGTATAAGCGTCAGTCAAGGACAACATCATATCAACAATAACTAGGTCAATGTGTCTAGGAAGCTGATCAATGGACGACTTTGGCATAATTAACTCCATACCCACTTGATTTGGGATGCGGTTTCCTCACTTCATGATTTGAGATTGCTTATGTAAATTTGAGATCAGAAACTCTACTTTGTAATGTACTTGAATAAGTTGATTATTATATATGTAATATGGTAATATGGAGCAAAATACTATAATTAAATATGCATGTATGAGTGGGAAGAAATATAAAGATCCCAACCAACATGTTAAAACCCTAGAAATACATAATTGTTATTATGATTCCAAGTTGGTAGTTTGTAATCTTTGCTTATATACTTGTAGGTTTTCTTCAAATCCATGGAAGTTATATTGTTTATTCTTAATTCAAGACTTGTATAAAAGGGGTCATGGCTCAATAGTGTGAAAATTCTTAGACATGAATCAACGCACAAAACCTTCTTTTTGTTTAATTGAAGTATCCATCCTTCATTATAATCATGCATTATAAATTTGAATTGGAGAGTGTACACTTGTTTATACCTTTGGCCTTTTTCATTCAAGATCCAATCACAATACTCCTATATTAAAAGAGGAACAAAACATGGAGTGTTAGAAAAATAAGTAGGCATTTAGCCTTTTACAAAACATGTAGGGCATTGGACTTCTAGTTGGAGCAATTGCACTTTGATGATGCCACACAGAGAAGGGATAAGTGAATGCTTGTAGACTTCCATTTATCTTGTATATTGCTTCTATCATATAGTCTATGGATGCCATGGATTCCAAACTTAGAAAAATATACCAAGTTTCTTGTTTAATTATTATTTCATTTAACATTGTTACATGAAGTATTTATGGAATTAGTTTCATCAAACAAAATAATATTCAATCATATTCTATTATATATACTCCATTATATATTAAACTCTTGCAACTACCTAGATGTCTATTGTAAATGTATTGAAAACTCTATTAGACAATGCACTTTTTTTTATTCATTTTAATGGATTTTTGCTAATCTTTGTGACAGACCTGTTCCTATTACATTCATGAAGGATATACTACAAGGTGGATTGCATGAACATGTCATGTATTTGTCCAAAATAGTGAATCAATAATCTAGCTAGGACCTAGCATAAAGAATGTAAGATATTTCTTATTTTCAAGACAATAACTAGTGGAAGCATTTTTCAATAGTTGAGATATAGGTTTACCATTATAATTTTATGTATCTTTTGAATTGTATGAATGTAAAAATATTTTTACATACTCTAAATTAAATGAAAATTTTGGCATGCAGAGATATAATTTGTATAGTTATTAACATTATAGAAACCCTATATTGGACATGAAACCCTAATCTATAAAGACATAATAAAGGATAACTAATTAGTAATATAGGATTCTCATGGTATTTTTGTTGTTTTTACAAGAGTGTAAGGCTTAGATCAAGTGATTGTTAGGACAACTCCTCAAATTATTAATAAGTAGGACATGCACATTAACATTCATGTATTAGATGACTTGTCTGAATGTATGATATTATGGTCAACCAAATTATCATATGATATTCTCACATATATTTAAGTTTTAAATTTTAAGAATCAATAGATGAAACATAAATGGAGTTGTATATATTTAATTTTATATTTCAATATATGCTTCTTTATGTAGTATTCATCATCATGATCATGTTGGATTAAAATCTCTAAAACTTTTATGTAATTCATATGAAAATTTATTGTGTTAGCACTATATAAGTATCATAAAAAAGGGATTATAAAAATAATTATCTCAAATCTTATGTGCATTATCAGATTTACCAAGAAATCATTTTGGTGTTACAACCATGAATTCAAGTCCATTCATGTGGGTATATTCATGCATGTAGAATAATGTCAATTGTGGTAGATTTTAAATGTCTAATTTCAATTTTGTCATGAATTGTACTCCATCCATAGTATATTTATCTATGTGGTGATTCTCAGTGCCATTGACTATCTTTATTGTTTTTCTTTAATATCTATTAATGGGATGTTAATGTGTTGGTATATATGCCCATAGAGCCATCTTGAGTGATTGCATGGAGTCGAATATTAATTAATCAATTAATATGATTATTTGGTTAATTATTTAATTCCAAAATATTGCAATTAATCCACAAGCATTTTAATTAATGTAGTCTTTTTGTTTTCCGATGGATTTAGGAAACCCTGCTTCCTTTTGTATCCCATTTAATGGGGTTTGACAACTGATATCTTAATAAGATATTGAGAGAGGCTTTTTAGTTTATTCTAACGTACGTAAACCCTAGCCGCCACTGTCCTCAAGAGAGAAAGAAGAGCACCGCGATACTAGCACATCATCGCACAAAGACTACTCCTTCCTGTCGACTTAGGAAGCATGACATGGAGTTCCAGTCCATCTGCATGGACGAAGTAGAGACACAGACACTGAGACACTTGCATTCGGAGGACGTCAATGACCGTCCATACACTCTACGAATGATGTACATCACCGCACGAAAGGAGCACTGCCGGATATTCCCACGACTCATTCGGAAGATGGGAGAGAAGTATTGTATGTGTAAGACAATAGTGTTGCACACCATCGTGCAGCGGGATGTCGCCATACTTTCTCTCTAATAAGGTATATCCCACAAACACTCTTTTTGAATATGCTATTGTTGATGAGATCCTATTGCTGGTTGTGTGGAAATATTTTTTTTATTGCTTCCCCACGCAGGGGCGTTTCCCCTATGTACCCCGCATAGTCTGTGTGGGAGTCAAAACTTTATTTAATGGGGAATGTCCCATATTAAAAGTATTGGAATTTTAATATCTATATAAGTATATGTAGGTATACCTATGATATCATACACGTCGCCTTTAAAATATTTTTTACATTGTGAATGCATGCATGATTATGGCCTAAAATCCCCTTTTGTGAATGTTGTGAATGAATGTGGTTGTGAATCTTGTGGATATGTTTATTTATGAATATTATGGATATATAATTATTGTACGTGGATCCTTTGTATGAAGTATTTGGCTTGCATGTCGAGCCTCATCTCTTAATTCAAAGTGTAATTAATTCTTTCTCTTTGTATTTGTACTCATATGATGTAATACAGATAAGATTAGTTTTAGTCTTTGTAAACTTGATGTAAGGAGACCGCTTGAAGATCCAACTCCAAGGAGCATCCATAGAGAAGCACCGTGAAGATTCAATTCCAAGAAGCAAAGTAAAGATCCAACTCCAAAGAGTGTCCATGGAGAAGCAACATGAAGATCCAATTCCAAGAAGCAACTTGATGTTCCAACCTCACAGAGCATCCATGAAGTTGTTCATTGTAATGTTGATCCATATAGGTTGATTCACAGGTGTTGTTGCATGAGATACATAAGACCTTAGGTGGATCGTAATCCTTTATTGCTCCAGTACATTATAATAGTATGTCCATAACCAATGTATCCGTGTTTGTGATTGCATTATATCATTTGTGGTTGTGGATTTAGTAGTATATGATATGTACTATTAATATGTAGTGTTTGGATATGTATATGTATTAATAAAACCCCTCAAATAATAATATTATGTTTTAGTTGCCTTCCATAAAGCAAAACACATGAAAAGCTTGATCGACTATGTGTGGGCACGCCTCCTCGTGGTACACTGTCTATCTCATAGAAGTGTGATGGTGGGTCTGTGGGTCTGCCTCCACAGGGTGCAGACTCATAGTGTTGGCTTATGGGTTGGACTTAACTAGGGAACCTTGATAGGATCAAGTACCTATAGGAACACAAATGCATCATGGTAAGGAGTTGTGCATGATCATCTATCCAAGAGTTTCATATGATGCAATTGGCAAAAGTTGCCTACCTTAGTATTTAGTCTTTGACGCCGATGTTGGATGGGCATTAATCAAATTATTTTGGATCTTGGCTCACTAGAAGGTTGTACATTGTAATCTTTCAAGTTGATAGTGAGAGCTATCAATTTGAATAAAATAGTGGGAGCATAATTAGTTAAAGGCCTAGTTAATTTTGTTTATCAAATCTTCACAAGTCAAAATGTTTTGGACTAAATGCAAACTTTTTCTTTTATAATAATCAAATGGAAAACAACACACACATTCTTGTTGTAATCAATCCTTGAGAAGGAAAAACTTACGGGAATCAACTTCCAAAACTAGTTTAGGACACTGAGAATTGTTCTCACGTAGGAGCGTAAGCTCCATGTCCTTGAAACACAAGAGCCAACAGAACCCGCCTCAAATGCACCCAAGGCAAAAAAGGATGCTTACAAGAAGCATCTTGATGATGTCGTAGATGTCAAGTGTCTGATGTTGTGCTCAATGAACAATGGGTTGCAAGAGAAGCATGAGAACATGAATGTCATGGATATGGTAACGCATCTCAAGAACATGTATCAGATCACACAAGATATGAGAGATATGATGTATCCAAGGCTTTATTCAGAAGGAAGAGTAAAGGGGGAGACTCAGTTGGTACCCACATACTCACTTTGATTGGATACGTGGAAAGCATATCCAATCTAGGATTTCCCTTAGGTCAAGAATTGGCCGCTGACATGATTCTGCAATTGTTGTCTGAATCATATAGTCATTTTGTCATGAACTACAACAAGAACAATCTTGACAAGCCATTGTCAGAATTGTTGAGCATGTTAAGGACATTTGAAGCATAGATGAAGAAAGACAAGCCCAAGTCTGTGGTGATGATCAACATGACAACGGGAAAGTCAATAGGAAAAGGCAAGGCTAAGAAAGGTTCTAAATCTGAGCATAAGCCTAAGTCATCTGTGCTCAAAGCTAAAGGTGAGATCTCCAAAGAAGGTAGTTGTCAGAATTGTCACCAGGCTAGACATCGGAAAAGAAACTATCCTCTCTACCAGGAGAAACTGAGGAAGAAGAAGCAGGGGATAGAGATCTCCACTTTAGAGATATATGTTATTGAGATAAACTTAAATACTTCTTCATCATGGGTACTGGATACCGGATGTGGATCTCACAGATGTTCAAATATGCATGATCTAATAAGAAGTAAGCCTTTACAAAAGGGCCCAGTCGAGCTGCGGGTCGTTAATGGAGCAATAGTTGCTTCCACCACCGTTGGAGTTATTAGTTTATCTTTTCCTACAAGCCTTGTAATAGAATTAGAGAATTGATATTATGTACCTAACATTAATAGAAATATTATTTCTGTATCTTTCATGGACAAGAGTGGATTTCAATTTCACATTAAGAATGGAATGATTTCTATTTCTAAAGATGAGATCTTTTATGGCAATGCCATTATATCTTTTGGTATCTACTTGTTAGAAATTGATACTAGCATATAAAATGTAATACTAAAAGGCTAAAACTTGACAACTCAAACAAAACATACTTATGGCATTGTCGTCTTGGGATCATTAATGAGAAGTACATATATAGACTCCATAAGGATGCTTATCTAGATTCTTTTGATTTTGAATCATTAGAGACATGTGAGACTTGTTTATTATGCAAGATGACAAGACTCCTTTCACTAGACACAGTATGAGAGCCAACGATCTGCTAGGGCTCATACATACTGATGTATGTGGACCTTTTAGATCAAATGCTAGAGGAGGCTATCAATACTTCATTACCTTCACTGATGACCTCAGTAGGTATGGCTATGCATATCTTATGAAACACAAGTCAGAAACTCTTGAAATGTTCAAGACTTTCATGAATGAAGTAGAGAAGCATATTGGTAAGAGTATTAAAGCACTCCATTCAGATCGAGGTGGTGAATACATAAGCTAAGAGTTTGAGGACCTTATGAAAGACCGTGGTATAGTATCACAATGGACTCCACCTGGTACACCACAACATAATGCTATTAGAAAGAAGGAATCATACATTATTAGACATGGTACAATCAATGATGAGTTCAGTCGAACTTCCAATATCGTTCTGGGGATATTCTCTTGAAACTGCATCATTTACACTTAACCGTGTACTTTCCAAATCGGTTCAAAAGACACCATATGAGATATGTAATGGAAACCGTCCTAATTTGTCTATGTTAAAGATTTGGGGATGTGAAGCTTATGTTAAGAAACAATTTCTTGAAAAGCTTGGACCCAAATCTAAAAAAATGGTATTTTGTTGGATACCCCAAGGAAACTTGGGGATACTACTACTACACACTAATTGACAACAAAGTGTTTGTTGCTAGGACTGCTGTATTTCTTGAAAAGGAAATTATTTCCAAAGGAAATAATGGGAGGAATGTAGAGCTCGAAGAAGTTTGAGATCAACAAGAAAATAGAAAACCCGAGGAGGTACATAAGGAACATAAGGATTCACAAATTGTTGTGAAATTTCAAGTTCCAAATGTATTACAAGAACCTTGTAGGTCTAGTAGGATATGACTTGAGCCTGAGAGATTTAGATTGCTCATGACTCAACACAATGATGAATTGAGTAACGACAGTCGCTAAACCGACAAACAAATCATTACTAATTAAGTGGAATAAACATAAACAACGGATTACAAAAAAATCACTAAAAATTAAAACCATTTTTCAAGGAGATCCTTGTCCAGAAAACTTTTACTGAAAGATCCAAAACTCATACATATCATAATTTACATTGTACAACATTATTCCATCTCATCTCGAGGACATCATATAACAGTTGTTTTCTCAAAACGCATACTGGAGCAACATAAAACCTTGAGGCGTTCAAGCCAGAATCTCATATCATTCATGAAACTAGTACAAACCAACTCCAAGGACCTGAGAGTACAGAGATGACACATACGACTTCTATCTACAAGACATGACAGACAATACACTCAATCTGAGCTGTCAGTGTTGCCTCAACTGTTGATCCTCCTCTGCAGAAAGATCTTTGCTACCTCATGCATGTCCACCTAAAAATGTGGTTTCCACGGGGTGAGACAATTGTCCCAGTGAGAGATATAACTCTCCGCCGACCATATTATTATCATAGATTAAGCATTTATAAATTGAGCAGAGGTTCTTTTCATATTAACAGGTAGAATAAATCATTGTATGAACAGAATAAAGTAATCTCCTTTCTTAAGGAGGACATTGCATCTACCCTTGGTAGAGTTATAAATAATCTATCTGCATTGCAAGGAATGTAAAGAGCATAAATAATATCTATCAACTAAGATGTATAATTGAAGTACACATCAATCAATGTTTTCCATATTCGATTCTTAAGAAGATATGCTACACGGCTGATTACATTTTACAATCACACTTATGCCCTGAGGAGATGAGGTATACCGCTCATACTCCAACCGACCACTGTGAAGTCAAAATCGGTACCATACAAGGTCAATGACAGAGCCAACTGCCAAGAGCTCACTTGTCTCGGTTAGTATGAGACCACAGGCAGGACATCTTATATCACTGCTAAATAGCTTTCCAAGGTATACTGGAAACTTTGCTATAGAGTTGCAGGGGCAGCTACACTCTCATCAGGATTGAGAGATCTCATGTTTATCTACCATCAAACCTAAGGAAGGGTCGATAGATTTTGTGTTTATCTACATCGAACCCAACCATATAATGAAGGATTGAGAGATTTCATGTTTATCTACCATCAATCCCTCATTCAGGGTGTATGGATATTTTTGCCCATCACCCCCGCATATTAACAAATATGCAATCTCCAAGTTATGCCACAGAGCAACCCGTTTCACCATTCAGCAAATCCTGACAGTGATGGATCTATGCTTAGGGCACTACATGATGATATTACACTTGGTTAATTAAGTACATTACCGTATTCTTTTAGCATCAGTCAAGTTTTCAAACATGAATTATTATGGCAAATCCTAAAATGAAAGGTGTAATACATCTATTAAGTACTTTTCAAATCTTTAGAATACATATAACATTTAGGATCTCAATCCCTTATCTCATTACTGGGAATTGTCATCCCTCAACATTATCATCATCATGATTATTAGATATGGGTATTCAAACCCTTAGTTCATCACTGAACATTGTTACCACTTATCAGGTAACTATTACCTATAGGTCCTCAGACCAAGGTATACATGATACTTAAACAAGCATCTCACATGGCTCACAAGGCCCATTAAGTATCTTGTCACCTTTCATTAGGCAACAAATTATCACATGGCAGACAAGACCATTACACATCTTGTCACCTATCACTAGGCAACAACTTATTCACATGGCTCACAAGGCAATTGCACATCTTGTTACCTCTCACTAGGCAACAACTTATTCACATGGCTTACAAGGCCATTGCACATCTTATTACCTCTCACTAGGAAGCAACTTATTCACATGGCCCATAAGGCCATTGCACATCTTGTTACCTCTCACTAGGCAACAACATATTCACATGGCTCACAAGGCCATTGCACATCTTGTTACCTCTCACTAGGCAACAACTTATTCACATGGCTCACAAGGTCATTGCACATCTTGTTACCTCTCACTAGGAAACAACTTATTTATTCTCATCATTTATCATTAAATGATTATCAATACAAGGTATGAGTTTCTCTCTCATCCTTACCAGAATATGATTACATCATACTTTATTAACTTGGCTTAACCCTTTCTCAAGGTATGATATCCTACACTTATCAATGTGCATTAAACTCATTACATCTCAATGTAACAATTGACATAACACACTTCATGTGTTACTCAAACAAGTATATTGGTTTTGAGGTACATCAAGGTGTATCATCCTAGAGGTGTTGGATGTGATATCTATCATGTCTTGATGTATCACTTCCCTCATCACTTTTAACTTACTTAAGTTCATCATTTATCTTATGTTAGGGCATTTCCCATCCTAATACTTTATGACTAACTCATCACATCTTTCATGTAGTGTATTGGTCATAAGTCACACATTTGAATTATTCATCTATCATTAGGTGGTAAGAACTCATCTCGTATTAAGACATTTTCCACTTGGGTGTTTCACCTATCAAGATATTAGTCACACCATTGCTTAATAATACACTCTTTACTTCTAGGAGTGTTTTACCCTTATCTTTACAAGGTGTCTCGGGTTGGAGTTGTATGAGCACTTACCATATCATGCTAGAGGTGTATGAACACCATCCATATCAGTCTAGATGTGTTTATATGTTTTACCCATGTCGTGCATGAGGTAATAAACCATCACCATGTCGGGCTAGAGGTTCATTCAGTCACCATATCGAGTGGTTCACCATCTAGGGTTGGCCGTGATGGGTTAGGGTTGGCCATATCGGGCTCAACCCAATATATTCATCTCATTATCTACTTCAAGGTTACCATCTTATCTTAAGGATGAGTAATAGGTTAAACAACTAGTTAAACTCTTCTAAACCAATTACACAAGTCGGTAGGAGTGAAAAGTACCAAGCCATGTCGGGCTACAACATCCCATGTTGGGTTATAACACCCATGTTGGGTTACACCATCCCATGTTGGGTTGCATCACCCATGTCGGGTTAGGGTTGGCCATAACAGACACATGGTACATGTATGGATTTCCCATGATGTTTAAGAGGTATCATCTCATCATCATGTTGGGCTAGACATCAAATAGGGTTGGCCGTGACGGGCTACATGTCATCTAGGGTTGTGTATCGGGTAGATGTATTCCAAACATATCGGGTTACATCTTGTTCCATACCTCATATCGTGTAATAGGATTTACTTAAATGTTCATATCGTACACCAGATGTGTGTGCTTCATGATACCAACTACCAATGATATATATTATATGATCATATCGTGTAATAGCACTTATTATTCTTCACTCATATCAGGTTCCCAAATTAGGGTTTCATATCAATTTACAAGTATACATTTAACCTTGTATCGTGCATGAAGTTTATACTTGACTTCCTATCGTGTAAGCATATCATGCAAGCATCTTGTGCAAGCATATCATGCAAGTCATACCCATATTGGGTTAGAGCTACTTGTGTATATGTTTGAACCCAATATCATTTTTACAAAGTGATATCATCTTCCTCAAGCTTTCGACCCCCGTTCTAACAGTTATAGTTCATGGCAACATGTCTAAGAAACTACTAGAACACATTATTTCATCAACTATTTCAGGAAATTTTAGAATTAAAAGTAGTTCATTATGTATAGAAATTTAAGTGATGAATAATAACATGATAGAGTTCAAGTTATATAACCTTCCTTAAGAACAACTTCAAAGATCCAAGCTCTAAAGCTCCACGTTCCCAAGGTTGAGGATGAACTTCTCAACTCCTCTAAATACCAGAAATCACCATGGATAAGCAATTGGTGAAGAGAAAAAGAAAGGTAGACCATAACCCTAATTCCATGCTTCAATTCAAGCTTGAAGATGACTATGGCTTACCTTGGCTAACACCCTACCACTCTTGGGTGATATGGACTTACTCTTGGCCGATACAACTTTTCTTGTAGCTGATATCTCACCCTTATGGCCGATATCACCCTTCTTGGTCGATATCACCTTGCTTGGCCGATATCACTTTGTCTTGGCCGATACCACCTTGTCTTGGCTGATACCCCAAGCTCTATGGCTGATATCACTTTGCCTATGGATGAAACAAAAACTCTATGGCTGATATGGGAGAGAATGGAGGTGCTAAATTTCAAAAAGGTTCACTAGCAAGTGATGAGAGGGGTATTTATACTTGAAGTCCATGAAAAAGTATGTAATGAGGTGTCTCCTTATTAAGATACTTATTGCCACGTGTCCATGCATGCTTGCCACGTGTCCACGCATTTATGCATAATTATATTGAAATGCAAACATATTGAGAATTATCTTTTCACCAAATTTTGTCCATCACTTATCTATTTGGATAAGTCATCTAGGTTTAATCACTATTTTAAGTCAAACTGATCCACTTTTTCTAAGGAAACTTGTAGGCCATCACACCTCACCTCCTTGAGGTGCTTATCCCATCATGGGCAAGGCTAAATGATCACAAACAGATATCAACCTCCCTCCATGGGTTATTGGTCGATATGGCTACTCATATCAAGTTTAAAAGCTGATACAAGTTCAAATTAGGGTTTCAATTCAACCCTTACATGGTCTTTTCATTACCAAGAGTACTATCACTTCAATGTGACTCAAACATGGCACCCCCTTCTTTCTCTTTCCTCTAAATGATACCAAGAGGAAGTTGGGACACTCTAGAGGTGGTAATTTGCACGTCAACACCATATTTTGGGTAAATTGCAAATTGTACCGAAATTGGTGTATGCAACAAAAGTATTATTCCAACAAGTTTCTCCATGTGTCAATTTGATCCTTCATAGTGTATGCAACACAATTTACTTGTTGAAATTGAAACTTGTTGGAATAAGAAATTGAAACTTGTTGGAATAATACTTGTGTTGCATACACCAATTTCTCCATGTGTCAATTTGATCCTTCATAGTGTATCCAACAAGTTGCATACACTATGAAGGATTTAGGCACATTCAACATGTGTCAATTTGATTTTAGATCTTTGTTACTAGAGATATCAAGCTCATCATACATATTTTCAGTGTCAGATCTAATATCAATATAACCCCTTATATTGGGAAATTGCGATTTTTACCCAAACTATCAAATAATGGACAAACAACTTGCAATTTAAACTCAAACTTGAAATTTAAACTCTGCAAGAGTCTTAATTACTTTTCAAAAGATTACATCAAGTTTTTAAAAGACTTACTTAAGCAAAACTTCTAGGGTTAAGCCATAACCTAGCTCAGGGGTATTACAAATTGGGCATAGCAGATGAGTCAACTTCCTATCTAGAAGCTACTAAGGGACCAAAATCTGAGAAATGGCTCAAAGCCATGAGATTTGAGATCGAATCCATGTACACCAACAAGATATGGACCTTGGTGGATCCACCCAACGGGGTAAAACCCATAGGGTGCAAGTGGGTCTTCAAGAAGAAGTACGACATGGATGGAAATGTTCAAACTTATAAAGGTAGATTGGTTGCGAAAGGATTCCATCAAATTCAAGGTGTTGATTATGACGAGACCTTCTCACCAGTTCCCATGGTTAAATCCACCAGGATCATGCTTGCCATTACATCTTATCATGACTATGAGATTTGGCAGATGGATGTTAAAACATCATTCCTTAACCGAAATTTACTTGAGGATGTGTACATGACACAACCTGAGGGTTTTATCAATCCGAAGGAAGCCAATAAAGTTTGTAAGCTACAACGGTCAATCTATGGATTGAAGCAAGCATCTCAGAGCTGGAATCTACATTTTGACAAAGTAGTCAAAAAGTTTGGCTTTAGTCAAAATGAAGATGAATCTTGTGTTCGCAAAAAGGTTAGTGGGAGCACAGTCGTATTTCTCATAAGTATGTGGATGGCATACTATTGATGGGAAATGACATCCGAACTCTTTAGATTGTAAACGCTTGGCTAGGGAAGACCTTCTCTATGAAGGATTTAGGCGAAGCATCCTATATACTAGGAATCAAGATCTATAGAGATAGATCTAGAAGGCTTCTGGTCCTAAGCCAGAGCACATACATTGACAAGGTGCTAAAGAGGTTTAGCATGGAGGATTCTAAGAGAGATAACTTGACTATGTACCATGGGGTTACGATCTATAAAGCTGAATGCCCTAGTTCATGTCATGAACGGGAACGCATGAGTAAGATTCCATATGCACCAGCAATTTGATCTATAATGTCCACGATGTTATATACTCATCCTGATGTGTCGTATGCTTTGATCATGACGAGCCAGTATCAGTCAGATCCTAATGAATTTCATTGGATATCCATAAAGAATATCCTAAAGTACTTGAGAAGGACTAAGGGTCAATTCTTGGTATACGGTGGTGAGGAAGAGCTCATGGTAAAGGGTTACACTGATGCTAGCTTCCAAACTAACAAAGATGACTATAGATCGCAATCTAGATTTGTGTTTTTCCTGAACAATGTAGTTGTGAGCTGGAAGAGTTCTAAGCAAGAGATGGTTGTGGATTCTACAACAGAGGCCGACTATATTTGCACATCTAATGCTGCAAAGGAAGCTATATGGATCAAGAAGTTCATTTCGAAACATGGAGTGGTTCAAAGCGTTAGTGATACAATTGAGTTATTTTTCAACAACAACGAAGCAATTGCACAGGCTAAAGAACCAAGATTGCACCAATGTTAAAAACATATTCTATAGTGGTTCCATATCATATGAGAGATCATACATTGAGGAGATGTGAAGATTTGTAGAGTACCTACAGAAAGCAACGTGGTTGACCCACTCACAAAAACACTTTCACAGAAGAAACATGACAAACATGTTTGATCACTTGGATTGAGATTCATGAGTGATTGGGTATAAGTGCAAGTCAGAATTTGTTGGTATGTATGCCCATAGAGACTATCATTTGATGATTGTAATGGGATACTATGTAAATGATTTGTAATACTACATTGATCATATCAATAAAGGTAAGTTTCCAATCTATATGTTTGTGTTTTATATTGTGAGATGACCACAAAACGTATAGATGTCTACAAAATAATATACTCAATGACATATGTCTTTGGGTTGATGACTTGAATAGTGAGATCATATGTATGCTAAGAGTATGTATTCTTGCTTTGTCCGTAATCATTTGTTATTGTGGAAATATCCATAGACATCAATAACACATAATATTAGAATGTATGTTGGTTGATGGAAGAATCTCATTACCCATGATATGGAGATATCAAACCAAATACATAGATACTTGTTAGAGAACAATGTATCAGACAGACCCACCTTGAGTGTGACACATGGATACCATGATTGGTAGTTATAGTCACATCTCATAATTATGGTGGTGATTTTGGTTCTTAGACTTGAAGTCACTACACTTATCACATGTTCGGTGTACTTTGACATCATCCACAGTGGTCCTGAATAAGGATTTCCATAAAGATGGTGCTTGGGTGAACTGTGACACATTGGGATGACCATGAGTGAAGTAGATGGATTTTGTCCTTCCTATGGGAGTTTGATATTTTGGCCACTTGATAAGTGAGACTAAGAAATGCATGGCCATGTTGATATGAGTCAATATCTGATATTGAACTTACATATATCTCAGACAGTCTGCTCTAGTTCAAGGATCATGGATTGAATGTTGAAGAGGATAATCGTTCCATGACTCGAGTTCAATCCAGATATCAGCGACAAAGGAACTATACAATCACTATAACACCAGTCATGAATGATAGGTTAAGTTGTTCTCCAACTTCTCCAATTACTTGGGTGGCAATGAAGTCTTGCTAGGTACCAATAATTTCTTGTGAAATCATAATATGATTTTAGATATCACTACCGGCGTAATTTGGATCCTACAAGGTCACATGCATAGGATGTGTTGGAATAGGAATATAATTGTGGATTTGATTGGAATTGATCTAAATTAGATTGATTACTAAAATGCTTATGTAATCCATTAGAATAATATTGGAATATATTAAAATGTTTGAGCCAATTAATTGGAGTGACTGGCTCTAAGTGCAAGTGGGGGTTTGTTGGTATATATGCCCATAGAGCCATCATGAGCGATTGCATGGAGTCAGATATTAATTAATCAATTAATATGATTATTTGATTAATTAATTAATTCCACAATATTCTAAATCAATCCCTGAGCATTTTAATAAATGCAGTCTTTCTATTTACCGATGGGTTTAAGAAACCCTACTTCCTTTCGTCTCCTATTTAAAGGGGCTTGATGGCCAATATCTTAACAAGATATTGAGAGATGCTTTTCATTTTACGCTCACGTACATAAACCCTAGCCATCACCATCCTCAGGAGAGAAAGGAGAGCACTGCAACACTAGCACATCATCACCCAAAGACTACTCCTTCCTATCGGCTTAAGAAGCATAACGTGGAGTTCCAGTCCATCCATTTGGATGAAAAAGAGAAGTAGACACTGAGGCGCATGTGTTTGGAGGACGTCAACGACATTCCATACGTGCTACGAGTGTCGTACATCACTGCACAAAAGAAGCACCGCAAGATCTTCCTATAATGCATTTGGAGGATGGGAGAGAAGTACCGTCTGTGTAAGCCAACATCGTTGCACACCATCATGTAGTGGGATGTCACCAGACTTGCTCTGTGACAAGGTATATCCCACAAACACTCTTTCTGAATATGCTATTGTCGATAAGATCTTGTTGTGCGTTGTGTTGAAATATTTTTTTTTTACTTCCCCCGTGCATGTTTCCTCCACAAAACACAACAAATGAGTTGTGATTATAAAGAGACTTAGAAGTGGACTTCAATTCAATTTTAAAAGGAATTACTTCGTGTGGGGCTAATCCATACACAAACATATTTAAATACTATGATACTTCTTATTTAGCACCTTATGACATAATAATGTTTATAGGTTTTATACACATAGTTTTCCTTTTTAAGAATAATTTCAGAGGATTCCATTTTATTTTCTATTGAATTTCTATATATTATGATTAAATTCATTTTCCGTGTGGAGATACCCAAGTGCATTTTTATGTATAACATGTTGTTCTGTCACACTATTTGAATGAGGTACAAGGGGAATGTCGGTTTTCTTTTCGAAGTAAATTTTTGGGTACAATATTAGATCCACTATCAACAAGTAAGACAATATCACTTTGAACAAGGAATATTTGCATATGAAGTTCAAATTTAAGACTTTTCTTATTTGAATCATGCAAAAAACATTTCAAGATATAATAATATTGGTGCCTTGAAATACTATTTCAAAAAAACAATAAAATAAATTGATAAGAAATATATTATTGAAATGTTCACTTCTTCTACTAACATTGTCTGTTAAAAAATTATTACATGATACTTCCAAACATAGTACTACTAGCATGTAAACTAGACTAGAACATACTACTAGAATGTGTGTCTAGTGTTTTTCATATATACTCTAACCTTTTCAGTAGATTGATGAGCTATTGCACAATGTGTGGCATTTGACATAATCACCCTATACAATTCCTCTCTATAAGAAAAAATCAAGAAAAAAATATTATCACTATATGAATATAAATTACAAAAATAATAATAATCTTACAAGAAGATGGAAAAAGTTAACCGTGTAACACTTCAACAAAAACTAACAACAAACTTAACCACCAATCATAGTTAGATATTAAAATTTTATTTTTAACAAGTACATTCCTTCAATTTTAGTTAATATATAAGAATGGTTAGTAAAGTCTTTTCATATTTATAGTAAACATATATATTTATAATTTGTGTATTCTTATTTTCTTGTTAACTACCATCACTTTTCTTCTAAGACACTTGTGAAACGAGACACAACAAGTGAAATTCACTCTATTTTCTAGCACTAGTCATGTAAAAATATAAAGGAAATGCAACTTGAGGACTATCCTTCTGATCAAAATCTTGAAACAATCATTAAGATAAGTTTCAATAAAAAAATTTCGATTATAACTAGCATAGAGCAAACTCAAGAAAAACAAACCAAAATCTAATTACTTATTTATTTTCAAAATAACGCATGCTTCTCCAAACACTTACTAAGGGAGATGTTGTAGTCCTGAAGCTAAAATCCACATATAATTTCACCAACAATCCAAGCCATAATAAGAGTCTAGGTAATGCCATGAAAGAACAAAAGAGTGAAAATACATCATTTTTTTTGGAGAAGGTAAAATATTACTAGGAAACCACCAAAAAGAATAGGGAGCAACTCCCGTATTATGTACAAGTGATTCTACTCTACAAAAACCCCACTGTAACAAGACCAACCTATTTAAACCAACCCCGATCAAAGGCATGGATTTAACATCCAAGACAAGATTATGAACAATGACCTCAAACAGGTCCAACAAGTTAGAAGGCCTTTGGCCGTGAAGCCTCCGGTTACATTCACGCCACACAAAAAAGAAAATAGAGGTGAGGCAAAGCCCTGCAAACACTCTCAGAGACTGGTTATCCTTCGTCTTGGTCAAAATCCATGAGTAGGCTTCAAGAATATTACTTGGAGGACTGCCCTCCCACCCCAGCTTGAGGGACGATTTGTACCAAAAATATCTAGAGACATCACAATCGAAGAAGAGGTGACCATGACTCTCATTCACCCTTTTGCAGAGAAGACACATCATGTTAGGCCTGATGCCCCAGGCGTTCATCCTATCAAAGGTGGGAAGACGACCCAACACCACCCTATAAGCACAACAACTCCATTTGGGTGTGTGGCAGTTATTCCAAAAAATGGGGTCCCATGGCACCCGAGCATAGAAAAATATAGTTATTCCACAACAACTCCATTTGGGCGTATTATGTATTTAAGCAAAATACATCATTTTTCATGAGAATATATTATAGTAAAAACTTGAATTTATATTTTTTAATAAGAATAGAAAGATTGTAGTGTACTTCATATCAAAATAGGCATAGCATTATTGTGATGTCCCCTGATTTTTGAAGTCTTAATCTCTTGGGTGTTTGGAAGTCACAATCTGCAGCTACATATTAAGGATTAATAAGCATAGGATGGTCACAAGCAAGGGGAAAAACTCCAATCTTCATATTGGTTCCTAAAGAATATTAACTCCTCTAGAAACTTCTCCACCACTCCAAAGAGTGGTTTAAATTTTTTTATAACCATGTCTAAACTCCACCTTCAACTCTAAAAAAGTCCACCTCATAGACCAACCTACCACCTCAGTATGAACTGAAAGTGTGTGAGATCAACTATTTGGATCCCCATATGTGCTTTCCTCTACTTAGATCCCTTTTATAGACTCTCTTTTCCCATCATATTATCCATCTTCTAGTTTGTGTGCCGCAATGAAAAAGGTAGAGAAAGAGGGAATCTACTCTCGCTTGTCTCTTACTCACTAAAAAAATAAGGGCATGCGATACAAACTAGATGACATGAGATCCAAATCCCATATGGCTTCTTATTGATGCATGTATTCAAAGGTCGTGACATTGAGGCTAAAGAATGAACATCCCACTTCTCATCCTTAAAACCCAGATGTTGGCGATGCGACTTTGCATCCTAGATTCATGACCAATAGTGAGGACTGAGACAAGCTAATATGTAGTTGTACCTGAAACAAGGTCATGTGCCATACATAAAACCCAAGTCGTGACATGCACATATCATTATATTCAAACACTAATAATATCTTCTGCCAGATTAGGTTTGAAAAGAAGAAATGACGACGGGAGATGCCTCTGGAACGAGGGAGACTGGGGCTCGGGAAGGGGCCTCGACGGCGGAAGACAGTGATGTCACGGTGGCTAAAGATTGGGTGAAAGATATAGAAGGACCTCTGATGAAGATCAGAGGGAGTGTGGCGAAGGACCCCAAAACCCCCTTCTACAAGGAGGGGGATCATCATAGATGGACGAAGTTCACGGTGCCAATTATGAAAGAAATGGACGATTACCACAAGTTTTCAGCCATTGTTCACGTTGTTGGAATCTCGGTCAACATCTCATAGATCAAGGGGTGGATGGTTCATTCATGGAGGCCTAGAGGGGAGGTGGTGGTCTACTCACTGGAGGGGGGCCTCATCCTGCTAGGTTCTCTTGTGAAGGTGATATCAACAAGGCCCTACAATGAGGACCCTGGTTTTTCAACAACCAGTTGGTGTTGGTTTGCAGGTGGATGTCAGACGTGGATATTAGAAGGGTGGTGCTCAAATTAGTGCCAGTGTGGATCTCATTTCCCAATGCGGGGAAGCATTAAACCTTCCGAGCCATCAATGTGATCGCCCACGACGTTGCGTTACCAAGGGCCATCGATAAGAGAGTTGACGACACATCGCTAGGATGTGCTAGGATCTGTGTCGAGATTTCAGCTGATGAGAAACCTCTGGAGGAGATCATGGTGGAGCTGCCCGACGGAGGTGAATGGGAAGTCAAACTTAAGTACGAAGCTCTCCCGGACAGGTGCCATACCTGCCAGGTCTTCGGACATATCTTGGGGCAATGCCCGGGGGAGAGATAGAGAGAACCATTGTGGGCGCCACCGATAGTTCCTCCCGAACTGGTGCATAGGGTCAACAAAAGCAGATTGAAAGCGCCAAATAGAAGACACATGGCACTTTCAATGGGGCGGCTGGGGATGAGAAGCTACAAGCAACTGATGGTGCCGATCAGGTGTTCATCACTGGGTCTTCGCCAGGCACTGCTGGATCAGGAGCAGTGCAACCAGAGGAGATCATTGTCGTGGACACAGGGGAAGGAGAGCAAGCCAAGGAGTTAGGAGATACCAACGCTCCTGTGGTGGAACCACCTTCGGTAAGAGGGGGTATAGTGAGCAACCAGTTTTTGGTCCTAGAGCTGCTCGAAGGGGGAGAAGGGCTAAGTAATGGTGAAGGGGGAAGAAGTCGTAGTCCAATTAGCACCATGAGCACTAACAACAAGGAGAAGGAGAAGAACAAACCCAACTCTAGGAGGGGAGGGGGGTCCAACCAGAAGAGATGATGATGTTCCTGGCATGCAATGTCAGAGGAGCTTCCCTACCCTCCTTGCAAAGGAGGTTGAGGAAGATCCTAAGTGGGCTTTAAGAAGAAGTCATTTGTTGTTTAGAAAATAAGATTAGAAGGCAGACTGCTGACATAGTCTCTACGTTGTTCCCTACCCATTGGGAGGCTATTTCCAACCTTGATATAGTTGATGGAGGTAGGATTGTCATTGGGTGGAACCCAGAAGTATGGAATATAGAAATTATTGATAAGGCTGACCAAATAGTCACAGTGAGCTACTTCAATAGAGGGGGGTTTTCCCTGTATCCTATCGGCATTCTATGGTGAGAACCTGGAAGCGGATCGCTCTCGCCTTTGGGAGAGGCTTGAAAGTACAGCTCAAAGAGAAATTCCCTGGATAGTTTTGGGGTATTTTAATAACATAAGAAGGTCTGAAGAGAAGAAGGGAGGAAAGAAAGTTCCAAGTAGAATAATGGAAAGGTTCAACAATTGTTTGGATGCAGCTGAACTCCAAGAACTCAACACCATTGGGGAAGGTACCACGTGGTCTAACAAGAAAAACAAAAGAATAGCCAGCAGGTTGGATAGGGGGCTGGTTAACAATGTGTGGTTGGATGCCATGCCGCTTGTAGCGGTGAAGCTAGGGGCCAACATCTTTAGCGATCATGCTTGGATGTTGGTGACACTCAACCACAACAAACAACTGACGTGACCTTTCAAATTTCTTAATATCTAGTGTGAGTGGGAGGGGTACAAGGAGCTTGTAGAAGGCTGTTAGAAAACACAGGTGGATGGAAACCCACTTTTTAGGTTTATGAAGAAGCTTCAAATTACGAAAGTTGCGCTTAAAAAATGGAGCAAAGAGAAGGTTAACTTACCTAACCTTATTCAGGAGGCTAAAACTGATTACAAAAAGGTGGGAGGCCAGAATTAGGGGGGACCCTCTTAATTTCGAGCTTATAAAGGAGGAAAGGAGGTTAGAAGAAAGACTGAAACATCTAGAGAAAGTAGAGGAGAAATATTTATGGCAAAGGAGTAGGATATGTTGGATTGAAGATGGGGACAAGAACACCTGCATTTACCACACCACCATAAAGAAGAAAGAGATGAGAGACACCATTTATGAGGTCATTGATGAGGAGGGAAACATTGTCAATAGCAGGGAGGAAATGGCACAGCAGGCCATTAAGTTCTTCTTTGACTTGTATAACAACATCCATTGTTATGAAGGCAGGGACAGTATGCAGCCCATGAGCAGATTAAATGATAAGATGAATGAATACCTTTGCAAAGAGACCAACATAGAGGAGGTTAAACATGCAATGTTCTCCATTAACCACGCCCGGGCTCCAGGTCTTGATGGGTTCAACAACCATTTCTACAAATCTAATTGGGAGATGATAAAGGACGATCTTCTTTCAGTAGTTAGGTGGTTCTTAAATGGGGGAGCAATGGTTCGGGCTATCAACCACGCTTTCATCAAGTTGATACCAAAGACGAAGGAAGTGAGGGGGATGACTGACTATAGACCCATTGCCTATTGTAATGTGCTCTATAAAGTCATTGTGAAATTGTTGTCTTATAGGCTAAAAAAGGTGTTGCCTCAGATTATCTCATAGGAACAAAATTCTTTTATAAGTGGGATAAGGATGGCACATTTCTCTTTGCTGGCCAGTGAGTACCTTATTGATTTTAATAGGGGGAACACCAATGCAAAGGCTGTAATGAAGGTTGATATTAGCAAGGCCTACGATCACGTCAATTGGGACCTTCTAGAAAGTTGCATGAGGAGTTTGAATTTTGACCATCGTTGGGTGGCTCTTATGAAACAAGGCTACACCACTTACTCGCTTTCTGTCTTGATCAATGACAACACCGAGGGTATGTTCAGATAGACCAATGGGTTGAGGCAAGGTGATCCACTCTCACCCCTTCTGTTTACTCTAGTTATGGAGGTTCTTACCAGTCTGATGAAGAAGGTTGAAGGAAGAGTCTTGATAAAGCAGTACAAGGTGAAGGGGGTCAAAGTCCACTCACATTTGGTGTCTGCCGATGACATCTTGATCTTCTCTATTGGGAACACTAAAAGGCTGAGGGAGATGTAAAAATTGCTCATTGATTTTGGGAAGTTATCAGGGCTTTACATCAGCATGATTAAGTCCCTGGTTTATTTGTCCAAATCTTGTGATGATAGAAGAGGGAGATTGAGAATATCAGCTAACATTACAAGAGGCACTCTCCCTACTCGGTACTTAGGTATGCCTCTTGTGGAGGGTAGAGCTACGGATAAAGATTTCAGTATGGTGATGGACAAGCTTAGAGAAAAGATTGAAGGATGGAGTGGGATTTGTATGTCTCTTATGGGTAGACTTGTTCTCATTCGGTGGGTCATCCAACCAATGGTGAGGTTCTGGGCAGCAATGGGAGACATTCTGAATCATGTTCTTGACACCATTAGATCCATGACCAAAAATTTCTTATGGGGGGGAAGGGCCATGGGATAGCTTGGGACACCATCGCTCGTCTGTTCAAAGAGGGTGGGCTGAATGTGGTAGATCTGGAGAAGATGTTGCAGTCTGAAATGAAGAAAAGGGTGGACAGCTTCATGTTAGAAGGTGATAATGTTTGGACGAAATGGCTGAAGAATATCTATGGGTGTGAATTAAAGTGCCACAACAGAGTTTCTACCTCTGGAGCTTGGCACAGCATGGTCTCCTTCTTCGAGCAAGAATCACACCTGTATAGTGTTGATGCGGATGGTGGGTGGAATGCTGTGAGTCCTTCACCACTGATCAACATCCAAAGAGGTGAAAATGAGGTTGTTAAGGTGGCGGGAAGCATTTGGGGTAGGCACCACTATCCCAAGTGGAGTACGATGGTTTACAGATCTGTCCTTAATCGTCTACCCTCCTTTGATCGGATGGCTGGGTGGGGGTTACTAGTAGATACCCGATGCAGATTGTTAATAGGGAGGATGAGTCTTGTCGACACATTTTCTTTAATTGTGGATACTCGAAGCAGATCTGCCAGATCGCTTGTTTGAGGAACGACGGGGGCCCAAATTTACCTATGGAGATGAAAGACATCTATGCTTGGGTGGACACAACCTTCAAGCTATGTAAAGCTAAAAGAAGCTATGCTAACCTGTGTATATCATGTATTTGCTTTTTTGTTTGGAAAGAACGGAATGGGCGGGTTCATGGGCAGAAAGCTAGGGAACCTCTTGCTCTTCTAGAAAATTATTTTGTGGTTTTTAAATGGCATGTAATGCATAGTAAAGAACTAATGGGTAGCATTAGAAACAACACCAAAGTATACTAGGGTTTTTGTAGATAACCCCCTTTGTACAGTGTCTGGAATGCTTCTTAGTCTGTTTCTTGGTTGGGGTGTTGTTGTTTTATACAACATCCTTTGGAATGTATTTACCTTACTCTAAAAATATCTTCTACCATATCATAAACTTCATGTAATTTCGTAGATAACTAATTTCGCAATATACATGCTATACAATTTCCATTCCAAATACACTACTAATTGGTTAGTTAATAAATAATTGTTGTGCAACAACTTTATATTTCATTATCATCATATTACCATGAAATGACATTCAAAATTTGGAAAACATAATTTAGTATCCTTTTCTAATCAAAACTTACTACAACTTCCTCTATTAGATCATTATAATTAATAATAACTCTAACTTCATAATTTTTTTCATAAGCACATCAAACCAAAAACAACGACCACCTATTGCCTCATGTTCTACACTAGATGTACTCATGTTTTTATTATCTCTCCATGTACATTGTTCTCTTTTGTAATAATTGCATGGAATGCACATTAACTACCATGGCCCCTGCCCCCCCTTCCAGGGGTAGCCCCTCCTCTTCTAGTTCTCCTCGGGGATAGCTGTGTCCCCTTACTGCCTCCAAAGTTCCAACCTCACCCTCTAAACCATTCAACATAGAAAAATGATTAGAATCCTCCACGGAAACTTCCTCGACAACGATCTCCTTCCCCTTTCTACTGGAACCGGCCCTGGTAAAAGAATCCTCTTCGCCAGCACCACTATGCAACAGAAGGTCAGACTCTTCGCGAGGATCGGAACCTCCTGGATCTTCCTTCTCATTCAGACCAGCAACAACATCCTCTTCCTCAGCAACAGCCGCCGAGCCCAGTTGGATAGGAGTTTGTACTGAAACCTGTAGAGGAGACTCAGCAGTAGGACGAGCCCCAACCACATCACGCAGAGGAGGCCTAGTTCTATTGCCTTTTCTCTTCCTATTCTTTCCTCTTCTCAGAAAAGGGGATGACTCCCTGCCTCTGTCTTCAGACACTACAGCACTGGCCTCGACAATGCGAGGACAATCACCCTTTCCATGGCTGAAAATACAACAAACCTCACATCTGTCATCTCTTATGGGCAAACAGAGGAAGCTCAGGGAGATCATCCATGAGGTGAGGGAGACGGTGGTGGTGGTAGTGGAGACGAGAATCAGAGGAGATGTTGGGGATAGGATGACTGGCCTTTTCCCTGCGGGTTGGGGTTTTGCGTCAAACCTTGAGCAAATAGAAGGAGGGAGAATTGTTGTCGGTTGGAATCCTTTATTGTGGGATGTCTAGGTGATTTTTTCCATGGATCAAATGATGACGGTTAGTTGTATTAACCATGGTGGTCTTCATGTGGTGATTTCGGCGGTGTATGGGCACAATTCTGAAATGTGCAGAAGGAGGCTTTGGGAGGTTATGGCTTCGGCTAACCAGAAAGAACTTCCACAGATTTTCATAGGCGATTTTAATCACATTAGGAAGGCTCACGAGAAGAAGGGTGGTCTGCCGGTACCGGACTCGTGCATTAGACGTTTCAACTATGCCATAGACGTTGCTAATCTTATTGAGTTGAGCATGAGTGGGGGTATTGTCACATGGCAGAATAAAAGAGAAGTAAAGAGGTGTATCGCGAGTCACCTTGATAGAGCGATTGTGAATGAAGCTTGGCTTGATGTTTTTCCGTTGGCCAATGTTAAGCTGGATGGACACATTAATAGTGATCATGCCTAGCTCATCGTGAAGCTGACTCAGGAGGTAAGTAGAGGCAAACCTTTCCGATTCTTTAATAGCTGGTTGGATTGGCCCAGCTGTGTGGAGATCATTAAAGATGTGTGGAAGGGCAGGGTTGTCGGCAATCCACTTTATATATTAATGGAGAAACTGACCAGGACAAAGGTGGCTTTGAAGTTATGGTCTTCTGGGTTGCGTGACTTGAGGTGTCTGGTCCTGGAGGCCAAGGACCACTATGAAAAGGCTTCCGATGCTTTTAGGAGGAATCCTCTTGAAGAGGAGGCCATTCTGCATGAGGCGTTCATGGCTGAAAATTTGTCTAAGTTTGAAAAAGCTGAGGAGATATGTTTCTGGAAAAGAAGTCGGCTAAAATGGATCAGGGATGGGGATAAAACACAAAGATTTATCATGCTGTGGTGAAGAGAAATCAAATGAGGGACAATATTCATATGTTACTCAAGAAAGATGGCTCGACAGTCAATTCACAAGCGGAAGTAGGGTAGGAAGTAGTTGAGTATTTTAGTAGTCTTTATAATAAAAATATTCTGCCTCAAATACCGTATTATGTTCTTCCACCCAGAATAGTAACCATTGAGATGAATGCCATGTTGTGTGGTCCTGCCACTAATGAGGAGATCAAGCATGCAATGTTCAGCATTGGGGCGTCTAAGGCCCCGGGGCCTGACAGTTTCAACGCAAAGTTCTTTCAATCTATGTGGTAGTTGGTCAAAGATGATATTGCCAGAGCGGTTAGGTGGTTCCTGGTTGGTGGTAAGATGCTTAAAAGGGTCAATCATTCTTTCATTCGCCTCATACCCAAAAAAAATATGGTGGAGACCATGAATGATCTGCGCCCTATTGCCTGTTGTATGGTGGTCTACAAGATTCTTTCCAAGTTACTTGCTAATAGGCTCAAAAAAGTGTTGCCCGATATTATTTCCCCTGCTCAAATGGCTTTCATTAAAGGCAGAAGTATATCCGATAGTGCTTTGCTTGTGGCGGAATTCCTTCTTGACTTTGGCACTAAGAATGGCTCTAGAAAAGCCTGTGTGAAACTTGATTTGGCCAAGGCGTATGATAATGTGAGATGGGAGTCTCTTTGGGCTTGTATGGCTGCTTTGGGGTTCTGTGATAGATGGATGAAGATTATAAAGTAGTGTGTTACGACTACTTCCTTTTCTATCTTGGTGAATGGCTGTCCTTTTGGCCTTTTCAATGCTTCCAATGGTCTTAGGCAAGGTGACCTGTTATCCCCCTTGCTTTTTACCTTGGTTATGGAAGTCTTGACTTGTTTGGTGGATAAAGCTCAAAATGGTAAGATGATCTCAGTTTTCAAGCAAGGTGGATGCAAGGTCCTCTCTCATATGATATTCGCCGATGATGTCTTATTTTTCCTGGCTGGTAACAAGAAAACGCTTAGCAACTTCTGAAGGCTTATGAAGGAGTTTGGGGATTATACGTGGCTTTATCTCAGTACCATCAAATCTAGAGTGCTTTTTTCCAGATCCTACGACAATAGGAGAGGTCGGTTGGGAGAAGCGGTGGGGATACAGGAAGGTGTGCTACCTACAAAGTATTTGGGGATCCCTATATGTGGCGGTAAGGCACGTGGTAGGGATTTTCAAGGATGTGTTGACGATCTTCGAGATAAAACCACCAAGTGGATGGGAATCAATTTATCTATTGTTGGTAGACTGGTCCTTGTGAGATCAGTCCTTGAGGGTATGGTCAGATTTTGGTGTATGCAAGCCCATATCCCTTTCTTTGTTTTGGACAAGATGCGCAATTTCATGTCCTCATTCGTTTGGGGGGGACGAGGGCATGATATTGCTTGGAAGACGGTTGCCAGGAGGTTTGAAGAAGGAGGGTTGAATGTATGTGATCCGAAAGAGCTGGCTCGTGCAGCGGTTATCAAGAGAATCCATACTTTTTTGACGAATGAATCTATTTGGAGTAAGTGGATGAGGTCTAGGTACGATCTTTCTATGTTAACTGGAGGCTTGTATAACGCTTCCAGGACCTGGAGGGGAATGTGCAAGACGTGGTCGGAGGTGGCTCCTCTCTATATGCCATCCTCTGATGGATGGGCTTTGATCGATCAGAAGGTTATCCCTTGGAAGGTTGTGTCGTTGCAGGGGCCTTGTGTTCTCTGGTTTCCTCTATTATGGAGACATGGTCATGTGCCGAAGTGGAGTTGTTGCGCCTTCAGGATTTTGTTGGGGAGGTTGCCTACGAGAGACCGGATGGCTAATTGGTGGATTAACATTGTTAGGGGCTATCTTTTGTGTAGATCAGGGGATGAGTCCCACGCTCATTTGTTCTTCAGTTGCAGTTTCTCTCGGTATCTATGGAGTAGGTGATGGTTGAAGATGGGGTGGGGTGGGGTGGTGCCTTATACCCTGTTGGATGGTATTTATGAAATGTTGGGTCGGACCAGTAGCAATACGCAGATGAGACATTTTTTTGGACTTTGCTTCATCGGTCTTTGCTTCCTTATTTGGAAGGAGCATAATAGTAGACTACATGGGAAAAAGGACGTAGATGTCCTGGTTGTGTTTGATACTTTTGCATCTTGTTTTAGGATGGCTGTCAAAGCTAATCCTAAGATTGGTAGTGGGGTTAGCAAGGAGGTGTTGGCCCGGTGGGATTTTGTATAGTAACCCACTTGTATAGTATACGATGGTTTTCACCATCTATACGCTTTTTTATTGACATAGTAATATTTTACCTTCTCCAAATAATTTCATGGAATGCCTATTTTCATGAGGAACTAATTCTTATCTATAGAATCTAGGAGTTTCCTGGCATGACACTATTTTAATGGATTGATTCTAATGAATAAATTATTATTGCTTTTAATATCATTCATGGAAGTATTACATTCATTTAATATGATGATATATCCCACTGTGAAGTGTTAGATATAACCAATTATTGGAAAAAACTTATTTTATCAAAATTTTGTCTTGAAAATGTTTATCAAATCACCAAACTAGCCTTATGTATGTGAGGCTTTCGTCATTAAAGACCCAAACATAATGGATTTTTTTGTGTTCGTATACCACAAAAGTATGGTCCATAACTATTATAGTTTGTGATTGGGAAGGATGGTATGGAATGCCTATCAAATCAATAAATATCATCATTGAGCCAATTAACCTATTACAAATAGTGGATTTTCGTGGTGAATTAGACATTGTAAAGATCTCTAGCATTCCTATGTAATTAACCTTAATGTATTTGTTAGTTAACTTGATAGATAATCAACAAACCAAAAAAAACTCTTTTTTGGAACTAGAAAATCTATTTTAGTTATTACTATGCTAGTGGACCAAATTCATTAGGTTTGACAAACCGGGACACAATTTCCCTTTATTCTACATGTGCATATTTAGCGTGTCAAATTTTCTATGTTAGGGAGTTGGTGAAATGAATAATTAGTACTATGGAAGCTAGAAGTTGCCACTCTAAGACACTATAATTCTCTTTTCATCCATTTTTATTCTATATAAATATGATGTTAATTTCAGCATTGTATTTATTCCACATAGATATTTCATTTTATCTATTCATCCTTACAAATAAAAATATGCAGATGTATTCTTATTGTTTTTTGTTGTACAAATTCACGCGTATCTTTTGTACATATGCACCTTCCTAGTCACCAAATACCACTCAAACACCATATAATCCTCTTTATTCTCATCACACTAGGAGAAAACTCCTAAGAAATCCATCATGAACATATTTGGATAATGGCCTATACCATTTTAAATTATCAGACTCCTCTTAGAGTTGATTGTTAAGTAAAAGTAGAGGAAGCTAATGAAATTGATTTTGAGTAAGAAAAATGATTTTTAGAGGAAATTTAAGGATATGTAGAATATTTTTTTGAAGAGGAGAAATAGTTAGAGCATGAAGCACAACCCACACCTTTTAACCAATATGAATCACCTATTGCAACCCTACCATTGAAACCCACTCACCTCTCAACTATGCGTATTGAGTTTGAATATGATTGGGGGTTTGATGAGAAATATGACGTGAGTAATTAAATCATTAAGGTGGAATCCCATATTAGTAATTGTTTATGGAACATTAATGAAGTTGAGTGTGATAAAGTAGTTTTTCTATACTCTTTTATAATTGTTCTTTTATAATATCTTAACCCTAAATCTTAGTTTCAAAGAAAGATAATTAGATCAACCAAATATTGGAATCTCAAGCACAAACGTTACCAATACCTAGGGTTTTCTATGATGAAGCCATGGTTCAATTTTTGTATCAATCCAACATTCCTAGCTCCATCTACAATTTTTCAAAGTTAATTCAATGTTTTCATTTTAATTAAATCACATTCGATGTAACCCAATAGTTTGGATCAATTGATGGGGCATTTACCCCTGTCACATGGGGTATGACTCAGCGATCCATGGAACACCCCTGAGCCCTCTTCACGACCGTTCGATGGGAGTGTCCATGAATCTAGGGTGGATCAGATGGTTGAGGAGTCATCCTCAACCTCCACCCTAACTATAAGAATGTGGCTACAATGAGGGGCCATGAACCCCGACCCCCACTCCCCTCTCTGACCCATCTCATGAGAAATTGACCGAGTCAATGCATCCACTCATCTCCATGAACACATCAACCCCTAACACGACCGACTTGATGCTTAGAACCTCCTTTCACAAACAACTCTGACAACCACCTTCTCCAAGCACACCCATTTCGAATTGGGCTTCTTGTACTCAACTCCCCTCCCACCTTTTTAGCCCCTCTCACAACTTTGCTTGGACCTCTTTAGTCTGCCACACCTCTCAATTTTCTCACTAGTTATCCCAGTAGATCCACCCTTAAGACAACCCCTCCGATCGGATCTGCAATGGAGTAAGTGTTGGACAATCTTCCTCTCGCGCTCCTCACCATGAATTAATCATCCCTTAAGCTCCATGGTGCCTTAAGAAACCCCCACGACAACTCAGGAGACCCTAACATCACTTGCAACTTGCTCGCCTCCTCTCCTTCACCGTGAGCGACAACATCCTCGGAGCTCCTCCATGACCCAACACTCCAGAGGGAGCCAAGCCTTGTGAGCTCACCGTCCTGACCTAGGAGAGCTCCATGAAGGTGAAGCCAGTCTCAATTTCACACGAGGAGCATGTTGCATCCTTTCTGAGCTCACTAGAGTCGGGGGCTGGGTTAGCTTGCCTCGTAGAGAGCAAGGAGTGGGTGAATCCACCATGCGCGGGTTCAATTCCCGTCGTTCGCCCATTCATTTTCTTTTTTTTTTCACAAACTCAATCTCAATGTTGCTGCACCGGTGGGAGGTGCAAGGGATCAGGCAAGGGAGGAACAAGTGCCTGAAGAAAGTATTGAGACTTAACCACTACATGATTACATGTGGACCGGTAAGACTTCACAACCTCATTCAGTTTTTCATTTATTTGTGGTCATTCATTTTATATTCTGACTGTTGGATCTGAGCATCTAATGGCCCATATTTCCCCCTTTTCTTTTATTGATCCTCGATTTTCAATAATGGCCAGTAAATATCTTTATCTTAGGAAAATCATATTAAATCATATAAAAGTCAGAAAAATACAAATAAATACTCCTTTTTATCAAAAAAATATGAGGAATACTAATCTTCCATCAGTTAACCCTAAATCTAAGTCAAATCGATGTTGATACACAAATGTGATTCTACCTTGTTTAATTATTCAAAAAATACTCAAGCTTGATTAAATCACCAAATGTCTGCCTATATAATTATGGGACATTCTTTTCCAATTTATGTGACTCAAATATTAACAAATATGAATTATCACTCTTTTTCCCTATTTGGCTTACCAAAAATGGTTATAATTATCCTTCATGATCTAAAGACCATGAAATTGATGTAGAAGTCCTACTCTGACATGATACTATCAATTATGGATACAACTCCATACTCCATGACTCATACTCAACACTCATGACTCTAACTAAGAAAAGGGCCCTTTATACTCTTTTAGAACTAAATGGTGATTTGGCCAATATATCTAATTAGTATTGAATCTCTTATAGTTTCAGGAATACAAAGGTACCAGTGAGGAGCATATCTGGACTCCCCACTTCTATGTAGAAGGTACACCATTACCTCTTACTTGGTTTATAATTTAACATGTTTGTAATATATGTGTAGTAAATACTTAGCATATGATAATAGATAAAATGGATGCCTTTCAATGATATGTTGTTTGATTTTCCATATTTATGATTATGAACACAAGAAACATAAGATGTTTGATCCACTATGTGATAAGCACTAAATCGCTTTGGTAGAATAGTGCATTGATGAAAGTACTAAATCTCTTTGGTAGAATAGTACATGTAAGCACCAAATCTCTGTGGTAGAATAGTGCATTGATGAAAATACTAAATCTCTTTGGTAGAATAGTACATATGAGCTCTAAATCTCTTTGATAGAATAGTGCATATGGATGATCAAATGTACACATAATGGAAAAATATGCTTAAAACTTGTGATCTCTTTTGTTAATAAATTTTTCATTTTCTTTAATGCTTTTTACCATATTACATTTTTTTGCCAAGTAATAGTTTTATCTTTTGCCATGATATGAAAAGAGGTATAATTAAAGACACGTAGGCATACTTAGTACAATATATTTCTATATATTGTGCTGGTTTGTTCCAATTTCAAATGCTTTTTAGGTACCATTTGCTTATGATGATGATGATTCAACTCAATATGCTGGCTCAACAAGTTCAGATCTTTCATGGGGATGCTAAAGTTAAATGGGACTCTTAGTTCAAGTTATTTTTCTTCTGCCAGAAGTTATCTCATGTATTAAGTTTTTCTTTTGTAGTACTCCTATGCCTTCGGGCACCTATGTAATTAACACTTGGCTTATTTAAGGAAGTTTTGTAATTTGGTGCATGTATATTCTTGTGTGTTTGATCCACACAGGGATGGGAGACTTTAACCCCTTTGTACACCTTTACCTTTGGGGTATAAGGTGTAGATTGGCGTTAGGTTGTTAACGCGTGACATTGAGGATGATCCACAATGTGATTTATTTGAGGTGGATAATAGAGAGGAGAAAAATAGAGAATAAGAGGATATTAAATTTTATCAGGAGAGGAATTACACTTGTCTCATAACATTATTCCTCTACCAAAAGTCATCTCTTTACTCCTTTATGGAAGAACCTATATGGGATATGTATCTTAATGACGACCTTCATAATTTATGAGGATACAAATGAATGTGGGGAAATAAAATTATTACCAGAGAAGGAAAAACATGAGTTCACCATTTAGAAAATCCCTCAATTAATTATTTTTATCATTTTTGTTGGAACAATCTATTCTGAATGAAGAAATGGAGGGATCTCCATCCTCCCTTATGACCCCTAATTTTTTGTAATTGACACGTGCCTAGACAAAGACTGTAAGGAAGGTCACTTGTGGGAGGCAATCAACATTTAGACAATTTTCTCTACCTTCCATTTTATTTTATACTTATTGTGTTTAAATTTTTTATGAATTAGTTCAGAGTGAATCATTATATATATATATATATATATATATATATATATATATATATATATGTGTTCTTTTATTAACATATTTCTCAGTCATGCATACTTCCAATAGATATAGTTAGCTACCTTGGAGCTTTCAGACCAATATTGTGATGTAACATTTTCACCACATAGAGTTGGGTACAATAGTGTTCTATTCCTTTCAGATTCCTTCCTGACATTGAGGACAGTGTTAGAAAAAAGCTTGGAAGCAACATTGTACCTTTTCTCTTCGATCAGTTTAATCTTAGTTACTTATTTGGTTCAAGTCATTTAATAGGATAAATTAGTTTTAGAAAATCTTGGCATAATGCTTCTATCATAAAATCAATAAATATTTCTCTAGAATTTTTTAGGTTATGCTTGCTATTTTTAGACTAATAATTTGGAATTGACTTTAGTTTGTCATCCTTCACTCAGATTATGTGAATTGTGATACTGTGGTTGGACTCTTATTCATTGCAGAATGAATGGGGGTGTAAATTCATCTAATTAAACTGTAGTGTTTATTTTGTTGGGATACGGAAGGTTTTGGCCCATGTCCTATTGGAATTTGGACTTAATAGGAGTTGATTTGAGTTGAAAATGGTAATAGTAGTTGAATCCAAAAAGAGAAGAAGATGGCTCTCTATGTGTGGGATTAATTAATGTTTGAAATTAGAATAGAAATTAGATGGAGAATTGGACTAGGAGTCCTAGTTGCATCTGTATGGCTTGGAGGCCAATAAATAGAGGCTATGGGGGAGGCCATTGAAACATCCCACATATTGGTGTGTGACTCAACCAATTGTTCATTGTTGTAACGTTCTATAGTAGAAGATCTAGAGAACAATAATATTTGGTGGTGCTCTCTCTTGGTGAGAGAGGTTCAATGACTTTACCTTGAAGCAAAGTAGTTGTTGATAGTCAGTGGCTGATTGGGTGTATCGATGGTGTTGCACTCTCGTGGATGAGAGAGGACCAACAAATTTGTCTTGAGATAAAGTAGAAGTTGGTTGTCAGCAACAAAACAATAGTGCATCAACAATGGAGGTGGGTCTAAGAAGCGGAGGATGCACATTAGTTGATGAAACTTTATCAGTGATGCGACATTGACATTGATGACAATTTGTCCGATCAGCAGAAGAGGCACATCAACCGACGACACAAAGGTGGTGCATCAGCCATGATGACAGATTCGAGTAGGAGAAGACGCACATGGTTGGTGGCACACATTTATGATGTGGCAATGACTACAGTCCATCCGATCAGTGGAGGACACGTATCAGCTCTCTCAGGCAGAGAAAGTTCTAGGGACGCGTCAGAGTTCTAGTTAGAGGTGCCATCTAGAATGAGTACTGCATACATAAATGAGGTAGGCAACCTTGTTAGGAGAAGAGGCAACTCTGTCAGTGGTCGTAGCGGAAACAAGCAATTCCCAATAGTGACAGTGGTGTCGTGAGGAGAAAAGTGAAAAGGGAGGGTTTGTACAAATTGTGTGTAATTGTGTTCTTCCTTATCTTTTTTCTCTGGCGGGGGTAGCTTTCCAGATTTAGGGATGATTAAATCTAGATGGTGTGAGTTG